>JARHVA010003010.1:462500-1022500 GCA_037957365.1 Torreya grandis | reverse complement strand
AAATATATCTTGGCTAATATGAATTAATATTTATTTAATATTAATGAATATATTTTTGGTTGCATATGAGACAAAAGAAGGGCCCATGGAGAAGTCAAAGAGCCATGGGGTAAAGACAAAAGAAGGATGGGACGCATTTTCCCATGAAGAGTCATTTTGGGGAATACCAAGAGTCACCAAGTGAAGACAAAAGAGTAAGGGTGAATTTCTCATGAAGGGACACTTTAAGGAATATGAAAAGTCACCAAAGATAAGGAAAAAAGTGGGAAGGACATTTTTTTTCATGAAGGGTCACCACATGACTTTTCAAATGCTTGGATATGAAGGGTCATCCAAGATTGGTGCCATTTTCCATGAGGATTGAAGGGTCACAAAGGGGGAAGGCCAAAGGTCATTTAGAAAGCTATAAATAAAGGCTTGAGAAGCCATTTGTAAATGTGGAAGTGAGAGGTTGATTTGATATTGTAACATCTAGCTTAGAAGAGCAATTGTGAGAGATGAATATGATTTGTATTTGTTATATCTAGCTTAGAAGAGAAAAGGTGAGAGAGAGGAAGGAGATGTTGTATTGATCTATCATTTGTTGAGATAGCAACATTGAGAGATAGGTGTGTGGTATACACAAAGGGGTTGGTGCTCCTGTGGGTTGGTGCTCATGAATTGTTGCTAGGTTGGTGCTCGATAAAGGGGTTGATGCTCCTGTGGGTTGGTGCTCATGAATTCTTGCTGGGTTGGTGCTCTTATGGGTTGGTGCTCATGAATAGGTTCTGGGTTGGTGCTTGGCAAAGGGGTTTGAAGCTCTTATGGGTTGGTGCTCATGAATTGTAGCTGAGGTTTGTACTTGGCAAAGGAGTATGGTGCTCATGTGGGTTTGTTCTCATGAATATATTTGAGATTGATTCTTTGTGGTTTTTCCCACATTGGGTTTCCACGTTATATCTGGTGTCTCTCTCTATCTTGTGTGATGTTTATTGTTTAAGTTTCATTACATATCTTGAATGTTTGATTAAGTGGAATTTGGTTAAAGGAAAGATTTATGAGATATATAATATACTGATTCACCCCCCCCCCCCCTCTCAGTATATTTCGTGCTTAACATATTTCACTTACATGATGATGCCATATTATTTCCCATGTTGTCAATATTACTTAGATTTAAATTTTTAACATTACAATAACCTATTTCATAAATTTTTATTTTGAGTTATGTTCTTGTATAGGCTTAACTCACATAGGTTTATCTTAGAGACTAGACTTCATAGATTATTACTTAGATAATATTTAATAGTAATTGCATATTTAACATAGCTTCAGGCTCAAAATATATATATAAATTCACCTTGGACAATAGCAATACATTATATAGGATAAAACTAATCTAGTTTCCTTCCTAGAATTATTGTCCAAATGGCTTAAAAATAGGCATTTCTAGAATTTCTCATAATCTTAGTTTATTTAGAACAATACTCAATAGTTTCATAGTCTTAGTTTATATAATTAATCAGTTTTGTCTCAATTTTTTCTAGCCTAGGGTCAATCATGTGAAACATATTGTTCTAATTTAGCACATAGGTTTACTCAAAATTATAATTGTTTTACTTAGTCTCAGAATATATATTCACTAGATATCAATAGGGGGCATTTGCATGGAACATTATTTCCTCATTGCTCATTTTTTTGCACTAGTCTTATAGATGGAATGGTAAATTCATGCCATTCTCATGCCTTGTACACCAAAACCATATTATAATAAATATTTTTACTAGTTTTAAACAAAAATTGAACCTTATTCCATATATAGTGGTTGGTTCACTATTTACACCAAAAATGTCTATTAGGATTCATACAAGGATTTCAAATTTGCTTTACTACCTTGGGTATGTGATGATGGAGATAAGCACACATTGGGTTATTAAGTAGAACCAATTATCAATAAGGATTTGGGCATTCATAATCCAATCCAAGATATTAAACATTAATGAAACTAAAAGTGTACAACACACCATGATCACTAGTTTTTACACCAAAAAAGTATAATAATTCGCATACCCAACCAGTTGTATTTGGTCCTTGTAAGTCTCTAGTTATTTTTTTTCAAATTTTTGATATTCATCTTAAGTAAATATTAATATTACATATATTTCATTTCAATTTTTTGTGTAGAACATAATTTAACATTATGGCCTACATCTAAGACTCCTTTTAAAAGGTAAGTTCAGGTATGTACTTTTTTTCCTTTTACTTTAGTACTTTCACTTTTATTGCAATACTAGAATAAAAGAGGGCAAAATATAAAAACATAAATTAAAATTTAATATAAAACCATGCACTTGTGACCACTCTCTTACACACTTAGCTCTAGACATATCTCAAGGCCATTTTTTTATCACTTTCAACTAGTTTGCACACTCTTCTAAGTTGATAAATGACCCCAGAATGTACTAATCCCTATTATTATCAACCTTAGACATAGTTTAGTCCCTATATAATAATAAAAATGATGAAATAACATATTGTAAAAGAGTGCTCTAGAGGAATATATCACACTGCTCTAGTGTCCTTTCCCCCTCTCTTATCTTCCCTCCAAGTAATGGCTAATTTGTAAAATCAAAATCTATAAGAAGGTAGGCCTACGTCTCTAATGGGACCCATTCAAATGAATTTAAAATAATGACCATATAAACACTTTTAAAATTATTTGGAAAGGGGGGAGGCTTCCACATTAAAAAATACTAGAATCATAATGGCATATTGAGAGAAAATTACCCATTTCTCCCAATTCTTATTGTATACAACCCTAATAGCCCAAAGCTCAAGTCTAAATAAATTTTACATGTCAAAATTCATGGTTAAGGAACTTAATGACATAAATATTTAACCAAAATTATCATATTTCATAAATTATTCACACACCATAGTAACATGGGAGATTTACATGAAGTTTCATCCCTCTTTGGAGTATTCATATTTAGGCAATGCTCAACACATGGGGTGTTGAGATCTCACTCAACTTAAAATACTAAAAACATTTTACCTAATGATTTAAATTTGTCCTCACACGTTAAAATAACTAGGGTTTTTAAAGGAAATCAATCATATAGTGGTTTCCATAAGTGATCATAAGCTCCTGCATCATATGGGCTTTGCAAACAAACACACAGAGAACCAAAAAACCCTAACATCCTAATTATATGTGGATAAGAGCACTCTAAGTTGGACAAGAGTGACACCCATATAGTTTACTCTTCTTATATTTTTTTTCCAATTCTATATATATTTCTTGATTCCTTACTCTAGTCATCATCCCTCCACACACATCAAATTTTAGCTTCTGATTCCTCCTACAAACATAGTTTCAAGATAAGTATTTGTCTTCTCATTAAAATTTATTATTTTAAGTAAGTTTATAGATTAAAATAGTTATAAAATAGTGAATTATATTATTTTTATATTACTCTCATGATTTTTCATAATAGTTTTTTCACTTATAGATTTATCTAAATCCCAAATTTGATGAAACAATAAGAAGACAAAAAGCCAAAAATCTCAAAAATAATAATAAAGGCTAATGTGTAATAAAATAATGAGGTGTTTAAAGAAATGAATCAAAGGATATGATATATATAATAAATCCTTAATTAATACCTGCAATAAATGTTAGCTCTCTAATATATATAAAACTAACTATAAACATGCAAGAAATACATACTATAAGTGGAAAGTAGTGATGAAAATGAATCTAAGTAAAGTATTTATTCAAAACCTGAGCATTGGTTGGTTCTTTGAATGTGTCCTTTATTATTTTATAATCTATTATTACTACGTCCTATAATGTCTTTGACTAGGTAAGGACCACATTAATTTTGGGCATACTTTTCATGTTTATCATTGGTGTAATCAAACTTAAACATTAAGTCTCTAATATTGAAAATCCAAACTTTGACTTTTTTGTTGTGATGTTTAGTGATGCGAGCTTCATATTAGTGATTATGTTGTAAGGCATCCATACATAGATCATCTAGAATTATTCATTGAAGATAAATGTTCAAGGATGGTAACTCAAATTATAATGATAAGATAAATTTTGAGATGTAAACTAAAGAGAAAGGAGTTTCCCTGGTGGTAGTATGAATGTTAATATGATAAGCCCAAAGTGACGGATAAATCTTGAGATGTTAGTCAAAACAAGAATCTCAAATATTATTTTTCAAGATCATATTAAATATTTTACTAGTTGCTTCAACTTGACCTTTGCACTAAATATTGTAGGGTGTGGAAAATTTGTGTGTGATTTTGAATTTCTCACATAGTTTTTTCCTATCATTGTTTTTGAATTTCCCACCATTTTCAGAGATGGTGGTGTGAGGATTTATGAAATGACATGTGATTTTATTAAGAATAAATTTGGAGATAGTAATGTTGGTGACATTTACAATGGGCATAACTTTAACCCACTCGGTAAAATATTCAATGGAAGTAATGTGAAGACATGACCATCTTGTGATCTAGGTAATTTACCAATGAGATCTAATCCCCACATAGAAAATGGACAAGGAGACTCCAAGGTTTAAAGATTGGATGGAGTAGAGTGAATGAGATCATAATGAAGTTAGAAAGGATTACAATTTTTAGTGAATTTAATAGCATATTTTTTAAGAGTAGGCCAAAAATATCCCATGCATAGGTATTTTTGCCTTATAGCATGTCCACTATAGTGACCACCACAAATGCCCCCTTTGATTACTCAAGGAGAGAATGCAATTAATATTGAGAAAAAAAATGGTTCAATTCACCTTCAACATTATGATAATAAAATATGTCATATCTAAGGATGTATTTAAAAGATTTATTGTGAAGTCAAGTCTTTTAATGAGAATCCACCTTTGGAGGACAAGTATGATGTTTTTATACCATAGGATTTGTCCAGTAGCGACAAAATTAATGTGGAAAATAAGAGAATCATATTTAAATTGTATGATTTTATCATGTGTATGAGAAATTGTGAATCATGAATTACTTGATGACGGTGAAAAAGAGAGGCCAATGAAGCAAGAGGATCAACTATAACATTTTGTTCTTGTGGGATTTCTTCAATAGTGAAATATGTGAATTATTTAGAAAGAGTGGAAACAATTTGATGATATGCAATGTTTTTTTAACTTTTTAATTAATAATTTCCACTAACTTAGTAACATATGAGTTGTGAATCTCCTAAGGCATGTAAGTAGGTGATGTCTAGTCGATGGTTGCTTGTATGCCTAATATGATGGATTTGTAAGAAATAATGTTATTAGTGACTTCAAGGGTTAATATTAAAGTTATAGGAATATTTTTATCATAAAGGTTAGCTGAAACAAAACCTAACCTATATCCTTGAAGGCATTTGGCTCCATCAAAGTGAAGGGTCCAAGTATCTTCATGAAACTTGATTGTGACTTAGGGTAGCTACTCTATGGTGAATTTAGGTTTGGGTTTGGAGGTGGAAATTTTGGTATATTTGAGGGTTTATGCCCCAAAATACATTGTGAAAATTTTAAAATATTATTTAAGATAAATTGATCGATTAAGACCTTCGATGTAAAGGATCTCTTCATCGGGAAACTTGTCTTGAAGGTGATTAATAGCTAGTGTAGGTGTGGTGGAAAGTTGATTAAAAATTATTTGGAATCTTATTAATTATTTTGTAATATTTATTTATTAAAATTGAATTAAAATTATCATAAATTTTACAACTCTATCTCTAGGTAAGAAAGCTTTGGATAAAAAGTGATGAAAGGGGTCAGAATGAATAATAACATAAGTTATTTGATAAAGCATATAGTGTTCAATATTTTTGGTGGTGAAGTACGTGGTGAGATAATTACATTATATTTTCATGTAATAGGTCTCATAATAGATTAAGGTAAAACTAATGTAATATATGGTATATTCTCTACTTGTTTCATTTTGTTGAGCGAGCATTGCCCCAACTGATATGGTGGTAGATGAAGTATACAAGATGAGTGGGTGATCACTATAAGTAGGTGTAAGAGTAGGAGGATTAATTAATGATTATTTAATGTTATTTAAATGTTTTTAACATGCATCAGTCCATTTAAGATCAGTACCTTTATTGAAAAGTGAATTTACTAAACATATATAGTAAGCCATTTTGGGGATAAATCTATGGCTTGCCCCAAGTTTTCCAGATCGATATGAATGTCCATAATAGAGAGAGGAATAAACATGTTGATAATAAAATTGATTTTAACCATATTTACATCAATCCCATGTAGGATGTAATCACCTAAAAGTGGGATTTAAGTGCTAAGAGTTCTACTTGAGACTACCTATCCCTAGCTTAGCCCTAGACCTATCTTAGAGACTATTATCACACTTATCCATCCTTCATGCATGCCATAGGTGTCCCTAGTCATCCCTAAATTAGTCGCAAACCCTCATTTCTTGATCTTATCCCTTTGTGCCTAGTGTTATGCCACTTGGACACTAGCACCATAATAAAGACATTAGTTCTACATGGCACCAGTGTCTCAATAATGGTGTTAATGTCTTTTCCCTCTCTTTTTCACAAAAAGATATATTTTCAAATCTAGAACCTATTAAGGTCATCCTATACCTATTTTAACACTTGAACAAGCATCAAAATGGTACATATACATGAATTTTATCCCTATAACCACTAGATGGAAACTAGATGCAAAATACACATTCAAACTCAAAACAAGTTGTGCATAGTTAAGGTTATCAACCCTATTCTGCCCTACTTATACATAATACCATCTAAAATATTTGTAAGCTCAGATTACCCATATTTATAATCTCAAGAACATCCCAAGCACTCAGGTCAACTATCATAATATCTTGACTTGCACTTGCACCAATACTTAGGTGGGGAGAACTACATCAAACTTGATCCCTCCTCAAAGTATTAGTATGTAGGCAACCCTCATCATAATAGGGTGTTGAAGATATCTAACCTACCTAACTAAAAAACATGCTTTTTAGCTTATATAAATTAGATGCCCTATTAATATGGAGGATTAGGGTTTTCTCATAAATTAAATCAAAAAATTAATATACATGGTTTCATAACTTGTGCCTATAGGAATAGACCTCAAAGATCTAGACACAGGTGCACCTAGAAGCTAGAGATAATCCTACATAGAGGACATTATGATCTTTAAACTATCCCTTATTCAGTGTGCAAAAGATGTTTACCTTAGATCCCTTAGTCAAATTACTCAATTTCCTTAAACACTCAAGGAAATAATACTAAATTTGACCTTTTAATACATATTTATCTCAAAACTCGAAGTGCTCAGTTTTTTATTAATATGTCATATTTGACTAATTATGTATTTAATAATGATTAATAAACAAAATTAATCAAAATTCATGAATAAAATCAACTCATGACAAGCACTTGATAACAGAGTTTAGTAATGCCTACATCTCTAGGTTCACTTATAGTACAAACCAATCCATTTCCTTTAAAAGTGAGTACATGGTCAACCCTCATGATTATCAAATGGATGCTCTGATATTACACACAACTCAAATAATAGAGCTTTAGAAAGTCTTAGTAAACCCATGAACAAACCTTCCACCTTACTATCATGTGAATGCAATCTCGTAATCCTATGGATTTTTTCTAAAGGTCTCAAAAATAGACTTACAAGATGGTGTTACAAAAATCATCATAGGGATTTCAACATACCATTAAAATCATCTTAGAGTCTAGGATAAATCCCTAGTTTACATCGAGAAGTGAAAATCTTTCTAAGTCCCTCAAAACTTGAGATTTTTCAAATTGGTCTATTATGGCCTATACATAGTCTACTCTATTATTCACTTTGAGGCATTAAAAAGTGCATCATTATAACTGAAATCTAGACACTCAATATATGTCTGAAATCATCTCTAGCTCTGGCTCTTAGCTCTTATCTCTGGCGCTTCAGCTCTAGCTCTCAGCTCTTTGGCTCTATCTCTTGGATTTAGGTCTTATCTCTAGCTCTAGGTCTTGACTCTTTGGCTTTATCTCTTGGCTCTATATTTGGATCTTTGGCTCTAGGTCTATCTCTTTAGCTCTTAGCTCTTCAGCTATGGCTCTTGGCTCTTTGGCTCTACCATGAGAGCTTTGAGACTTTAGAATGAATTCACTAAATTCCAAATCCAATTCCAATGATTTTCAAATAACCCTTCACCCATTTATATAATTGTGGGAGGTCCACTTTTTTTGATTGGGATGATTATCCATAATTTTTTTAAATAAATTTCATAATTATCCCATACCCAATTTTTATGGGATTTTAAATTATCCATCGCATTAAAAAATATGGGGTGATTATTATTCCATAATTTACAATGGTTTATGTTTATCCCCATTTAATAAGCTAGAATTTACAAATATTAAGGACTTGGGTTGAGCCATATTGCCATGTCATTAGGTTTGACTGGTCATAATTTGCTCATACAAACTCCATTTTTCAAATCATAAAATGTGACAGAAAGCTTGTGACAAGCTCTACATCATGGAAATAGATTTAAAATATTATATTATGGTTAATTTAATAAGTTTGACCAGTTTTGACCACTTCTTGATTGACTTTGATTGAAACTTTAACTAGATGCACAAGGAGCATATGAACTCCATTTTTCACATTCTGCATACCATTAAAAAGGTCTCAATGGGACCTACATGATGGTGAAAGTTTCAATTTTATTTATTACATTTTCCAAATTTTCCTCCAGATCAATCCTTCCCACTAAGAGAGCTTTTGGTCCACCAAAAGTTGGTACCCAACTTGATCTTCTAAAATGCCAGTCAGTTTTAAAGAATTCTAATGGGTCTTTTATCAATTTACTCAGGTTCTATAACTACACTTATAATGCTTGGAATAACAAAATGATCAAATTTTACATAATTCCTCTACTATTGTATGACCATCAATAGCCTCTACATAGAACTAGGATGTGATGACTTTCTCCACTGCATAGCTTCACAAGAGCCTCCACATAAATAAGCCTAGTGATCTTCTCTACTAATGCTAAATGGCCCTTTGCAAAATATCAAGTACATAACCAAAATCATATCATAGAGATAATAGTGGAAAAATATGATTCATAACTCAAAATGTAAAAGGCCTAAAACAAGGCATGAGTTATACTAAATCTTGTAACTGCCAATAATGTCACAATATATCAAACTATCTACCCACTGTCACATCTTGTAAGCGGTGAATTGTCAAACACTGAAACAATCACCAATGCAACTAAAAGATAAGTTTGCCAATGTAGAAAAAATACAATATTGGTTGTGACCATGTTGCAATACATTTACCCAATAGGTCTTATCAATGCATCCAATCACATACATGCCAAAAATAGATGCATTCTAAAATAGTAGTTATTCTAAAACGAGTAATATAGGAAAGCTAAATCCTACCCAATAACTTGTTCAGATATTTTAAAATCTCCTAAGCTAATCAATGAGTTAAATTCCTTAATAATTCAATAGGAAACCCATAAAGCTAATACTGGAGGTTCTAAAAATAGAGATTTAAAAACATAAGTGTGAGAATAAAAAACTTTGCATGATAAACCTATCTCAAAGTGTTCCCACTATAGTATCTCCAAAATGCATATATCAAAGCATAGATAAATATCTTTTGTCAACATACAATAGGAATCCAAACAATGCTTTGAACCATTAATCCACTAATCATGATAGCATGAAATTAAGAAACTATTTAGTAACCATTGTTATCTGATTCTCCTATTTACTATATTCAATTTCCTTAGTGGATTTACTGACATTTGCATGGGCTGATTGAATAAAAACTTCATTAATTACCTTATCAACATGTTTATAAACCATCTTAGTCTTACCATTACTAAGATGGTGGGATGGTTGAAGTTTCCAACACTTCTCAACCCAATGTCCACTCATGTGACAATGAGTGAAAACATCCCTCTTCATAGGTGAGGTCACCCATTTACCATATCTTGCTTTGCCAATACAAGAATGGTCTTTATCACCTATAAACTGCTTCAATAAAGATTGTATTTTCCAACAATATGCAACATAATGGTTATTCAATCATAAAACGTACAAGAAAAAGAATGCAACATCTTCTGAATATCAAAACCAAATTTATTAAATGGAAAAAGTGAATCAAAAGTCTTAGAATTCATATTCTTATTAGTGTTTTTTCTAGTGTAAGTATGAGGAGGTGGAATCTCAATACCTCTTTTACCTAATTTTTTACACCGCTCATTATTCCTTCACAAGGAGGAATTCTAATTTGCTAGTGGTCCAAATCTTGGCTGTCAGAAGCTTATCCTCTTTTAGCAATGGAAGAACTCTCTCCAACATCCACTTTATCACTAGCATAAGCCAATCTTGCATGGTGAGAGTTATGCTCTATCTATATTAAGTTATAAATACCTTGTCCATTCTTATGAAGGCCCCTTCCATCAAATATCATTTTAAATAATAGTTTAGATCCAATTCCCTTAGTGTGTTTTTCAAAAATATCAAAAGCAATATCTAAAACATCTGAAACTGAATGAAAGGAATTACCAAATGAATAACTTACAATGCACTCATCAGTCATAGTGCCTATATTTTTAGTGAAAGGTAATTAATAAAGACTATGTCTTTCTTCATTATGCATCTATTCCAAGAGCTCATCCTTAGCTTGCAACTCAGATTTTAATTGAGAAATCTCCTCTTCCAAGGAGTAAAAATAAGTTCTCAGAAAAGCATTCTATTCCTGGATCTTCTGGTTAATTACTTCAAGATTATTAAGCCTCTTTTTTTAAGGCTTTGCTCAATATTTTTTGTTCCCTACAAACAATATAATTCCACAAACTACAAAAGGAATATTAACAAGGCCAAAAAATCTATAATACTATGGAAAACCAAACTGAACACAATTGATATCAAATCCACATAATCGAATGCTATCCTAGCACACTAACTACTCTGATACCAAACCTGATCCATAAAATGGTAATTATTTAGTGTGAAAAAGATGTTTACCTTGGATATTTTAGTCAAATTACTCAATTTCTTGAAACACTCAAGGAAAAAAAACTAAATTTTACCTTTTAATACATATTTGTCTCAAAATTTGAAGTGCTCAATTTTCTATTAATATGTCATATTTGCTAATTATGCATTCAATAATGATTAATAAACAAAATTAATCAAAATGTAGAAAAAGAATACATGAATAAAATTAACTCACAACAAGCACTTGATAACAAAGTTAGATAATGCCTACATCTTCATGGTCACTTATAGTATGAAATAATCCATTTCCTTAAAAAGTGAGTACATGGCCAACCCTCATGATTATCAAGTGGATACTTTAAGATTACACATAACTCAAACAATAAAACTTCAGAAAGTCCTGGTAAACCCATGAACAGACCTTACACCTTACTATCATGCTAATGCAATCTCACATTCCTATGGATTTCTTCCAAGGTCTCAAAAATAGACTTATAATATGGTATTACAAAAATAATCATATAGATTTCAACATACCATTGAAATCATCTTGGAGTCTAAGACAAATCCTTAGTTTACACCGAGAAGTGAAAATTTTTCCAATTCCCTTAAAACATAGGATTTTTAAAATTAGTCTATTATGGCCCATACATAGTCTGCTCTATTATTCACTTTGAGGCATTAAAAAGTGCATCAAAATACCTCAAATATAGACACTCCATATATGGTTGGAATCATCCATAAATATTCTAGATACTTATTAACTATATAAATAAATGTGTTGAGTAATGTCTCCACTAGGTTATCATGATGATAACACATGGATGACTCTTAGTGATAGATTTCTTGGCATTGATTGTATAATGGAACTTGTTAATGTCACCTCCAAGTTAAAAATATGGTGACACATGGGTAGATCCCAATGATCCACTTACCTAGAACTAGTTATATAATGGAACATGATAATGTCATCCTTTGGTTAGCAATATGGTGATATGTGGATGGATCCCAATGATCTACTTACATGGCATCGACTATATAATAGAGTTTGTTGATATCAACCATAGATTCATATTATTATTAAGAACCTTTTGTAAGAACCTTTGATATTAAAATTCACTTGTTCTTAATAATTTTAATACTTCTTTTACTCAAGATCTTAGCTCTGGCTCTAGATCTTAGCTCTTTGGCTCTAGATCTCAGCTCTAGATTTGGCTCTTTGGTTCTGGCTCTAGCTCTTCAGCTCTCTACTCTGGTTCTTGATTCTTTGGCTTTGGCTCTTGGCTCTTTGGCTCTCAATTTTGGTTCTTGACTCTTTGGCTATATCATGAGAGCTTTGAGACTTTGGAATGATTTAAATGAATTCCAATTCTAATTCGAGTGATTTTCAAATAACCTCTCACCCCTTTATATACTTGTGAGAGGTCCACTTTTTTTTATTGGGATGATTATCCACAATCTTTTTTAATAATTTCATAATTATCCCATACCCAATTTTTATGGGATTTTAAATTATCCATCACATTTAAAAATATGGGGTGATAATTATTCCCTAATTTATAATGGTTTATGTTTATCCCTATTTACTAAGGTAGAATTTACAAATATTAATGACTTGGGTTGAGCCATATTGCTATGTCATCAGTTTTGACCATAACTTTGACTAGTCATAACTTACTCATACGGACTCCATTTTTTGAATCATAAAATGTGTTGAGAAGCTTGTAATGAGATCTACATCATGGAATTGGATTTACAATATTACATGATGGTTAATTTTTGTATTTTGACTAGCTTTTACCACTTGGTGACTATATTTGATTGGCTCTACAAGGAGCATACAATCTATATTTTTTGCATTATACATACCATTAAAAATGTCTCAATGGGTGCTATGTGATGGTATAGATTTAAATCTACTTTAGGATCTTTTACAAATTTTCCTTTGGATCACATTACCACCAATATAAGGATACTATTGCCACATTTACAATAATGACACTACTCTCTAATTAGGGTGCTACTATCCAAGAGGGATTTTGATATTGGGATCTTATTTGTGACACAGACTAGCTTCTACCTCATTTTATGGCCTCTAGATCATTTATCTCAGTTGTTTTCTAACTAAGTCTTACTTGCACTATTTATTTCTATTTTTAAAAAGGTCAAATTTAGTCAATTTTATAACAAATCAAAGGATGTATTTGTTACATATTATTACCCTAATTTATTCTACTCATCTCTTTAAAAAACATAAGATCTATACTTGTTAAGTCCTAAAAGGTTAAAACATTTGGTGAACCTGACTTAATTCAAATATTTCACATACCCTAACCCTAGATAACCCTAGGGTTTATATTCTTAGCATTCAAAGTTTAGATCCATACATTTTATGATTTTATTTGATACAATCATGATAATAATGACAAAATAAGTGCATCACTTTTTTTTACAAAGTTTAATACTTTCATTTTTATGTTTGTTCCCTTTAATTCAAAATGAACTTAGAAAAGTCATAAACACATGTATAAATGATGCTTTATATTAATTAAAATGCATGTCAGTTTCATTATATCTCTATCATACCATTTTTCTTATTGTACCCAACATCCCCCTTCTTTTCATAGGAAATGGGGACCCACATTTTTTGGGATTATAGTCTTGACTTTGATCCCCTCTTTTGTATGTTTATCTAGGAGAAAATTGATTATTGGCCTTTTCATATTTTGGAAAAATGGCATTGGCATCATGTTTTCATATAATAACCTTGTTAATAATTTTTGGGAGTCTTTGTCAAGTTTTATGTTTTTAGAATTATCTTTTTTGGACTTATCATTTTTATGGATTTAGTATTCAAAACTTTTATTCCACAAGAATTGGTTTTTGGGTTTATTATGTTAGATATTTTGTCCATGACAATTTCCCCATGATAGTTCCCCATGCCAATTTATCCAAAATAATTGAGCTCTATTGCACTTATCTTTATCATATTTATCTTTGTCATTCTTTTTTTATCAGACATTTTGTTTGACAAAATTTAATCTGTTTGATATATTTTCCTTGCAATAATTCTACTAAAATAATTTTTTTGTAGATTTATTCTTTTGGAATTTTTTTTTACCCTAGGCTTATTCTTTAAAGTTTATTGTGTCAGACATTATATTCAAAATAATTTACCTACATCAAAATTATTCTTGAAAACATTTTGACTAAAAAATTCCCTGACATTAATATCCCTAAAAATAATCTTACTAAAACAAAAGGGTCAAAACATACCCTTCAAACTTTTTTCCATGGGAATTTTTGCCTGAAAGACTTACCCTTTGAAATTTTTGCCAAGGCATTTTTCCCAATGAATTTACCCTTCATAATTTTTACCATAGGTATTTTTACCAACAAAATAGACTCTTCAAGATAATTGCTTCAGACATTTTATCTTAAATAATTACCCTGATGATATACATGCCCCAAACAAAAGGCCCACAATAATTCCCCTTGCACAATTTTTTTGAAACAATTTCCTCAAATTCCCTACTACTAAAACTTTATAAGAGTGACAAGTGATAAAATCCTAAGAGCCTAGATGATAGATCAATGACCTGCAATAAGAAGTAGAGTCAAAATGTCAAGAGCCCAAAAGCCCCACATAACTACCAAGTGGCACCTCTGTGTTCATGAAATTTATTATATATACATGCAAAGTCACTTTTGCATTTATATTTTTAGGAGTGAATCTAGAAGTGACAAGTGTCAAGATCTTAGGAGTCAAATACTCAAGCACTAAGATCTATGATTCACATTAACTCATGTACTGAATATCTAATAGTGCATAATCAAACACAATAACAAATTATTTTCAAAAGCTCTGTGAGAGTGCAAGTGGCAACATTATGGGAGCCTAGTACACAGAGATTTAATAGTGCACATGAGCCTAGTACATGAATATCAATGGTGAAAAATTGATAAATAATTTTCAAAGGTTTTAGGACAAGTGAGAAGTTACCACATGGCACAAAAGCATATAAATGATAAAAAGTACTTAAAGATCTCATGGAGATACCAAGTGACATGCTCACATTCCATCATGTAGAAGATATAACAGTGTGAGTCCTAAGTGGAATTTTCAAAGATATAGACTCAGTGAGAGGCACAAACAACATGAAAGATATAATCATGTTAGATTAGTCATAGTTAAATAACGTCATTGGTTCTAAAGGATTGAAACAATGATACTTGTCTTTGATGCATGTTTGATTTATATTTGAAGGTGGCTAATCTAAAATATCTACCAATTTGTTCTCACAACCTATAAAAGGAGGCATGCACAATTTTGTAAAATAGTGCATACATTTATAGTTTGCATGCAATTCAATTTATAATTATAAAAAATTTATTTCTTTTTATACACACACACATGTTTAATAGCCTTGACAAAGGCTAAAATTGAACTGATAACTACAATTATACTAATATATGGTTTTTGACCATAGTTATAAGTCAAGTTATGACTATAACATGTAATGACCTTGCATGAACTTGGAGGATGAGGCACCCCCTTCCCCAAGTCCATATAAATAATTGTAATCCAACTTAGATTTTGGGGTCAGAGAATTTTGAATATAGGAGCAACATCAATTTTGATCATCAACAAATGTGTTTGTGTATTCTCTTTCCAAAATTTTATGTAATTACTTGTTACTTTCTTTGGTTGTATGTTTCAATAATCTTTAGTGTTTAATAGTTGTGAATGGATTCTTGACTATCTTGATTTATGTACTAATATTTATATGTGTAATAACTATTAAAAGAATGGTAAAATATATTTATTAGGATATTCAAGTTGATTGATACATAATTTTGAATGTGTATAAGTGCTTTCTTTGATGTAGTTTTCTGTGTGTGTGCAAAATCCACCTTAAATACTTCAATAGCTTGAGCCATAATCACCTAAGTAAGAGTGTGTAACACCACCATAACAGGAGTAACCTTTGTCTATGGCCTATGAATTTCTTTCATTATTATCTCCTTAGACTTCTTAGGGTGTCTAACTATGTGTGTGCAATAATTGCTAACAATAGGCATAGGTTTTGAGAGCATAGGTTTATTTAGAAACCAATCAGGAAAGTAGTTCTTGAAAACCATAGAGCCTTCTTTTCTACCCTACCCTTCCCTCCTTTTTGAGTCTTTTTTGATATCTACCCACTTTATATTATCAATCAACCACCCATCCAAATCACATAGGAATTCACTGCTCTTTAGGAACCATACATCCATCCAAAAAACCTTATCAACAACCTACATGCCCTACTCGCCATTCCATCAATAGGTTTTTACAATTACATACCTAAACCTCATGATCTGGAGTGGATTTTATCTCCATTAAGATCCTAAAATGTTAGAGGCTACCTCATTATGTTGTGGTGTGTATAAAACCCACAACAATAGTAATTGGTGCCAGGAGGGCTAACACCCCTAATAATAGTGGTTATTTTTTGTGTAGAGGTACACTAGAGTCACCTAGGAAAGTGACTAGATATAATTCCTAGGCTAGTTTTCTAGTCTCACCCTTGGTATATCATAGGAGACCTAGAACTATGTCAAGGGCCCCAGTTCAAAACAATCCACCTCCAAGGACTCTTTTTCCAGTAAGGAATCATTTGCCTATTAACCAACCAATGGCTCAGGCTTGGTTAGTTGGATATTTTATTTCCATCCTTGGAAATGTGCATGACTTACCTTGGAATATTGAGAGATACTTACCATCATTTTATCCTATGGGAGCAAAGATAAAAGAGGAACATATCTAATCTTTAAGGCTAGATTAAGGCTAATAAACATTATTCATGAGGATTTTACATGTAGATTATTCCATTTTACTTTAATAGATGTTGCTTATGATTGGTATTTAAATATAATAAAAAATTCCATCACTTTTTAGGATGAGTGTCAAGTGACTTTTATTGCATTATTTGGATAGGTCACCAATCTTAGTCTGGTATACTAGTACTTCACCAGTATGAAGAGAGAGCATAATGAGCCTATTTGAATTTTTAATGTAAGGTTTTAGAATATGTACAACTAGTTAACCCAAATATATAAACTAGATGACCCATTAACATTGGAGATGTACAAGAATGCCCTCGACCTAATCACTACCATGTTCCTGATAAGAGTAGTTGTTGCCAAAAATTTAGCATTAGTATACAAAGAGGGTATCAATATAGACAAGTAGCTCAATCCTCAGATGCCTAGAGTACCTAATGTCAACAATGGATTTATAGCACTCAATCCAATACCATATATGAAGCAGAATGTTCCCATGTTTAATCAAAATCAATTGTATGCACTACCTCCATTGACATAGACAACATAGTCAAATTTTAGCTTCTTGAAAAATCATATGATAGACAATGGTTATTAGTAGAATTGATAATTAGCTACATTTCCCACTAATATTTTACAAGGTATAGATTATACAAAGGTAGAAATAGATTCTATCTATAAGATGGTTCAAAAGTTGAGAAATGACTTCTTAAGTATGCAAAGGAAGATGGGCAATGTAAATTCCCCAACTAGTAATCATAATAATGGATTCCATAGATATAATAGACCATTTAATATACCTAAGGAACCTAGTAAGATTATAGAGATCAACATGGTAGAAATAACTCTTCCCTATTGGTGAAAAATTCACAATACCTCTCAGCATGGTGAGCTTAGTTATATCAAATTCAATTCAACATTTGAAATATTTCAAAGAAAAGTAGTCAGGTAGGACTAGATAAATAATTCAATAGAATCCTACTAGGATCTTATCTCTTTAAGTACCACTATTCTCTTTAAAACTCATGAGTTTCCCTTCCCAGGAAAAGATGACAATGAACTAGAACATAATATGGATGAAGTTCATGCTTTCTAGCAGTTCCAGAGAGGTGCATATAATCTAAAGAATAAAAAACCACTTAAAACATCAAATCCTCTAAATAACATGATGATTCCTCCTATTCCTAATGCAGATAATAATCTACCCCCTCCAAAGGGGAATGATTAGTCACAAAGTAGGGAAAACCCAAGAAAAAGAAGATACAACATTGTAGAAGAAATGAAAAAGATAAAGGTGAATATAAATCTTCATGAGCTAGCATAAATACCTAAACACAAAGAGCTACAATGGAAGTCCATTACTGGAAAGGCTCTTATGGAAAGAGCTAACACATCTACAAATAAAGTGAAAGTTGTTGACCCCAACACCATCTATAAGAGTAATCCATAAGATCCACCCTTTTTACTAACTATCAGGGCATTTGGTAAGAATATTCATAATTATTTAGTAGATTTTAGAGAGTTTGTAACTATCATGCCCACATCTATATGTCAAAATCTAGGTCTGATTCTAAGTCCTTCAAAGAGAATAGTTTTGAAACTGGACAAAATAGTAGTAATAGTAGTTAGAGAAATAACCAATGTGCACATTCAAGTAGCATCTAAACTATGAGTCCAGATGACCATTGATGTTCTGGTGGTAGACATACTAGAAGGCTATGAACTATTACTAAGTAGGGATTGGTCCAAAAAACTCAACAAATATCTCTCTATAGATTTCTCTCATATTTGGCTACCATAGAGAGGAATTTCAAATTAAATTAGAATAGATAGAGAGTTGAGAATGAAGTATCCCATTATAAAATATAATATCAAGAATGAAGATGTAAAATATGAGTCTCCTAGCCTTGTTATTTATACTTTTACTACTCAAAATCAAGTATAGAAGCCAAAACCTAAAGGTTCTAATCAGCTATGGACTTTGCACTTTGAAGGTGCTAGATCCAAGAAAGGATCAAGCATATGAATCAAGATGATTGATCCATAAGGTAAAAATTTCTTATCAAATTATAGATTGTAATTTATGTGCACTAACAATAGAGCTAAGTATGAGGATCTAATTTTGAGATTATAATTTGTACTTAAGAACAATGTAAAGCAAGTATTAGTATTTGGTGACTCAGAGTTGGTAGTTAACAGAGTCAAAAAATAAATATCAATGCAAGTTATCTTATTTGAGAAGGTACAAGCATAGAATATGGGACTTGAATGAAATATTCAAAGATTTCAACATAGTAGCCATTCTTAGAGAATAGAATCAAGATGTTGATTCATTAGCTACTATTACTGCTACTAATTTAGAGCCACTACAAGAATCTAGGGTAAAAATGTTATCTATTAAATTGGTATCATGTCCTTCCATTATGGATAATGTAGAAAATTTCTAGGTCTTTGATGATGACCATTAGATTATTTAGTTTTTAACTAATTCAAGCGTATTTTAATCCCAAATCATCGATGATAAAGACATTAATCACCTCTATCAAGAGGAATCAAATAAATAAGGCATTTCTTAGCTCAAAGAGTATTAAAGTCTAGCTAGGTTGGTCTCTTTAGAAAGACCATTAGACATTGACTCTTAAGCTTAAAAAATTAGGTGGCCTAAGGTCAATGAATCAGACTTCAAAAGAGAAAATATAGGAGATGAACATATCCCACATTATGTTAAAGATCTAATCACTCGATACAAGGACATCATGAATTGAAGGTGTATGACCCATAGGTCATTACTCATATGATTCCCTTAAAGCTAGATCACAAGACATTTAGGTAGAGGTAAAGACCAGTCAATCCTATTCTAAAGCTTCTCATTTAGAGAGAAGTGGAGAAGTTGTTAAGCACAAAAATCATCTTTCTAGTAAGACATTCTATCTGGGTGGCCAATTTGGTCCCAGTAAGAAAAAAAATGGTGAGATCAGATTATGTGTGGATTTTAGGAACCTAAATAAGGATTATAAAAAGGAAAATTATCCCCTACCTTCTCTGGTTGAGGTGATATAAATAGTAAGTGGTTCTAAAATGATGTCCTTTTTGGATGGATTTTCAAGCTATAATCATGTACTGGTACAATCTAAGGATATAATGAAGATGAAATTCACTATAAAATGGGGAAATTATGTATATAAAAGCATGTAATTTATCCTAATAAATGTAAAAGTTACCCTTTAACATGCCATATATCATTCCTTCAAAATACTAAAAGGAAAATGCATAATCATCTACATGGATGATCTTACAATATTTTCAAAGAATCAAAAAGACCACATAAGTCACCTACATTATATATTCAAGAGATGCAAAATGTTTAGTGTTTCATTAAACCTAAATAAGAGCATATTTGGAGTGACTAAAGGTAATATTTTTGGGCACATCATCACCAAGGATGGGATCACCATTGATCTAGACAAAATTCAAGTGATTTCAAAAATTCAGCCACCAAATAGTAAGAAGGAGATTAAATCATTCTTTAGAAAGATTAAATTTGTAAGGAATTTATTCTCATGATTTGAAAAGATTTTTAAACCTCTAAATGGAATTCTCAAGTAGGATGCCAAAATAAAGTGGATAGCTAAAGCTTGAAAGTCTTTCTAGGACATTAAAGATGCAATATCATAGGCTCTAGTATTAATCAACTTAGATTTTAATAAAGATTTTTACTTATACTAATTCACTTCAAAGCATATGATGGAAATTATCATCATGAATAAGGAGTAAATCTAGCATCCAATTGCATTCATGAACACAAATTTTAAAAATGCAAAACTCAGATACTCTATGATTGATAAATAATTTTTTTCTCTTGTCAAAGTAGTGAAGAAATTTTAGCATTATATCTTGAGGAATGAAACCATTGCCATTATACTCAATCCTATGATCAAGTTCACCCTATCATAAAATGAATTATGTGAATGCTAAGCCAAATATATGGATAAGATGCAAGAATTTTCTATAAAGATCAAGCTTATAAAGATCGTTCGAGGGCAAGGTATTGTTTAGCTTATGATTGAACCAAATCCTTGTATAATAGTTAAAGAGGTATGTGAATCTCAAGTATCTAAAGGATAATGGTATACTAATATAATAAAATATTTACTTATAGGAAATTATTCCATAGAGAGAAAAAAAATTTTAAGGATTAAAGTTGCTCATTACATGATCAAAAAGGGAGTCCTTTACAGAATAAATTATGAAGGTATTTATCTCAGGGGTGAATATGTAGATAAAGCTAAATAAATATTATATAACTTACTTAAGAATATAGGTAGTGGTCACCCATCTGGGAATACCACAACCCATACAATCTTAATAATGGGCTACTATTGGCCAACTATATTTAAGGATGCTCATACTCATGTCAAAACATGTCATGAATGCCAAGCTCTAGCCAAGAGAGAGGTACATGCAATAATGTCTTTACAGCTAGTTATTGAAGGAAGGCCATTTGCCTAGTGGATTTTATAATTTATTAGTGTCATCAACCCAAATTCCTTGGTAGGACATAAATTCATGCTTATCACCATAGACTACTACACCATATGGATTGAAGCCATAACCATAAAGAATTGAAGAGCACGAAGATATGATTAAATTCTTAGAAGAACACATAAAAAATAGATTTAGCATGCTATTTATATGGTTTGTTATAATGGACTAGATTTCATATCAATAGAATTTATTGAGTGGGCACATGATAACTGAATTCTTATCAGTCAGCATCCAACTATTACCCTTAAGTAAATGGACTAGTAAAATCAATGAATAAGAATCTAATTCATGTAATTAAGAAATTACTTGGGGATAAGACCAAGGATGAGCATAATTTATTGAAGTATGCTCTTTGGGTAGATCAGACTAGACATAAACAAGACCTTAAAGCTTCACCTTACTTGTTGGTGTATGGATGTAGGCTAGTGTTCCTAATTGTGCTAAAGTTACCCACTTCTCAACTCATGTAAGACTACATAGAACCAAGTGATAAAGTAGAATCAAGGCTACTGGACATAATAGAAATGGAAGATTCAAGAATGGATGTCTTACAAAAAATTACCAAACATCAAGATGTTTTCAAGAGATGGTTTGATAAGAGAACAAAAGTCAAAGCATTCAGGATTTTGGATCTAATGCTACTTTGGGATAAATCCCATGAGAAGAAAGGATAACATAACAAGTTTACCCCAATATGGATTAGATCATACTAGATTTTAGAGATCATGGACAATAATGCATTTCATCTAAAGGACCTCCAAGGTAATGAGCATACATATCCAGTCAACAAATAGTTTTTAAAGCACTACTTCATGACTATATTAGTTGAAGAAACCCTAGTCTGATGAAGCAAACAAATTTAGATAGAACTAGATTCGATTTCATGCTTTCTAGACTAAATTTCAGTTTTTCTTAAGATAGTTTATTGTTTTCATAGATTAGTTTCTTTCTTTCTAGATTAATCTTTCCTTCTTTTAGTATTTTGATTTCTTAGATTAAATTCCTTATTTCTTAGTTTTGGTTCCTTGCCTTCTTAGATTAGCCATTGTTTACTATCTTTGATGATCAGAATTGTGTTTGCTTTGACTATAACTAAGTTAAAATACAAACCAACTGAGCTTATGACTTGTATAAAAGGGGAAAATTAAAATCTTGACACTTTGGGACTAGTTTACAGATTGGGCATATTTTTGTTTTTTTGAGTCTTCAAGATAAAGGTATGTAATAATGAACTATTATGGATTATGTCAAAATTGAATACTTTCACCATGTATGTGAAAATTGCTCTCAGATTACTTCATATAAATTTATAAAGTTTTCTTGTTTTATTGGATCAAATGCACTTATCACATTAAATACTTTATGTAAATGATAATTATGGGTATAGATGTGGCTGACAGGGATGTTCTAGTAATGATTTGTTTTATAATTATACCAGCTCACTTCTTTTCATCCAATAACAAAATAAAAATAGAAGGAGAAAAAAAAAGTTCAAAAGAGCAAAATAAAATCAAAAGGCTCACATGATGAAATAAGTTCAATGTACTATGCATCATGATTAAGAAAAAATAATGGAAAGAGAAGAGGAACCTAAGGTATCTCTATCAAGGCTATGGATGCCTAGCTGGTAATAGAGTAATGCCTAAGCTTCCCTTAGTTTTAATGAGCTTTAAGATACACTAGAACAAAACCTACAGCTTCATCAAGCCTTTGAAAAACTCATCACAGCAAGGGATAAATGAATTACACATTTTGACACACACAGATCTAAGAAATTAGAAGGCAAACTTAGGAGTCTCTTCCATGTTTTTTATTTGAGTATTCTTATATGACACACTTCATGATTGATTTACGATTACAAACCAGAGTTTTGGGTTCTCAAATACTCAAAAGTATTCCCCTTATAAGTCACCATTTATTATACCCAACATCCCCCTTCTTTCCATAAGAAATGGGGACCCATTTTTTTTTTGGATTATAGTCTTGACTTTGATCTCCTCTTTTGTATGTTTATCTGGAAGAATATTTATTATTGGCCCTTTTATATTTCGGAAAAATGGCATTGGCATCATGTTTTCATAGACTAACCTTGTTAATACTTTTTTGGAGCATTTGTTGGGTTTTATGTTTTTGGACTTATCTTTTTTTGGATTTGGTCTTCAAAAATTTTGTTCCACAATAATTGGTCTTCAAGTTTATTATGTCAGACATTTTGTTCATGACAATTCCCCATGCTAATTTCTCCAAAGCAATTGAGCTTTATTGAACTTATCTTCATTAGATTTGTCTTTATTGGATTTTTAATATTAGACATTTTCTCTGACAGAATTTGATCTAGTTGATACATTTTCCTTACAATAATTTTGCTAATATAATTTTGTCACAGACTTATTATTTCAAGCTTTTTCCCCCTAGTCTTATTCTCTTAGGTTTATTACATCAGACATTTTATCCAAAATAATTTCCCTGAATCAAACTTATTCTTGTGGACATTTTATTTGGAACATTACCCAGTGCCAATATCCTTAAAAACAATCTTGCTAAAACAAAAGGGCTGAAACATACCCTTCAAAATTTTTGCTATGAGCATTTTTCCCTAATAGACTTACCCTTTGGACCTTTTTTACAAGGGCATTTTTCCCAATGAACTTACCTTTAGGTTTTTTATTGTGGGCATTTTCCTTGATGAAATAGGCTCTTTGGGATAATTTCTTCAAACATTTTATGTGAAACAATTATGATATATATGCCTTGGACAAAAGGCCCGCAATAGTTCCCTCACATAAAAATGCCAAAATAATTTCCCTAAATGCCCTAATATTGAAGCTCCATAGGAGTGAAAAGTGTAAACATCTTAGGATCCTAGATGACATATCAATGACCCATAATAATAAGTAGAGTCAAAAAATCAAGAGCCCAAAAGCCCTACAGAACTACTAAGTGACACTCCTATGTTCATGCACTTTATTATATATACATGCTAAGTCACTTTTGTGTTTATGTTTGTAGGAATCAATTTGGAAGTAAAAAGTGTCAAGCTTGTGAGATTTAAAGAGTCAAACACCAATATATATGGTACACATTAACTCATGTACTGAAGATCTAATGATGTGTAATCAAGCACAATAACAAAGGATTTTTAAATGCTCTATGAGAGTGCCAAGTGAAAATATTGTGGGAGCCTAGTATATAGAGATCCAATAGTGTGTGAGAGCCCAATACATGAAGATTAATGGTGTGAGATTGATGAATACTTTTCAAAGGTCTCAGGATAAGTGAGAAGATGCCACATGACATAGAAACATCCAGATGATAAAAATTACTTAGAGATCCTATGGAGCTATCAAGTGGTATGCTCACATTCCATCATGCATAAGATCTGATGGTGTGATTCCTAGGTGGACTTTTCAAATATCTAGACTCAGTGAGAGACACAAACAACATGTAATGCAAAGTCAAGTTAGATTAGTCACAGTTAAATAGTGTCACTGATTTTAAAAGATTGATACAATGATACTTGTCTTTGATGCATGTCTTAGTTCCATTTGAAGGTGAATAATCTCAAATATCTAAAAGGTTTTTCTCACAATTTATAAAAGGATGCATGTATAATTTTTTAAAATGATGCATATATTTTCAATTTGCATGTAGTGCAGACTATAATTGTAAAAATTGCCTTTATCTTTATAAACATGCACATGTTGCTAGCCTTGACAAAGGATAAACTTAAACTGATAACTAAAAATATAATCTTATATGGTTTTTGACCATAGTTATAACTCAAGTTCTGACTATCACATGTAATGACCTTAAATGAACTTGGAGGATAAGGCACCCCCTTTCCCAAGTCTATATAAACAATTGTAATCCAATTTGGATTTTAGGGTTAGAGAAATATGAATATAAGATCAACATCAATTTTTATCATTAGTGAATGTGTTTGTGTATTTTATTTTCAATTTTTCTATAATTCATTATTACTTTCTTTGGTTTTATGTTTCAATAATCTTTATTATGCAATAGTTGTGAATGGATTCTTGAATGTCTTGATTGATGTACTAATATTTAGATGTACAATATCTATTGAAAGATTGGTAAAATATATTGATTAGGATAGCCAAGTTGATTGATACAAAATTTTTAATGTGTATGAGCACTTTATTTGATTTAGTTTTCTATGTGTGTGTAAAAGCTGCCTTAGATATTTCACTAGCCTGAGCCATTATCTCCTAAGCAAGAGTGTGCAATAGCTACCATAAAAGGAACAATATTTGTCTAAGGCCTATTAATTTATTATATCATTACCTCCTTAGACTTATTAGCCATGTCTAACTATGTGTGTGCAATAACTACTAACAATAGGCATAAGATCTAAGAGCATAGGTCTATTTAGAAACTAACTAGGGAAGTAGTTAAAAACTATAGAGCCTTCTTTTCTGCCCTACCCTTCCCTCCTTTTTGAGTATTTTTGAGATATACCTACTTTATATTAGAAAACATCCACCCATCCAACTCATGTAGGAATTCACTACTCTTTAGAAACCATACCTCTATCCAAAAAACCTTGTCAACAACCTGCATGCCCTACCATCTATTTGATCAATAGGTTGTTCTAACCATATACCTAAAACTTGTGCTTTGGAATAGAGTTTACCTCCATTGATATCTTAAAATGTTAGAGGCTACTTTGTTACACTATGCTGTGCATAAAACCCACATCAATAGTTCTTTTATGTAAAATTCAATTAAGAATCAAATCCTTACATACATACCATGTTTAAATTTTTAATGTCATATCTTATACACATGAAATAATTTCCTTCTCCTCCTCATCTCCATGAGGGTTATAAATAATTTCCCTCTAAATAGATCCATGTTATCACTCCTCCATGATATGATTCATCCTATACTATTATCACTAATCCCCATATTCATCTTATTCATACCTCTTCCCTACATGGTGTGTGCCTATATGTTCAATTAGAATCAACTAGGGTTTGCACTTGTGAGACTCTAAGGGATAAAATTATCAATATGAGATAGCTAATATCAGATTTATAGAATCAAAATAATTAATTAATTTAATAAGTCACATTATTGGTAAATCACATTACATGTACACAATCTTCAGAATATGCTAGCATAAACCATGTCTATGCATCTACACTTAGAGAAGTTGTGCCTAACACTCTTTCATATCCAAATCATAAATCACAAAAAATTACATCTAAAATTAGTGATTCAAAAAGAATTCAAAGATCAAATAAGAGTCAATGATTAAATCTAAGCTAATCAACCTACCCCCTTTACACCTAATGAGGAGATCTAAGTATTATTATGCATATCATAAAATGCATGGGCACCACACTAACTCATGATTAGCATTGAAAAGGAAAATACAACAAATAATGGATACATATAACTCAAATAGTGACATATCATCCAAATAACATACAATGGAATATTTAAAAATTAAAAAAGGTTCAAACTTAGAAATAGTAAAAAGTGGTTATTAAAGCATAACTCAGAACAATAAAAGGTTCATAAAGCATAATCAGAGCAAGAAAACATACAAGCAGCATAGGTAAAGCAAGTAAAAGATACAAATATGCATTTTTAAAATGAGGATCAAATTTCAAATTAGTATAGTTTTGGTCAAAAATATCTACAATAATTTGATTATCACATTCAAGGTTTGGGCAAGCAAGCCCATGGCATCACTACTCCTATTTTAGTAGTTGATAGTATTGGCCAAGAAGGTTTGGGATTTATTAAACATCCTAAGGAAAATCATTCAAATATATAATTTGTCAAGGAAAAATATCTAGATACACAAGAAATGTTATAAAAATATCAAGAACTTAAGTTGCAAAGTCAAAATCATGCTAAGCCAATAAGCATTCTTAAAAGAGGATTTTTAGAAAAAGATCCTCCACATCACCATATGTATAAAATAAACATATTTTCAAAGGGAAAAATTCATAATAAATATTACAAAGCACAATTAGAAAGGTCAACTCCATAGTATGTGTTGACCATTTTTGCCCAACAGGCCAAAAATCGGTCCCCTTCTTCCCCTGTTGTCCTAGGCCAATCAATTTCAGGTTGCATAAGTTCATCAGCCTTGGTTAATGAACTTGTTCAATGCTTCATTGGTTCATCGCTTGGTTTGAATAGCTTTAGTTCAATGTGTAGGTTCAATGACAGAAGTGAATAAGGAAAGACCCGATGACTTTTGTCGAGGATGATGACATCCTGAAAGCCATCAAATTTAAGTAGACAAATTAGCTGTTGGGTGACGGCCGCGTGAACGTCAATTTTAACATAGTGAAGTAGCCATTGTTTTTAAACTACCTTAGTGTCAAATCATGGAAAGAGCCCCAAGGAGCATAGTGACCCACCAGATGATCACCCCCAAAGGCTGAAAGAGTAGGAAGAAGACAGAGCAAAAATGACAAAGCATCCAAGTGGCAAAGGGAATGTGAGTCATTGTCAGACGAGCAGTGCAGCTTATTTTTTGTAGTTGGCATTGATGAGGGGACAAACAATAGTTTGTTTGCAGAAAAGAGGCATGAACATGTCCTTACATTAATGTTTAATTGCCAAAGTCAATTTGGGTGACTATGCAACATGGTTCCAGCAGGCCCTTTTTGAAGAATGACATCAGTAACAGTGGTTTCCTCTTCCCAAGATTTAGAACACGCATGGGCCACTAGCAAAAAATGAGTGCCAAAATCCTTCCTAGGAAGTGCCAAGTTCTCTTCCTCTTCCTATATATTGTAAACTTCTCTTTTGAGAAAAAATCTGCTCTCAGCCTTAAGGTAAAACTCTGCCCAAAAATCTCTTGGGCTTGTAAGGTAGAACTACCAAATTTTTACCTTCAATCAAAACTTAGCATTTTTACCTCCATTCCAAGTTTTGCATCTTTAGTATGTGTCTATGCATTTGATTCTGTATTAAGTCATTTTATTAATGCTTTTGCAGAATGATATTAGCATGTCTGGTGTATCTTTGAGTTTCCTTTTATAGGTCTGTCAGAAGTGTCCCTAGAGGAGTATAGGTGAAGTGGATAGGCTATTACAGTGTGTCTTAGGACATCTCTAGTAGTTATTTCCTCCTTGTATCTCCATGGACCCCTAACCCACTGATGTAGAAGGTTCTCTCATGTTAGATGAAGTGTATAGGCACTTCCTTTTGGTGAAAAGCGTATGTTTGGGCTGGGTGGGTCATATTTTCTGGTGTATCACCTTTTAATTTTTAGGCTTAGGCTTTGTTTTCAGCATCTCTCTCTCCCTTTTCATCCCCCATTTTTCATTTTAGTTGTTAGCAGTAGGAGAAACTAGGGCCTAAAAGATACATCAGAGGGAGCTAGCCCTTATCTAGAGACTCTCCCCTCTAGCTTCACCAGTCCCACAAGGGAGAGGGGAGTTTCCATTGTTGTGTGTGGAAGTGCGGGAGCTAGGCGTCCTGCCCTTGGGTGCAATCCACTACGTCAACAATTTTTGGTATGCCTGGTGGGACCAACTAGGACAAGTTGTATCCAAAGAGTTGAAGAATTTTTGGTGTGTTCTTCAATCAACCAGCCTTTGGAGGCTTTTGCATCAACACCAATGGAAACTCTGAATAAAATCTTCTGGTTAAGTAGCTTGGTGCCATCAAAAATCACTTTTTGTATGTATAATTCCTTTACACAAGATCATGTGTCTTGTTTTCCTTCATATGACTTTGATCAAGCTCAAAATTTTTAGAGAATCACCTCAAGAAGCTCTCCTAGTTACCCTTTAATGATGAGGGAAATGGCCCTACAATTTGAGAAGTAGACGATGGAGATTGATAGACTGGAGGAGCAGTATGGATATTATTAGGAGCTGATGTATAAAGAGGAGTGTTTGTTTAGGCAAGTACAGGCCTTGCAATCCATGGAGGAGGAGGTAGAAAAATGGAGAAATCCATCTATTCAAGGTAGTCAGCCTTGTGTGCCCCCTCTTATTCTAAGAAATCCCCCTCTTTTACATAAAATCCTTTCTATCAGATAGCACTCACCCACTCTAGCTCATCTGACACATCTGCTCTCAATCTCGTGTGCCTATCTTTCCAGCATCAAAGGAAACTAGAGCAACCCCCCATGGAGATCAATCTTCTTAATTCTTTACATTGTGAATCTTCCATTGGGGGGAATACCATGAGCTAGGACAAGTCTCTTCTAGAGACTCTTCCAGTGCATCAATAGTCTCTTCATAGCATTCTTCAACCTCCCCATGTCTTTCAACACAATGTGCAGATTCTGAGTTGGAGGAAGGAATGCCAAGAACCAGCCCAGAGCCTTGAAGAGGATGATGCTGGTAACCTCCAAGAAAGACTCTTTCAAGATAATTTAGCCAAATGAATTGAAGATTTAGAGGCTAGGATGAGACTAATTCTTGAAAGAGAGTTCAAACTTCCAGACCTTGTGGAGGAGCCTCAGGACATTGGAGAAAATAATGTTGCTGCCTATTCATAGGAGCAAAATTCTAATTCTGAGATCCTGAACTAGGGGAAAATAGTAGAATCATGGGGTAGGAAGGAGGAGAAGCAAGGTTTTTCTCAACACCTTGAAGAAGCTAAGGCTGCTCCTACTCATGATGACGCTGGTGACCTCCAAGAAAGGGTCTTCCAAGAGGATCTAGCCAAGAGAATTATAGAGTTAGAATCCAGAGAGAGATTCCTCAGCCAGTGTGTGATGGATGGTTCAGATCCAATGGCACATTCCATGTTTGAACACACCCCATCTACACACTTCCAAGAGAGATATTAGGCCACACCTGATATTGATGAAGTGTTGACCAAATGGAAAGAGGAGAATCATTCGATTCTAGCTCAAAGACTGCATCCTCTTCCACATGGTTGTCCCACTTCACCCCTTCTCAAGGAAGAACCTATTTTGCAGGAGCTGAGTGAGGAGCAAAAGATCCAATTTGTAATTTTTCAAGGGGCTATCATGAGCGACAGTGAAGAAGAAACCATCATTGATGCTTTTTGTGAAGGCATCATCAATAATGGAGAAGACTCAGGTCACGCATACATGCAGATGTTCCAGTAATACAAGGAGGAACAAAAGCATGGTGAGCTATCTTCCCCTTTGTTTGATGAACTTCCTTATTGCTTTGATGAGGAGGATGACTACACTAAGGAGCCTGAGTTGGAGGAGGATCAAGAGGATACCTTTGAAAATCTAGAGATCCTGATCTTTGAGGAGGAAAAGGAGAGGTCTATCTTCTTAGAGGAAGGCCTTGAAGAAGAGAGATTTGAACAGAGAGGTGACGTTCTATGGGATGAACAATCATTTTGTGATTCCATTTCAGACATCACAACTATCACCCTTCTTCAAGAAGTCCAAGAGGAAGTAGAGGATGAGTCTGACAGGATCTTCAATGAAGCAAAAGGAAATGGGTCAGACCATAAGGCATTGCAGAGGGATTGTGCAGATCAAAGGGCTTATGGTGATGAGCCAGTAGCCATAGATTTCTTGGTGAAGAGCACCAACATGAAGAACCAGCATTCAACAAGCTTCCAAGAACAAATAGAGTACACATATGTTGGGAGAATGTTTGAATTTGATTCACTCAGATACCAGCCAACTCAGGTGATAGGCAAGAGGAGTAGGTCACCAAAGCTCCTTTTTATTCAGCTACTTTCCTGGAACCATAAGTCTTCTTGCGAGGAAGGGGACTTAAGAAATTTTCCCTTTGACCCAAGAGGGAGGCAAACATTCCTGGTTAGTTGTATATAGTTTGTTTTCAATTGTCTTTCATATTTTCCCTAAGTGCAATTTGCACAGGTAGTGTTTTAGCCTTGTGTGTTTCCCTTTGCATGTGGGGTAAAAAGCTCTGTGTTTGATTCTTGGATCTTGTGAGGCTGTTGCTGATTTTGGTTCAAGTTGCATCTAACTTTGTGCCCAATGGACTACAAGGCAACTGGTCTTTAAGCATAGCAAGCATGCTTCCCTTGGGAGTCACCAATTTGTTGACAGGCCAAAAATTAGTCCCCTTCTTCCCCTGCTATCCTAGGCTAGTCAATTTTAGGTTGCATAAGTTCATCGGCCTTGGTTCATGAACTAGTTCAACGCTTTGTTGGTTCATCACTTGGTTCAAGCAACTTTAGTTCAATGTGCAGATTCAATGGTAGAAGTGAACAAGGAAAGACCTAATGACTTTTGTCGAGGATGATGACATCCTGAAAGCCATCAAATTTAAGTAGACAAACTAGCCGTTGGTTGATGGCCGTGTGAACGTCAATTTTAACATAGTGAAGTAGCCATTGTTTTTGAACTACCTTAGCGCTAAATCATGGAAAGAGCCCCAAGGAGTGCAGTGACCCACCAGAAGATCGCCCCCAAGGGCTGAAAGAGTAGGAAGAAGACAAAGAGCAAAAATGACAAAGCATTCAAGTGGCAAAGGGAAGGTGAGTCATTGTCAGACGAGCAATGCAACCTATCTTTTGTAGTTGGCATTGATGAGGGGACAAATAATAGTCTGTTTGTAGAAAAGAGGCATGGCCATGTCCTTACATTAATGTTTGAATGCCAAAGTCAATTTGGGCGATTGTGTAGCATGGTTCTAGTAGGCCCTTTCTAAAGAATGACATCAGTAACAGTGGTTTCCTCTTCCCAAGATTCAGAACATGCATGGGCCACTTGTAAAAAATGAGCACCAAAATCCTTCCTAGGAAGCACCAAGTTCTCTTCCTCTTCCTATATATTGTAAACTTCTCTTTTTAGAAAAATCCTGATCTCAGCCTTAAGGCAAAACTCTACCCAAAAATCTCTTGGGCTTGTAAGGCAGAACTGCCAGATTTTTACCTTCAATCAAAACTTAGCATTTCTACCTCCATTCTAAGTTTTTCATCTTTAGTATGTGTCTATGCATTTGATTCTGTATTAAGTCATTTTCTTAATGCTTTTGCAGAATGATTTTAGCATGTCTGGTGTATCTTTGAGTTTCCTTTTACAGGTATGTCAGAATTGTCCCTAGAGGAGTATAGTTGAAGTGGATAGGCTATTTTAGTGTGTCTCAGGACACCTCTAGTAGTTATTTCCTCCCTGTATCTCCACAGACCCCTGACCCACTGATGTAGAAGGTTCTCTCATATCAGATGAAGTGTATAGGCGCTTCCTTTTGGTGAAAAGCGTATGTTCAGGTTGGGTGGGTCATATTTTTTGGTGTATCACCTTTTGCTTTTTAGGCTTAGGCTTTGTTTTTAGCATCTCTCTCTCCCTTTTCATCCCCCCCCCCCTTTTCATTTTATTTGTTAGCAGTTGGAGAAACCAATGCCTAAATGATACATCAGATAGAGATAGCCCTCATCTAGAGACTCTCCCCTCCAGCTTCATCGGTCCCACAGGTGAGAGGGGAGTTTCCATTATTGCGTGAAGAAGGCAGGAGCTCGGCATCCTACCCTTAGGTGCAATCTTCTACATCAATAGTATGAGGCAATTCACTCTAGCATTCTAGGTTGTTATGGTTTTGATGATGAATATTACTCAAATTCCTACTATAACACCATTCAAATACATCATAACAATCACACTAGATGAGAGATTACCTTTCTTATTTTTGACATAGGCCACATTGATAGTGAGTCTCCCATGAGACTCATTGGTTAGTATTATTGCTCCATTTTTGTACATACTTTCCTTCTCTCTTGCTCTTTTTAGATAGTTCATTTTCATATTACTTGTAGATAGCTTATATATATATAATACAAAAATAATATAATATGTGAAAAACATGAAATTATAGATTGTATGCATTTTTATGTTTATACTTCTTATATTTTCTAGACATTACATATGATATCTATCTTAGTACAGTCAATTTAATCATACATACATGATTCAATTGTTATTATCGAGTGCTTTCATATTGCTATAGGACTCAAGTCCACTACACCAATCTAGATTTTCCATTATCTACCCACTGGGGGCATATAAACCGATACATGGATTCTTCACTTGACACATTTAGCCATTTAGGGAACCCTATACATAGTTTCAATTATAATGTTCTATCATTATATACTCACCATAGAAGCTTTAACATTGTTATATCTTGATATTGATCATGTTACACTTATATTTTTTATCAGCTACTACTACATTAGATTCAATATATCTACATCTTGACTCTTACATATATTTGTATTACATGTTCATGCGTAATTTCATTTATCGCTTTCCTAGTTTAGACTTGATTGTATCTTTATGCTTATTCTATTTGAGGAAATTTGAATATGCCATTTCTCTTTATATTTACACCACTTATTTTCATAGTATGTATGTTTTGGACATGTGCCCATGTCCATGTGTTTGCCTTCTTGATTATGTATACAGATATTTAAACATGCCCTTATATATGGATCCAAGCCAAACTACTTATTACTTATGTATGTGGACATTTGAACATGTCATTGTATGTTTTATTTTCTCAGATGTAGTGACATGTGCCCATGCCTCTTGTATTGTGTCCCTTTAGCCTACTTTGCATGCCTCGTGTGTGTTGTATGTATGCCTTATTGTATGCATCATGGACATGACACTTGTCTCTTTATTGTTACACACTCTATTTTTAGATGTCATGAGGGAACTCATGCATCTCCCCTTCCTACTTGTGTGCCATGATGGACATCATGCCCCATCCCCCTAGGTAACCACTCAATTATTACTCAAATTTGTTGTTACATAAATTTTTATATCTATCTTGACACCCTTGTGAAAGCTAGACATGACATAATTTGAATATTAAAAAATTATGCTTAAATTATCTTACATTTTGATGTTATGTATGCACATCATATTAAATTATTATGTAGTTATCATATATGCTTTGACTAATAGACATCTTGTAGAGATTTTTATTTTGAGGATAGTTATTTCCTAGGTTCAACAATTCCACTCAAAATAGGGGGCAATCAATTTTTTTTGTCATAGATATCAATCTCATATAATGAATTTAAAAGAATTTTTTAGCACACAAACTCAAATGAAAAAAACCAAACTCAAGTAAACATAGTGGGAAAATACTGACAAATAGATCAGTATAGTTGCATAGAAACTAGAGTAAAAGGACATGAGCATTCAAAATTAGGACACTAGCACCACATATATAATAATGAAATTACTATCCAATACATGGTACTACTGTCTAATAGCCTCAATTTTATAAAAACTTAGATTGGCCAAAAATGTATAGTAAGTACAGTACATATTTGGATAGGTTTAGTTATAGACTTATCAATTTTACTCAAATTCATACTAGTTTACTCAGATTAGGAGAATTATGCATAACATGACCATTCCTATATTTAGTTCAGATACCTAGATACAAATTTTTATAACTCTATCTAGAATCCATATGCTCAAATATTAGATTAATGGCATTGCACAACACATTATTTCTATATGCTCACTTACATACTAGTTAATCAGATGGAATGATAAATTCCATGTCATTATCTACACTAAATATATCTAACATCATATTCTATGTTGCATACTATTTTAATACCTTAATCCATATACAGTGGTTGGTATTCATGAGTGGTCAAAAACTACCTAATATACCTAAGTGATCGTAGTTCCAACTTGGACATTTCTAGTTACATCATAGAGTTTTAGTTCTAGATGAATTTACCAAACATAGGTGGGAAATGATGGATTCATATCTGAATTAATTTATTTATCCACCTACATGAGATGGTTAGAGACACCATCAATGTAATTCAAGATATTCATATGTTATGATCCACTAAGCAAGGGTGGGAAATGATGGAGTCAAAACTAGATTGAGTTCTTGAGCCACCTAGACATTAGGATTGAGCAAGCCATTAGCTCAATTAGAGATATTCACCAATTGATCAATATATACATGAACACACATAATTTTTCATCAAGTTTATGTACTCAGTGAGGTGTATTCATTCCTTTCCTCTCTCCTATCTCTTTACCCAAATTTGCCTAGTTTTACTTTTCTACTTAGTTTAGTCTTTTATTTTGATATCTCTTAGGGACTAATTTATGCACATTTCACTTATATTACATGCATTGGATCATGCTTCACATACTCAAACATAGCTTCATGGGCTTCACCTCTTAGGTAAATCTAGGTATGCTTATTTTTCCATTATCTAAGTCATTTTGCTCTGTTGCATTTATAGAATAAAAGGGGGTCAAATGTAATCACCTAAAATTGGTATTTGAGTGATAAAAATGATATTTGATATTTTTTATCCCTAGATTATCCCTAAACATATCCCAGAGTCTACTATCACACTTATCTAGCCTTTGTGTGGACCACACACATCCCTAGTCATCCTTAAAGTAGTCCTAAACCCTCATTTATTGATCTTGGCCCCTCGTGCCTAGTGTTATGCCACTTGGACACTAGTGAAATAATAAAGAAAATAACACCATATGGCACTAGTGTCCCAATAATGGTTATAATTTCCTTTCCTTATATTTTTCACAAGTGGATATCTTTTCAAATCTAGAACCTCTTAGGGTCAGCCTAGACCTCTTTTAGCACCTACACAAGCATCAAAATGGTATATATATGAATTTTAGTCCTCTAACCACTATATGGAAATTAGATGAAAAATACACATAACTTAGAAAAAGTTGTGCACAATTAAGGTTATCAATCCCTATTTTTCCCTATTTCTACATACTACCATCTACAACATTCCTAAGATTAAATTACCCAGATTTCTAATGTCAAGCACGTTCAAGGTACTCAAGTCCACTATCATACTATATTCACTTGAACTAGCACTTAGGTGGGTAGAATTAAATCAATCTTGAGTCCTCTTCAAAGTATTCCTATGTATTTAAATTTGACCACAATGAGAGTATTGAGGATGTCCAATCTACCCCACTAACAAAGACACTTTGCAATGTGTATTAATTAGATGCCCTAGAAATATGGAGGATTAGGGTTTGATAAAAAATTTAGTTAAAAAAATTAATATAAAAGATTTCAAAACTCATGCATAAAAGAACAGATCTCAGAGATCTAGACATAGGTGCACCCAAAAACTTGAGACAATCCTACATAGAAGACACTACCACCACATTTTCAATAATGAAACTACTGTGTAATTAAGGAAATAATATAAAATAGGGGTTCTAACACCAAGATCATAATTATGACACTCAGATTGACTTCTACATCATTTTTTTAGCCTCTATATCAACCATCTTAGTTGTTTTTCAGCTAAGTCTTACTTGCACTATTTATTGATATTTTTAGAAAGGTCAATGTTGGTCAATTTCATAACAAATTAGTGGATATATTTATTGCATATTATTAACATAATTTAGTCTTCTCAAATATTTAATAAACATAAGATTTATAATTATGAATTCATAAAAGGTTAAAACATAGGTGCTAGTAATTTGGCCTATCAAGGACACATTCCAACCTCTACAATTCAAAATTTTCAGAAACCCTCAATAACCTTTGCAAGCTAATTAAACTGATATATTTTAGTCTAAAATGTCATTTTTTAAGTATTTAAAATGTCAAATTTCTCTCAAAATTTCATTAAATTATTCTAAATACCTTTATTTATATTCAAAAATATAACTTTAGCCTTATCCTAAAGTTTTATGGCTTAAAAAGGTAATTTAATGCAATTTTTAAGCTAAAAAGGCTTATTTTGGACCCACATGTGCCAAAATTAATCCTAAAAAATGTGAAATAGTCTAAATTTGATATATTAACATGAAATATCTTATTTTAAATCCATATTATTCATTATCTTGGCATTGAAAGCTTGAATTCTTTTTTAAAAAGCCAAAAACAAGCTATTTTCTTCACTTTCAAGAAGAGAAGTATGAATCCATACAAATTTTTTACATAATGTGTATGGAAAATAAATAAAAGGTTATTAAAAATATTCAACAAAATTTCAATGGTTTCTAGATGTATAAAATCCTCAAAACCATTTCATATAGGCACTCCTCTTAGTTTGCACATAGTGACATGCTTGCAGATTTGATGATGGTATGATCATTTGGAGAAAGGAAAAGGTCTAATTTTTTAGATGTTAAAACTAGAATCAGATGGATTAATAATGTATTAAGTTTTTTTTAAATTATAGTCTCCATTATCATGTACCATTAGGTTTAAGATAGGCCAATTTCTATAGCATTACACCTAGAATGGCAACAGGGTTTTCTCAATTTCTCCTCACCTAAAAAGGGTTTCATGAAATTTAAAATTGTTAAAAAATATTGGTGAATTAATTTATATATTAATTTAATAATTAATATACTATTAATTAATTTCATTTTATAATATATCAATAAAAAATAACCTGTCAAATATGCAAATTGGCATGCTTTCAAGAAAAGTGTAGGGTTGGAGAGAGAAAATGGATTTTTTCAAGATCCCATTTTTGGATATTTTTCAAAATTTACTCCATGTTTTAATTTTTAAAAATAGTTTTCCTAAATATTTTTTCCAAAAATAACCATTATTTGGCAAATCTTGGTGCTTTTAAGCTTTCAAAAGGGCCTAGTTTAGCATGGTTTAAGGAAATTTTGCATTTTTTAAGGTTTTTTCTGGAAAACCAACTTTAAATAGACCATTGAAATAATTTAAGATTAATTTTATCTATAAAACATTTATTATCCATTAAATAAAATCCAAAAATATGCAAAAATACATTCAAGTATGCACACATTCCATGCAAAAGGGGCATTTTTTGAGGAAATTTGAGATTTCTAGCATTTACAGGTAGAGTTTTGACTCCAAATTTGGTGTGTAGCATCATCATGAGTTTAGTAATAATAAATAAAAATTTAAATTCCATTATAAAAGTTTAGGTTCTTACTATTTTTACACAAACCTAAGCCTATTAAAACACAGTCAAGAAGAAAGCAAGCTCGAGCAAGATGAGGCCTCTAAGAATAAAATTCAAGATTTTCAAGATTTTTAACCCTTGTGTGAATTTTTTAGGTATATAATGGTGTTTTAAAATATGTAAAAATTAATAAATAACCATCTCTTTCTATTTTGAATATTCCAAGAAGCTTCTAAGTGACAGAAGTTAGCTTAATAAACCTTTTTTATCAATCAAATAGATGAAGGTTGGAGTTGAAATGTCTATCTTAGAGTTAAAATGGAGTTTAAAACCTACCATATATATATATTTTTTTATGTATAAATATCATTATTATCTCAATACACAAGTGCCACTTCATGCAAGTTGAGTTCAAGTAGAAGTTGACTAGTCTTTGAGTCCACATCTCTTCAGTTGTCTAGTTTGACTAGTTTCATGCATCTCCCATGCTTTTCACGAAAGATAAGGACATTAAAGAAATTAAAATAAATTTAAATATGGAGTCATATTATAATTTATGGAATGATTTCATGCAAAGAAGGTTGAAAAGTCAACATGTGCCCACCACCTCCAATTTTATGCTAAAAGTAAATGCCATGCAAATTTTTGAAGTCTTGAAGAATGAATTTATTATTGAGGAATGGCATGGATTTTAATGCATGATAAATGTATTTAAATTTAATATGGGCCCACCACTTTTCCAATGATAAAAATAAGGTTTATTGCACAATAAAGAAAGGAGATATTTAAATAATATTATAATTAATTTGAACTCAAAAATTGACTAGAGTTCACATCCAGTTAATCTCCTCTTCTTTTTCTAACTCCAATATTTGATATTGCTTATATATATATATATATATATGTTTTTAGTCATTTTTAAGAGGATCCCTCTTTTGACAAGACCAAAATTTGCCAAAATTTGAGTTTTGTAACCTTTTCAGAGAAAAAAAGATTGGTTCAGATTTCCATTACTCTGGTATAGTATGTTAATACTAGTTTGATTTGCATATGTGGTATAAATATCTCCCTTATTAAGTATTGATATCACCTAGCTACTGGTATGATATTATGTAGGTCATGTTTAGTAATTTATGTCATTTTTTAAAGTTGAAAATGGAAAAACATTGGCTAGTTAGTGCCTTGAATCAGTTCTATTCCACCATTTCTCTCAAGCTTATATTAACTGATAAAACATCTTCATGAAAAAATGATGAATAGGAGTCAAATAGAGTTGTAGATTTAATCTTTATTTATCTAATCAGTGTTGTAGAAGCTCAAATAGAGTGGATGAACTAGCAATATAGGTGTATCACCAATAGTAGAGTAGGATTTCCCTCTCAATTTTCTTCTCTCCCTTTTCATCCTAACAGTCAGTAGTTTAGTGAGCAGTGCAAAGTGATACATTATATGAGATAGCCTCAAAAAAATCTAGAGGTTTGGTTTGAGTTCTAGTGTCCCACACCTTAGATCATTCTAATTTTAGTCTATGTGTGAAGGTTTTAGAGCAAAATATATCAATCTTTCAAGTAAGGTGTTATTTAGATCACTAATAATTCTAGCATGCCTGGTGGGACCCAAATTAGGATATTGGAGTACAATTTTGTAGCACATCATCTTCACATCTAGTGTTTAGTGCTCTTCTGGTCCTTACCTCAAGAAAAAGGTACATTGTTGTTCATAAATTGAATTTTTTTCATGTATCTTCTTCTAGGCTATGGCATCCTATATAGTAGATTATGATTATTCTTCCCATTATCAACAACCCTATATACCATCATAGTATGATCCTTATGATCCAAATGCATTTCATCCTCATCCAAATGAGCTATACCAATTCTAATATCAACTAACCTTCCAAAACTCTTTGAAGTTTCATGATGAGTTGGAGGAAATGAAGAGGGAAAGCCAAATGATTGTCGAGGAGATATTATCCTGCAAATATGAGTTATTAGATAAGAAATCTTAGTATCAAAGATCAATAACTCTTTCTACCCCATATCAATGTCCATGGATTCTAAGTCAATCTCAATAATAAAATATCCCAATCATGCCTCAAGATGCAATAATTTCAATTCTAAAGGTTCTGAAACCCAATTTTCTAACCTAGAATCAAATACATCAATCAAAATTTAGCCCAAATGATAAAATCAATCGCAAAGTCATTGTTGACATTAAAACCTCATACCTCCCTCCTCAAGGTCCCAAAGCCTTTCCTTAATGGAAATCCATTCAAAGAAATATATAGAAATAGGAGTTGATAGTTGTTCAGATTTAGCAGTCTCAAGAGTATGGCACAACCATTAGATCTATCTCATCTCTTGGAGTATTTTTAGGGGTCTACCATACCACTCTTGGAGTAAGGACCTCTCCTTTATGAGGAAAAAATTAAGATATGACCAAAGAGATATAAAATGAAAGTGACTTGAGTGATCAAGATGAAGAAATCATTATTAGGACACCACTTGGCAAGGACAAACATGATTTAATATTTTATGATGCCAAAGAAAAGGAGTTGCAAGAGGTTTCTCAAGAGCTTGCAATAGCTGAGATAGATAGAGTATAAACAAATATTTATTTAAAAGGTATTTATGAAGAACACTCACATAGATCCATTGCTAAGATGGAAAATATTCCTAAAGAAAATGATCATTGGCAGCATACCATGATTTCTTTAATGAAGAGCTTAAGATGGTAGATTTTGATGATGAGATAGAGAATCATTCATCTAAGAATTCCACCAATGTTTTGGAGCTTCAATAAGGAAGCATTATTTTAGATATCACAAAGAAAGATGAGTTAGAGCTTGAGTGGATGGATGAGATGTTATTCTCTATAGAAGATGAATATGGAGCAAGTGCAACAAATCAAGAACTTCCATATGGATCCATCCAAAAGGTGAAAATATGTGATTAAAATGTTACAAATGGTAAGAATAATGATGAATTTCATGTCCTTTTTAAGAATCATGATGAAGAGGCCTTTTGAGATGAATTAGAGAGTTTTTGTGCAAATTTTGATAGTCCATCTCTATCCCAAGTGGATATTTATGAATGTCTTATAAAGAGTGTTATTGCAGTTATTCATCAAGAAGAAATTAATGAAATATTGTAGCCATGTTTAGATCCATACCAAGAGGTTGAATATATCAGTTCACCACTACTTCAAATGGATCATAATGAAGATACCAATCCAAGTATACTAGCTAAATTGACAACACAATCATTGAATGAGAATGTGTCAAATTATAATAAGCTTATGAATGAGGCAAAGATAGGATTCTTGATGTAACAAAGGAGAATATAAGAGGAAGATGATTATATCTTGGATCCATATCTTTAATCCATGCACTTGATAATGGGATTTAGAGCCCTAAAGACATCATCTAAAATACATAAGCACACATGTTCTTCTATCTACAAGAAGATGCTATTAAGAGAAGGCATTTGCATTTCAAGGATCCATGGTGCATGAAATAACTTTCCATTTGATCCTAGAGGAAAGAATCTTACTTCAAGTTAGTTTTTTATAGGTTTGATTTATGTTAATAAGTGAGTATCACAATAAAAAATCTACTTCCCTTTCATTATTCTCTTGTTTTTCGTAGGTTAGTTGTCTTTGCTTTCTAGTTTAGTTGTGTTTCCCTTCAGTCTTGTTGTGTTTGTCAGAAAAGGTATTATAAAACCCAAAAGAGTTTATTTATAATTATCATATGAAAACAAATGAGTTATTATGATCATTAGTCTAGTAAACCCCTATGAGTCCCAAATTTTTTGGTAATTTGGCTTGTCAAGGCCAAATTCTAATCCCTATAATTCAAAATTTTTAGAAATTGTCAATATCCTCTACAAGCTAATCAAACTAGTACATTTTAGTCTAAAAATTCATTATTTTAAATATTTTAAATATAAAATTACTCTAAAGATGCCATTAAATTATTCCAAATACCTTTATTTATATTTAAAAATATAACTTTATCCTTATCCTAAAGTTTTAAGGCTTAAAAAGGTAATTTAATGCAATTTTTAAGCCAAAAAGGCTTATTTTGGACCCACATGTGCCAAAATTAATCCTAAAAAGTGTGAAAAATTCTAAATTTGATATATTAACATGAAATAAATTATTTTAAATCCATATTATGCATTATCTTGGCACTGGAAGCTTGAATTCTTTTTTAAAAAACTAAAAATAAGCTATTTTTGCACTTTCAAGAAGAAAAGTATGGATCCATATAGTTTTTTTACATAATATGTAAAATAAATAACTAAAAGGTAATGAAAAATATTAAACAAAAGTTTCATGGTGTTTTTATAAATAAAATACTTAAAACCATTTCACACAAGCACTCCTAGTTTGCACATAATGACCTGCTTTCAAGGTTGATGATGGTATGGTCATCTGGAGAAAGGTAAAGGTCTAAATTTTTGGGTGTGAAAAATAGAATCATAGGGATTAATTATATATTAGGTTATTTTTTAATTAGATTTTCCATGATAATGTACCATCAGGTTTAAGATAAGCCAATTTTTATAGCATTACACCCATAATGGCAATGGATTTTTCTCAATTTCTCCTTACTTGAGAAGGGTTTCATGAAATTTAAAGTTGTTAAATAATATTGGGTAATATGTGTGTGTGTGTGTGTGTGTGTGTGTGTGTGTGTGTGTGTGTGTGTGTGTTTTGTGTGTGTGTGTGTGTGTGTGTATAAGTAATCTTAAATATGTTATTAATAAATTTTATGTCATAAAAGATCAAGAAAAGACACCCTATTAAATCTACAAATTGGCATGCTTTCAAGAAGAGTGTAGGGTTGGAGAGAGAATTTTTTTTTTAAAGATTCCATTTTTGGATATTTTTTATCATTTAATATATGTTTTCATGTTTTAAAATATGTATCTAAAATAATTTTTCCAAAAATATCCATTATTTGGCAAATCTTGGAGCTTCCAAGCTTTCAAAAGGGCTTCGTTTAGCATGGTTTAAGGAAATTTTGCATTTTTTAAGGTTTTTTGTAGAAAACAGAGTTTCAATGGACCATTGAACTAATTTAATATTAATTTTATATGAAAAAAATCCATTAAACATGAAATAAAATCCAAAAATATGCTTTAATACATTCAAGTATGCACACATTCCATGCAAAAGGGGCGTCTTTTGAGGAAATTTGAGGTTTTTGGCATTTACAGGTGGAGTTTTGATTCTAAATTTAGTGTGTATCATCATCATGAGTTTAGTAATAATCCATAAAAATTTAAAGGCCATTGAAAATGTATAGGTTTTTTCTATTTTTACACAGATCTAAGCTTCTCAAAACACAGTCAAGAAGAAAGCAAGCTTAAGCAAGATGAAGCCTCTAAGAACAAAATTCAAGATTTTGGTTGCTTCTAACCATTGTATGAGTTTTTAAAGTATATAATGGTGTTTTAAAATATTTTAAAAAGAATAAATAATGATATATTTCTATTTTTAAGATTCCAAGAAGCTTTTAAGTGACAGAAGTTGGCTTAATAGGCCTTTTTTATCAATTAAATAAATGAAGGTTGGAGTTGAAATGTATATCTTAAAGTTCAAATGGAGTTTCCCATGTACCATATATTTTTTATGTGGAAATATAATTATTAAATAAATTCACAAGTGCCACTTCATGCAAGTTGAGTTCAAGTGGAAGTTGACTAGTCTTTGAGTCCACATCTCTTCAATTGATTAGTTTGACTAGTTTTATGCATCTCCCATGATTTTAATGCAAGATAAGGACATTAAAGAACTTAAAATGACTTTAAATATAGATTTATATTCTAATTTATGGCATTATTTTCATGAAAATAAGGTTGAAAAATCAACATGGGCCCACCACCTCTAATTTTATGCCAAAAGTAAAAACCATGCAAATTTTTGAAGACTCGAAGAATTGAAGACTTTGTTTAATATTCTAAAATAAATTTAATATTAAAGAATGGCATGGATTTTCATGAATTATGACTTGAGTTGACATAAATATGGGCCCACCACTTTTCTAATGCCAAAAAGCAGGTTTCTTGTAAGATAAAGAAAGAATGAGATATTTAAAGAATATTGTAATTAATTTGAACTCAAAAATTGACTAGAGTTTAAATCTAGTTAATCTCCTCTTATTTTTTTTAACTCCAATATTGAATATTGATTTTATTTTATATATATGTAAGATTTTTAGATATTTTTTAGGAGGATCCCTCTTTTGGCAAGACCAGACTCTACCAAAATTTGAGTTTTGTAATCTTTTTAGAGAAATAATAGTGTGTTGATATCAGTTTGATTTGCATATGTGGTAGAAATATATCCCTTGTCAAGTTTTGATGTCACCTATCTATTGGTATGATATTATGTAGGTCATGTTTAGTGTTTAATGTCATTTTCTTAAGTTGATAGTGGATAAACATTGGTTGGTTAGTGCTTTGAATTGAGTCTATTCCACCATTTCCCTCAAGCTTATATTAACTGATAAAACCTCTTCATGAAATATCGATGCATAGGAGTCAATTAGATTAGTATATTCAATATTTTCTTGTCTAATTATTTTTTTAGAATCTCAAATAGAGTGTATTAACTAGAAATATGGGTGTATCACCAATAGTAGAGTAGGATTTCCCTTTCATTTTTTTCTCCCTTTTCATCCCAACAGTCAGTATTTTAGTAAGTAGTGCAAAGTGATACATTAGAGGAGCTAGCCTCATAAATATCTATAGGTTTGATCTAAGTTCAGGTTTCCCACACCTTAAATCATTCCAATGTTAGTCCAGGTGTGAAGGTTTTAGGGCCAAATCTACCAAGCCTTCAAGTAGGGTGTTATCTAGATCGCTAACAGTTTTGGCATGCTTGGTGGGACCCAAATTTAGTTATTGGAGTATAATTTTGTAGAAAATAATCTTCACATTGACTTTATAGTAATCTTATCATCCTTATCTGAAGGCAAAAGGTACATTTTTATTTATAAATTCAATTATTTTCATGTATCTTCTTATAGGCTATGACATCCTATAGAGTAGATTATGGCCATTCTTCCCAGTATCAACAACCCTATCTACCATCACAGTATGAGCCTTATGATCCATATGAATTTAATCCTCATCCAAATGATCTATAGCCATTCCAATATCAGCCACCCTTCTAAAACTCTCTAAATTTTCATGATGATTTGGAGGAAATGAAGAGGGAAATCCAAATGATTGCTAAGGAGATATTAGCCTACAAATATGAGTTACTAGATAAGCAATCTCAATATCAAAGATCAATACATCTTGCTACCCCATATCAATATATATGGATTATAAGTCCATCTTAGAAATAAAATATCCCAATAATTCCTCAATATGCAATAATTTTAATTCCAAAGGCTCCTAAACCTAATTTTCTAACTTAGAATCAAATACAACAACCAAGCATAATCCCAAATGATAAAATCAACCCCAAAGTCATTGTTGACATTTAGCCCTCACCGCTCCCTCCTCAAGGTCCTAAATCCTTTATTTAATATAAATCCATTCAAGAAAATATGCAAAAATAGGAGGTAACAGTTGTTCAGGTTCAGCAGTCTTAGGAGCAAAATCAAACATCTATGGCATAACCATTAGATCTATCTCATCTCTTAGAGTATTTATAGGGATCTACCATGCCACTGTTGGAGTAAGAGCCTCTCATTTATGAGTAAAATAATGAAGATGCAGCCAAATAGATATAAAATGAAGGTGACTTGAGTGATCAAGAGGAAGAAATCATTATTAGGACACCACTTGATAAGGACAAACATGATTCAATATTTTATGATGCCAAAGAAGAGTTGCAAGAGGTTTCTAAAGAGCTTGCAGTAGCTGAGATAGATAGAGTATATACAAATATTTATTTAAAATTCAGCGATGTAGAATGCTCACATATATCCATTTATGAGATGGATAATATTCCTGAAGAAAATGATCATTGGCAGTAGTTATACCATGATTTCTTGAATGAAAATGAAGAGCTTAAGATGATAGATTTTGATGGTGAGATAGAGCATCATTCATCTGAGGATTCCACTAATGTTTTAAAGCTTAAAAAAGGTAATGTTATTTTAGATATCCAAAAATAAGATGAGTTGGAGCTTGAGTGGATGGATGAGATGTTATTCTCTATAGAAGATGAAGATAGAACAAGTACAACAAATCAAAAACTTCCATATGACTCAATCCAAAAGATGGAAATTTGTGATCAACATGTTTAAAATGGTAAGAATACTAATGAATTTCATGTCCGTTAAATTTATCATGATGAAGAGGCCTTTTGGGATGACTTAAAGAGTTTTTGTGCAAAGTTTGATAGTCCATCTCTACTGCAAGTGGAGATTGATGAATGTCTTGTAAAGAGTATTGTTGCAACTGTTTATCAAGAAGGAATCAATGAAATATTATAGGCATGTTTAAATCAATACCAAGAGGTTGAAGATATTAGTGAGCCACCACTTTAAATGGATTGTAATAAAGATGCCAATCCAAGTATACCAGATGAATTACCAAGATAGTTATTGAATGAGAATGTGTCAAATCATAAGCACCTATGAATGAGGTAGAGATAGTATTCTTGATGTAAGAAAAGAGAATATGGGAGGAAGATGATTGGATCCTAGATCTATATATTAAGTCCATGTACCTAATAATGGAAGTTAGAGGCCTAACTACATCATCTAGAAAACATGAGCACACATGTTCTCTTATCTGCAAGAAGATGCCATTAAGAGATGGCAAATGCATTTCAAGGATCAATGGTACATCAAATAACTTTACATTTAATCTTAGAGGAAAGAATATTAATTTGATTTAGTTGTTTTAGGTTTATTTTATGTTAATAAGTGAGTAACACAAGCAACAATCTACTTCTCTTTCGTTGTTTTCTTATTTTTTGTAGTTTAGTTGTGTTTCCCCTTAGTCTTATTGTGTCAGTCAGAAAAGGTATTAAAAAACCCAAAAGAGTCTATTTAATATTGTCATATGAAAACCAGTGAGTTATTTTGACTAGTAGGCTAGTCAACCCCTATGAGTCACCAAAAATGTTGGTAATTTGGCCTATCAAGGCCAAATTCTAACCCCTGTAATTTAATTTTTTTAGAAACCATCACTAGCCTCTACAAGCTAATCAAAATGATATATTTTGGTATAAAAAGTCATTTTTAAAAGTATTTAAAATTTAAAATTAATCTAAAAATATCATTAAATTATTCCAAATACCTTTAGTAATATTCAAAAATATAACTTTAGCCTTATCCTAAAGTTTCATGGCTTAAAAAGATAATTTATTATAATTTTAAAGCCAAAAAGGCTTATTTTAGACCCACATGTGCAAAAATTTATCCTAAAAAGTGTGGAAAAGTCCAAATTTGAGATATTAACATGAAATAGATTCTTTTAAATCCATATTATGCATTATCTTGGCATTAGAAGCTTGGATTCTTTTTTAAAAAGCCAAAAATAAGCAATTTTCTTCACTTTCAAGAAGAGAAGTATGGATCTGTATACATTTTTTACATAAGTTGTAGATAAAATAAATACAAGGTTATTTAAAAGTTTTAAAAAAAAATCATGTAATTTAGATGCAGTAAATCCTCAAAACTATTTCATACAGGTACTCCTAGTTTTCACATAGTGACCTACTTGCAGGTTTGACGATGGTATGGTCATCTAGAGAAAGGTACAGGTATGAATTTTTGGGTATTGAAACTATAATTAGAGGGATTGATAATGTATTATGTGGTTTTTTAATTAGAGTTCCCATGATCATATACCACCAGGTTTAATACAAGCCAATTTATACAACATTACACTGAGAATGGCAATGGGTTTTTCTCAAATTCTCCTCACCTAGGAAGGGTATCATGAAATTTAAAGTTGTTATAGAATCTTGAGGACTTAATATATATATCCATGCAATATTTAAAATATTATTTATGTATTTAATGGTATAATAGATCAAGTAAAAATAGCCTATCAAATCTATAAATTGGCATGCTTTCAAGAAGAGTATAGGGTTGGAGAGAGAAAATGGATTTTTTAAAGATTACATTTTGGATATTTTTCATAATTTCATCCATGTTTTAATATTTTAAAATATGTTTTATAAATAAATTTTCCAAAATATCCATTATCTAAAAAATCTTGGTGCTTCTAAGCTTTCAAAAGGGCCTAGTTTAGCATGGTTTAAGAAAATTTTGCATGTTTTAAGGTTTTTAAAGGAAAACTAGGCTTCAATGGACCATTGAACTAATTGAATAGTAATTTTATCTAGAAAACATCCATTAACCATGAAATAAAATCCAAAAATATGTAAAAATACAATCAAGTATGCACACATTCCATTCAAAAGGGGCATTTTTTGAGTAAATATGAGGTTTTTGACATCTACAAGTGTCGTTTTAACTCCAAATTTGGTGGCTAGATCATAATGAGTTGAGTAATCATCCATAAAAATTTAAAGAAAACTGGAAAATTTTAGGCGACTTATATTTTTACAAACCTAAGCCTCTCAAAATACAGTCAAGAAGAAAGCAAGCTTGAGCAAGATGAAGCCTCTAAGAGCAAAATTCAAGATTTTGGTTGTTTCTAAACAGTGTGTGAGTTTTTTAGGTATATAATGGTGTTTTAAAAGATTTAAAAATAAATAAATAACTATATATTCATATTTTTAAGATTCAAAGAAGCTCTACGTGACAGAAGTTGGCTTAATATGCCTTTTGTTTATCAATTAAATAAATGAAGGTTGGAGTTGAAATATATATTTTAGAGTTTAAATAGAGTTTACCGCATGATATATATATTTTTTATGTGGAAATATCATTATTAAATAAATCCATAAGTTCCACTTCATGCAATTTAAGTTCAAGTGGAGGTTGACTAGTCTTTGAGTCCACATCTCTTTAGTTGACTAGTTTCATGCATCTCCCATGTTTTTCATGAAAGATAAGGACATCAAAGAACTTAAAATAACTTTCAATATGGAGTTATATTAAAATTTATGGCATGATTTTCATGCAATAAAAGTTGACAAGCCAACATTGGCCCACCACCTCCAATTCTATGCCAAAAGTAAAGGCCATGTAAATTTTTGAAGACTTGAAGAATTGAAGACTTTGTTTAATATTCTAAAATGAATTTATTATTGAGGAATGGAATGTATTTTAATTTATTATGACTTGATTTGACATAAATATGGGCCCACCACTTTTCTAATGCCAAAAATAATGTTTCTTACAAGATAAAAAAAATAGATATTTAACGAATATTGTAATTAATTTGAACTCAAAAATTGATAAGAGTTCACATCTAGTTAATCTCATCTTATTTTTTCAACTCCAATCTTGGATATTGATTATATTTTCTACATATGTAGGCTTTTTGGCCATTTTTTAGGAGGATCCTTATTTTTTGAAGACTAGACTCTGTCAAAATTTGAGTTTTGTAACCTTTTTAGAGAAATAAAAGATTATTTCAGATTTTCAATAATTTGGGATAGTGTGTTAATATTAGTTTGATTTTCATAGGTGGTAGAAATATCTCCCTTGTCACATCTTGATGTCACCTAGCTACTGGTATGATATTATGTAGGTTATGTTTAGATTTTAATGTCATTTATTTAAGCTGATAGTGGATAAACATTGGCTGGTTAGTGCCTTGAATCAGATGTATTCCACCATTTCCCTCAAGCTTATATTAAGTGATAAAACCTCTTCATGAAATTTTGATGTATAGGAGTCAATTGGAGTTGTATATTTAATATTTTCTTGTCTAATTAGTGTTTTATAATCTCAAATAGAGTGGATGAACTAACAATACATGTGTATCACCAACAGTAGAGTAGGATTATTTCATTTTATTTCTCTCCATTTTCATCCCAATAGTCGATAGTTTAGTAAGTAGTGAAAAGTGATATATCAAAAGAGCTAGCCTCAATAAAATCTAGAGGTTTGGTTTAAGTTCAAGTGTCCCACACCTTAGATCATTCCAATGTTAGTCTAGGTGTGAATTTTTTAGAGCCAAATCTACCAAGCCTTCAAGTAGGGTGATATTTGGATTGCTAAAAATTAGGAAATAATAAATCCCAAGTGGTTTTTGGAAGTGACACCAAAATAAAGTTTGTAAAGATTGAGTTTAAATTTATATTTGATGAGTTGATCAAAGATAATAACAAGATCCTTAAGATGACATTCAAAATGCTTAAATTTAGTAATAAGACCACCCAAATAAGTTTATAATATTATATGGATGTGATCATGAAAAATTTGGGTCATTACATGTTGATATGTGGCACTGATGTATTTAAGATTAAAAAGAATTTTGCAATAGAAATAGGTTACCCATTTAGTGGTAAAAGTAGTATTATGCTGATATTCAAAAGTGATGTGAATTTGATTATATCTTGAGAAACTATTCATGAGAGACAAAATCTCATAGCCAATCATAGAATCAATGGATGGTAAAGAAAGGTTATCTTTAGGACATGCTAAGTTGAGATCAAAAAATTTGATATAAATGTGAATGATGATGGTGGCTTTATTTCAAATTAGAATAATATTGGATATCCATTCTAATTAATTTAAAGGTTTGATGAACTTAGCATCTAAAAGCTTGATGATTTCCTTATGACATAATGTATAAATCTTAGGAGGCAATTTTTGTTGCTTTTGATGTATCGATTTTAAACCAAGATAGGTGATGATATTATGGACAACAATACTAGGGTCAATACCAAGCATGTCCTCATATGAACAAGTAAACTTTTCATGATATTTATCAAATAAAATAATATAGTTATAATGTTATGCAAGATGAAGTTCCTTAAAGTCAAGAATTCTAGGAGAGGTAGTGGTGCCATAATTGACTACAACAGTTTCCTCAATAAGCATGGCATTTTCATCTTGGAAATGATATGGATCTATAGGCAGTTTAGAGATAAGATGTGTTTTGAGATCAACAATAGTAATAAAATTACTAGAACAAGGATCCTTTTTTAAAAATGGACAAGAGTATGATGTTTGTGTGGAAGTAGAGGCTCTTTAGTATGGAGTAGTTCTAATATAGCTTCATTACTAGGGAGTTTATGTAAAGGTCTATAGTATTCAAAATAAAATTTAAGATCTACAATATTATTACCTTTGATATCATGATTAGAATTTATTTTTATTAAAACCATAGCTTTGACATCTAAGGTAATTTTAAGGTGTTGAGTAGAATGTATACAATCAGTCTAAACTATATCGTACTAGTTGACATAGTTTGGTATAGTGGAGTGAGATGAAAATCTATCACGTAAGTCAAGATTTTTAGGAGTTAGAGGTTTGAATAAATTAGGCTGGTCAATGTATTTAACTATAAGTGGTAAACCTGAAATAAATATATTAATTAGGGATGAGATTTATTCGATGTAGTGTAGAACTAAACTTTGAATTGTGTTGGGTTGGTTGACATAGTTTGAAAGAAGAGAAATAGAAAAACAATATAAAATTAATTGATGTAGTTATATGGAATATTTTTAATATCTTGGACAACTCAAAATGTGTTTATCAAGAGTATATTAATAAAATGAACTTAACCTTTTAGTTCTGAGCCAATATCAATATAGATAGATGATATATGAATGACATGAACATCATGGTTAAAGGCATGCATTTTGGATAAGAAATTTTTTTAATTCATTACATCAAAATTTTGTGATTAGTATTGGGCCATAACATAAGAATCATCTTAAGATGGAGAAATGTTACATGCATGAGAAGTAGGATGATCAATGTCAGTAGGGATGTTGATGGTGCAAATACCCATGTTACTAAAAGTTATAAGTGACATGGTTAGTAGATCTTGAATTTTTTTGGCTACCCCAAATTCATTCTAAGTTAAATCATATTTTTCATGAGTATTTAATATTAATAATGAATTATCTGAAAATATTATCATCACCCATGTTATGATCTATTTTATGAGATAAAGACTTCCATAATTTGATAAAAGTGTGAGCAGATTCATTAGGAAGTTGCTTAGAATTAATGAAATGGCTAAGGCTATTTTTAAGAAGATAATCATGTTAAAATTAATTAACAAGAGAATTGAATAAATCCTATATTTTTATAATGGAATGTCTATGAATTTTCTAATACTATTCTAACCCATATCTTGTGAAGCTTTTGACAAAATGTTTAGTAGTGGAAAAAGTATTAGTTTGAACCCATTCCTTATAGAGATTACCAAAATATTTAAATAAAATACCAATATATTTAGTCCCATCATATGTGATATTTTGATACAATTAAATTATTTATATGTTTGTATAATATAATAATATATCATATAATTGAAAGTAGAGATAATAGATCCATATAATAACTACTAGAAGAGGATAATGCTTGATAAACACAACTAAGCCACTTCAAGGGGAAACCTCCAAAACAATTAAATAATAGTAAAATTCTCAATATTATGATAAAATAATAACCACTACCTCTTATATATACTCTACTTAGCCATGGTTATTCCATAGGCTGACCATACTAATAACATTGAGAAATTCAATAAGATAATATGAAGGTATTGTTGACGGTGGAAATTGCACCCTTTGGCAAGGAGTCACACTCCTGCCATTTCCTCGCAACATGGAATCTCCTCTCTCCCCTGTGGGATAGTGAAGCAGGAGAGGAGAGTCTCTAGATAAGGGCTAGCTCCCTTTGATGTATCGATGTTGTTCCAGCAAGAGAAAAAAAAAGGTATATACAGGGATATAAACTGGGGGGGAAGAAGAGGGAAGAAAGTGCAAGGAAGCAAATAGCCTACTCTAAAGAGGTGATACACCAAAGTAAAGGTTCAACCCTCCCACATCCACACTTAGAATCAAACCAAATAATATGACATGCACTTCAAGCTTGGCAAAGAAACCAGTTTACAAGGAAAGATAGGGAAAGGTCCTCAAAAAAATAGAGACAGAGACTCACCAAGGTGTTGTACTACACACATTGTAAGTGACTTCCCTTGTCTTTCTTCTCAAAAGAAATCTTCTCCTGTGAACTGCAAACTGGAGCCTTATAGATGGCTAGTCTGTTGGCAATAACCTGTGAAAGCATCGAAGATAATGACTAAACACAAATAATACTCAGGATACACATAGAAAATCTATCCAAGATGGAGGCAAAAAACTGTATTTTATTGATTCTGGTGGAAAATTTTGCAGAGCTTCGCTTTATAAAATTATGAGAAGATCCTTCCAAAATGACAAGTATGGAAATATATATCAAGGAACAAAGAAAAGGTCCATATGGCGCGCTTTCAACAAGTGGTCATCGCGTCCTTGACAGATTGTCCAAAACATTGATGAAATGTGCTCTTTGTCTGCTTCAAATTCCACATTTCTTCTGCTAAAACATGGTTTATCCACCTATTAAATGCAAAATGGAGAAAACTAGTTACATTGCTTAGCTGTTGTACCACTTATGATTAATTTGAAGGAACTATTTCAGCTATTGGAGAACTATTCCATCTGCTGGGGTCATTTCTCACATTGATGCCACTTGGACTTTGACTGCTCATGCTCCTTGGAGGTCCCTTTGTCCTTTTTTGTTTTGTCTCTTCCTTGTTCATTCAGATTTCAAGGGCGATCCTTCAATAGGTTGCTGCAATACATCTTGGTTCTTAAACAAACACAGGCCAACAATTCATTAAAATTGATGCTCCTTTGGCCGTCAAGCTTTGAAAATCAATGGATACTTCATCATTTTAAATTTGACGGCTTCTTGAGTGTTGCTAGTTGAATTCTAATGGCTCCTCCATTCCTTTGAACTTGACAGCCGCATGACCGTCATCGAGCCCCCATTATTTCCTCTGTGGCCTTTCTTTTTTCCTTGTATCTCTTTGGCACCTTTCGGAAGGGAAGGTGCCCCCTTCGGCCTTTTGAAAAGTCCCTCTGCTGCTTGCTAAAAGTCCCCTGCAAGGGCACCTGCCCTTTGGGTCCTTCAGTGGCTCCTCTGTGCCCTTCAGGATTCCTCCCGGGTTCCCACAGAAAAATTATCTGCGAACAATTTCCCCAGGTAAAAAAACCCTGGGTCCTTTGTTTGGCTCTCTCGCGGCTTGAATTTCTGCAAACAAATTATCCGCGGGAAATTCCCATGGGCAATTTGTCCACGAAAATTATTCCACCAGGATTTGACTTGGCCTATTTTCAAAAGATTGAGCTACGAAACTTGGAATGGCCACCTTCCCTCTGCTAGGGAACTTTGACTTGATGACTGCCCTTTGGGCCTAGGGCACCCCCTTGAACCAAAGCTGTTGAACCAAAAAGGTTCAACAGTTCAAGGTTTAAAAGGGCACACCAATTCCCAAAGGCTGATGAACCATGAACCGAGCGTTAAACTGCCACATTGAATCTGAGGCTTGAACCAATCATTTTGAACCAAAAGGTTCCACGGTTTAACCAAGTGATTGAACCAAAGCCATTGAACCAAAAGGCTTAACGGTTTAAAGAAGCACACTGATGAACCATTGAACCCCTCTATGAACCTTTCGTTAAACTTTCCCTTCGAACCAAGGCTTGAACATGCCACTTTTGAACCTGGAAATGTTGAACCGAGTATGTTGAGCCAAAAAATTTGGTTCAACGGTTCAACGGTATGGAGGTTCAATGTCTTAAATTTGAAGCGCTCAAACAATGAACTCTTGAACTCGAACCAAACTCATTGAACCAATATTGAGCATTGGTTCGAATAGGTTGGTTTAACTATATTGAACCAGGAACTGAACCAAAAGATGAATCATTCGAACCAGGCCATAAACTAAACTTTTTGAACTCACTGCACCTGAGGGGACTGGCACAAAACAACTGGTGAAGAAGGTGACCCAAAATTTTGCCATGGCACGAAATTTGGTCAACAAATTGGTGACTCCTAGGGGAAGCATGCCTGCTATGCTCAGAATCCAGTTGCCTTGAAAATCCATTGGGTGGAGAGTCAGATAGTAATCTTAAAAAAGCAAGAGTTCTGACAAAACTTGGAACTAGCTATACAGGTTCACCTCCCAGGAAAAGAAAGCAAACATAAAACTAAGAAAACTACTGCTGTGCAACAACACTTAGGGAAAATGGAAAGAAAGCAAAGAAATAAAAAATATGTACAACTGAAAAAGAAGCTCAGTGACAACATTTTAGGTGTATCCCGTTGATTGGGATATGCAATTCTTCACCGTCCAACCTGGAGAGCTGGAATGCATTATGCTGCTTGCACTAAGTAATCATGTAAGGACCGCTCTAGAGGGCATCAAATTTTGCATGTTTTCCAGGCTTAGCTTTATCTTCATCCCATTTTAAGACAATGTCTCCTTCAGCAAAATATTTTGACAAAGATTTCTTGTCAAAATGTCTTTTCACTTGCTACTAGTGAATGATCATAGAAGCCATGGCCTGATTCCTTACCTCCTAGAGCTCCATTAGCTCACACAATCTGACATCCATGTTGTTTCCTTCTTCCATCTGTAGCTGATGAGTGAGGTCCAGTGCTGGTAATTTGAGTGAGATGGGGAGCCTTGCTTCCCTTCCATACACAAGCGTATATGGAGAATTTCTGATTGCTCTCTTCAGAGTGATTCGATCAGCCCATAGAGCTGTCTTCAACTTGACATGCCAAGTTTTTTGATTTTCTTCCATGGTCCTCTTTATAATTTTGATTAAATTTTTATTAGTGGACTCAGCCAGCCCATTTCCTTGTGGGTAATAATTCGATGAAGTACTGAGGTATATACCATACTTTAGCACCCATTCACTTGTTCTGATCCCTAGGAAATCCAAAGTATTGTCTAAAATTATAGTGGCTGGGACCCCAAAATGTGTCACTAGGTCCTCATAGAAATCTAGGACTGCGCTCTCATTCACTTCTTTCAAAGCAATGGCTTCCACCCACCTTGTGAAATAGTCAGTGGCTATTAGAACCCACTTGTGCCCAGCAATGGAAGGAGGATTGATCATGCCTATAAAGTCCAGACCCCACTACATGAATGGTTGTTCCACTTGGATTGACTGTAGAGGCATAACAGCCAATCACTATTTTCCATCAAAAAGTGCACACTTTTAGCACTTTCTCACCCAGGCATGGGTATCCTTGAAAAGAATGGGCCAAAAATAGCCAGCTCTCATTATTTTTATTGCTGTGGTCTTAGGGGTGAAATGGCCTCCTGCTGGCTCATCGTGAAACTCAGCCAATACCTTGTCAGCCTGACTGGGGTCAATGCATCTTAGAAGAACCCCAGAGAAATCCTTCTTAAATAATATTCCATCAATCAAAACATAAAGAAGGGACTAAAGTTTAAAATACCTTCTTTTGGCCCTATCGAGATCCTATGGACATTCGCCCGTGAGAAGGAAGTGCCTCATGTCCAACATCCAATCTCTTATGACAACTAGTTCTTCTACAGTGGCTATGTCATGGATCAACAGGCTATCTTTACCCTTTTGCCCTAAATCTGTAGCTAGCTGTTCACATAGGCCTCTTCCTCTCACCAACTTGGTGATTTTGATGTCTATGTCGTACTCCATCACCTTGGTGATCCATCCTTCTTTTTTATCATTTAATTCTTGATTGGTCAAGAAATCCTTGATGCCAAGATGTGGAACCATGAGATGGATCCTGTTGTTTGACAACATATATCTAAATTTCTTCATGCTATGTACTACTGCTAGGACTTGCTTCTCTATGTAGGTGTACCTAATTTTGAAGTCCTCTAACCCTTGGCTGAAGAAGGTGAGTGGTTGCTCGAGGTCATCACTGTTTGCTTGAGTAAGCATAGCGTATATCACTTCTCCATTGCTGAAGGTATAGAGGTTGAGGTGTTTATTGAAGTCAGGGCTGATTAGAGTGGGAGCCTGGGTTAAAGCCTGCTTGATGGCTTCAAAGCTATCTTTTCTTGGCATTGTCCACTTGAATTCTTCACCCTTCCTCAGCATAGAGGTTAGGGGTTTAACTATCTCAGCAAAATTTAGAATGAACCTCCGAATGAAATTTATCTGGCCAAAGAAACTCTGCAAGCCTTTCTTGTGCTTTGGTAGGGACATCTCCAGGATGGAGTGGACTCTCTCGGGATCAATAGACAAACCTTCCTTGGACACAATGTTGCCAAAAAGTTTCCCCTCATGAATAGCAAATACACATTTCTTTGGATTTAGAGAGATGCCAAATTCCTTGCACCTCTTAAAAATTTGCCTGAGGTGCTCCACGTGCTGGCCCACCTCCTTGGAGAAAACCGTTATATCATCAAGGTATACCAGCACGTTCTTATTTATCAAAACACCAAAATCCATGTCCATGGCTTGCTGGAAGGTAGCACCAGCATTGGATAGCCTGAAAGGCATCTTCTGGTTGGTGAACATTCCCCATTTAGTGGTGAAGGCTATTTTGTATTGGTCGCAGCCTCGTACCAGAATCTGATTATATCCTGAATAACCATCCAGGAGGGAGAAATGTTTGGAACCAATTACCTTTTGGAGGATCTACTCCATGTTCAGAAGGGGATAATGATCCTTTAAAGAGACTTTATTAAGGTCTCTAAAGTCGACGCACAGCCTGATCTCCCCATTTTTCTTTCTAACTAGAACAAGATTGGCTAGCCATGAGGAATGTTTGATCAGAAATATAATGGCAAACTCAATCAATTTGACCAATTATTTTTGCATAAGGAGCTTGATCATCGGATTGATAGGCCTCTTCTTTTGTGTGACTAGTTTGGCACCTTCCTCTAGTTCAATGGTGTGCTGGGTGAGTCTTGGATCGAAGCCTTTCAAGTCACTATAATTCTAGGCAAAGATGTCAGTGAACTCTTGACACAACAGAATGAAAGCTTGCCTTTCTTGAAATGTGTAGACCTTACCAAGAGCTAGCAGCTTGTCCTTGAAGATTTCAACTTCCTCATAATTCTCCTCTTTGGTAGTGATGCACACCTTGTCATTTCTTAGTTGGTCATCTCCATTGAAAATAATTTCAAGTGTGACCAGACCCTTAAGGAGTTTATTATTCTTCAATTAAACAATCTAATTTTCGTATTACTGCTGCAATTTATCTTGATTGTGGACTGTGAACTCAGCTTCTTCTTGTAGGAAGAGGGCTATCTGTTGGTCAATTTTGAAGACCTACCAATTTGTAATATTGTCTAGAATTGAGGGCTGAACCACCACTTTTAGATGGCACGAACCACAATCCCTACTTATCTCTTTTGAAACATCAAATTGGGTGCCAACAACTGCCAACCTGTCAGCCTGCTTATTCTATTCCCTGGGAATTGAGGTAATGTTAAGAGCAAGGAAATCCTCCATCAAGTCCCAGACTCTGTACTTGTAAGACTTTAGCAAGGAGTTCTTGGTCAAGTTTAGGCCTCTTATTTGATTTACAATTAATTCACTATCCCCCAGGATTTGCAACTCCCTAATCCCTCTCTTCCTTGCCCACTCAAGTCCATGGATCAAAGACTCATATTCTATAAATATTACATGTGTAAGAGAAATGGAAATGGAAAGCTGAAAAGTACCTTTCTTTAGAAGGGGAAACTAATATTGCCCCACCACCAGTGCCTAGTTTACTTCTAAAACCATCAAAGTACAGCTACCACATGCCAAGGTCTTCTTTGTTTTCCTTCATTATATTGGGCATGATGGCACCTTCTTCATGCAAGCAATAAATGCCAATGTCTATTTCCTCAATAAACTTATAAGGATCGTGCTCAAAGTTATCACTTCCCCACTCATCCAAGAGTAGATCTATGACTCCTTCAAGAGTAGAAGATGAAGATTGGTCCATCTGAGACTCTTTTGGATCAATGATAGTGTAACTGACATTCACTGCCTTGGGTGAATAGGGCTCTAGGTGGTCCTTGTAGAGTGGCTCAGATTCAATTTTCACTTTGGTCCAGTACTTGGTTCTGAAATTTAGATATGACCAATTTGCTGTTAGATAGCCACCTATCTTGGACGTAAAGTCCCTAGACAAATAGATTGTGAAATATGGAGGAACGTCTGCTACCACTATATCATGGGGGATTGAGAATGTCAGGCAGGCATGCAATGTTAAACTCAATCCTTTCAATATTTTGACTATCTTTGTAGGTGTCCCATCTAGTTGTAAGACTCTTTTATTCATTGCTTCATACTTTAATCCCATCTTATCAGCAATGCACTTGGGCATCACTAAAGTGCTGGCCTTGCTGTCGATTATGCAATTGTGTACTAAGAAATCCCCTATGATTAAAGGTACATAAAAGGGGGGAGTCCTTTCTTCTTTTTTTACCTGTCCTAAAGCAGAAGGCTACCCATTCATCATTAGGATGTTATTAGTGTCTGCTGGGATGGCTTGTCGATCTAGCTCATGCAATTATTTCTTCAATACATCCCTTTGTCCTAGAAGAGACAATGAATCCCATAGAGAAATGCTCACATGCAATTTCTTAATTTGATCAACTATATTAACTTGGGGGCTAACTCCCTTCATGCTTTCCTTTGGGCTGATCCCGGCTGGAGCTGTAGACTGAGGAGCTGGAGGTGCAAATAGTTGTCTGGAAATTGGGTCCCTTTAAAATGGGTGTGATGGAGGATTCATTACTGCTGCCTAAGGGGAAGCCTACACTTCTCCAACTGCTCTTCTTTTAAATCTCATGTTGGCTGCAATGCAATCAGCCTGATTGTCTGTAGTGCCCCCATGATTAATTGCACAGAGCTCACCCTCTTCATGATTTATCAGGGTAGAATTTGGCTGAGCCTGATTGTTACTTGTGCTGGGCTGAGCTGGAAACTCAAAAAACTGGGAATGATCAGCAACCTAGTTTTCTAAATTTTGGAAAAAAATCATCATGTCATTCATATGGACAGCTTGCTCTTGACCATGTCCCATGGTCGAATAGCTAGGTTGTTCCTGTACAAGGTTATTCTGAATCAACACCATGGCTTTTGATGACGAGAGGGGGCCGGCATTGTGATTCTAAAAAGGCCTAGTTTTCATAAGCTACCCTTGACCTTGATTATAATTTTGAAAGGGGGGTCTAGGGCCTTGACCATAATTTTGGTATCCCTGATTTGTTTTGTTGCCCTGAGCCTGCTGTTGCCTTTTCATGGCAACAAATTTGTTAGTCATGTTCTACAGCAGAATTTTTACCTCGTGTAGCTCATTTGATGGAACAATAGCCAGTTTCTCAATGGTGGGTAGGGGAGCAATTGTAGGAACAATGGTCTAAATTGGGGGAAGCAATTTTGGGAAAAGTGGCATGTTAGGCATGGGAGCAATCTTTCCAGCTTGTACCAAGAAATTCTCAGTGATTATGGCAATGCCATAAGCAACAGGCAATATGTGCCCTCCCATAGATTGGATCATCATTGCAATGTCACTATTTAATGCTTTTAAATAGTACAAGAAAACATAGCTGGGAGTTGGCCTTACTAGGATGGGAATTCTATCCCATGTCTTTTGAAACCACGTGTTGAAGTCCTGCATATACTCATGTGGAGCTTTCTTTATAGTCTTCAGCTGCTCAGCAAGAGAGAGGCCATCACTTTTTTCCCCAAAATGATTAGTTAAATGGGTGCCCAATTCATTCTAGGAATGTATGGAATTCACAGGCAAGGTTTCGTACCAATCAAGGGCCTTGCCTTTAAGGGACAATGCCAACAATCTAATGGCAATATTTTCCTTTGTTATATTGTGAATATTTCAAAGGTTGGAAATATTCTTGATATGATCAATAACTATAATTGGCCCCACTCAATCAAAAGAAGGCACATTTTTTAGAGCTGTTCCTGGAATTAGATCATAGCGTGGGAGGTTTAAAGGACTCTCACCGCAAAAAGCTGTAAAAGGCAATGCCATGGCTGGAATGGGCTATAACTATGGCTGAGCTGGGTTGGCATTCCTAGCAACAAGTCTAGGAGAATTTACTAATGGATAAGGGTGAGTTCTCTCAAACCTGAGCCTTTTAGCAGAGTTTAAAGGTAGCTCAATGAAAACAAAAGGGACCCCCCTTGAAGCTGACCTCGTGGTGACTTTTGGCATAGAAGTTTAAGTGACTGGTCTTAAAACAAAGACCTAAGCTCTTACCAGTGGAGTCGCCAGATGCTAGAAATCTTTGAAATAATTGTAGCATGACCAGCATCAATCTTGAAATACTACTGCATTGAAAATTGATAAAATTACAGTCCCACTGGGCGTGCCAAAACTGTTGACAGTGGAAATTGCACCCTTTGGCAAGGAGTCACACTCCTACCATTTCCTCACAACATGGAATCTCCTCTCTCACTTGTGGGATGGCGAAGCAGGAGAGGAGAGTCTCTAGATAAGGGCTAGCTCCCTTTGATGTATCGATGTTGTTCTAGCAAGAGTAAAAAAAAAGGTATATACAGGGATATAAACTGGGGGAAAGAAAAGGGAAGAAAGTGCAAGGAAGCAAATAGCCTACTCTAAAGAGGTGATACACCAAAGTAAAGGTTCAACCCTCCCACATCCACACTTAGAATCAGACCAAACAATATGACATGCACTTCAGGCTTGGCAAAGAAACCAGTTTACAAGGAAAGACAAGGAAAGGTCCTCAGAAAAATAGAGACAGAGACTCACCAAGGTGTTGTACTACACACACTGTAAGTGACTTCCCTTGTCTTTCTTCTCAAAAGAAATCTTCTCCTGTGAAATACAAACTGGAGCCTTATAGATGGCTGGTCTGTTGGCATTAACCTGTGAAAGCATCGAAGAAAATGACTAAACACAAATAATACTCAAGACACACAAAAAATCTATCCAAAATGGAGGCAAAAAACTGTATTTTATTGATTTTGATGGAAAATTTTGTAGAGCTTCACTTTGTAAAATTATGAGAAGATCCTTCCAAAATGACAAGTATGGAAATATATATCAGGGAACAAAGAAAAGGTCCATATGGCACGCTTTCAACAAGTGGCCATCATGTCCTTGACAAATTGTCCAAAACATTGATGAAACGTGCTCTTTATCTGCTTCGAATTCCACATTTCTTCTACCAAAATGTGGTTTGTCCACCTATTAAATGCAAAATGGAGAAAATTAGTTACATTGCTTATTTGTTGCACCGCTTATTATTAATTTGAAGGAACTATTTCAGCTGCTAGAGAACTGTTTCATCTGTTGGGGTCATTTCTCACATTGATGCCACTTGGACTTTGACTGCTCGTGCTCCTTGGAGGTCCCTTTGTCCTTTTCTATTTTGTCTCTTCCTTGTTCATTCAGCTTTCAAGGGTGATCCTTCAATAGGATGTTGTAATACATCTTGGTTCTTAAACAAACACAAGCCAACGATTCATTAAAATTGACGCTCCCTTGGCTGTCGAGCTTCAAAAATCAACGGATACTTCATCCTCTTAAATTTGATGGCTTCTTGAGTGTCGCTATTTGAATTCCAATGGCTCCTCCATTCCTTTGAACTTGACGGCTGTGTGACCATCATCAGGCCCCCATTCCTTCCTCTGCGGCCTTTCTTTTTTCCTTGTATCTCTTTGGCACCTTCCTTCTGGAAGGTGCCCCTTTTAGCCTTTTGAAAAGTCCCTCCGCTGCTTTCCGGATGTCCCCCGCAAGGGAACCTACCCTTCCGATTCTTCAATGGCTCCTCTGTGCCCTTCGGGATTCCTGGGTTCCCATGAAAAAATTGTCTATAGACAATTTCCCCAGGTAAAAAACCTTGGGTCCTTTGTTTGGCTCTCCCACGGCTTGAATTTCCACAAACAAATTGTCTGCGAGAAATTCCCATGGGCAATTTGTCCACATAAATTATTCTGTCAGGCTTTGACTTGGCCTATTTTCAAAAGATTGAGCTGCAAAACTTGGAACAGCCACCTGCCCTCTGCTAGGGCACTTTGACTTGCTGACTGCCCTTCAGGCCTAGGGCACCCCCTTGAACCAAAGCCGTTGAACCAAAAAGGTTCAACAGTTCAAGGTTCAAAAGGGCGTGCCAATTCCCAAAGGTTGATGAACCATGAACCGAGTGTTGAAATGCCATGTTGAACTTGAGGCTTGAACCAATCATTTTGAACCAAAAGGTTCCACGGTTCAACCAAGCGCTTGAACCAAAGTTGTTGAACCAAAAGGTTCAACGGTTCAAAGAAGCACACTGATGAACCATTGAACCCCTCTATGAACCTTTTTTTGAACTTTCCCTTCGAACCAAGGCTTGAACATGCCACTTTTAAACCTAGAAATGTTGAACCAAGTATGTTGAGCCAAAAAAATTGGTTCAACGGTACGAAGGTTCAATGTGTTAAATTTGAAGTGCTCAAACAATGAACTCTTGAACTTGAACCAAACTCGTTGAACCAATATTGAGCATTGGTTCAAATAGGTTGGTTCAACTATATTGAACTAGGAACTGAACCAAAAGATGAATCATTTGAACTAGGCCATAAACTAAACTTTTTGAACTCACTGCACCTGAGGGGACTGAATCCAAAACAACTAGTGAAGAAGGTGACCCAAAATTTTGCCATGGGGCAAAATTTGGTCAACAGGTATGTAAACCATAAGTCAAATAAATACATCCATAGATGCAATATATGTTAAGGAAATATCATTCACCTACCATTTATAATAATATTATCCTAAAAAATGAATCAAACTATGATGTTATTGCATGAATTCTTCATCCTTCCATGTTACATATTCATAATGTAAATTTTTTCATTTGATCAAATACTCTTTAATCATTATAGTTTGTAGTTACTTAGTGCATGTGTGAATGATATATTTAAGTTATATAATGACTCAACCTTATTAATATAATTTATGTAACTCAATTTGAGTGAAAATTCTATGTTCAATTATCTTATTTAGATAAGATACATGGAATACTAGATGTATGTGATGGGATGGGGAAATTCTAGCTTGTAGGCCACACTACCAATTCTTTGCAAGATCTGATAAGTGTCATAATGCTTAGGTGAAATCATGTTATATTTTTTATATTACTTAAGATACATATTTTTATATAGATGAAAATTAAAAAAGACTCAAACACCTATGTAAAAATTCCACTCACTACAATGTTGATCCACTTGTTGCTTCATTTTATTTTGTGTTATTAGTAAATTTTATCACTAATGGTGAATATGTTACTCAACATATTGAACCTTGGGATACACCATCAAGGCCTAAATTATATATATGGGGTGACACACAAACAATACCACAAAGAGAAACATTTTTGAAGAAGTGTGAAAAGAAGTGTTATACCACCATTCAACAAGTGGTAACCAATGAACCCATTTATATTATTTGTTGTAAAAATAATAATGAATACACACTTATAGAAATTTTTTGACTACTCATATTTTTATATTATATTGAGGATGATAGGATTATTTATAAGCTAATTAGGTGCCCAAACATGCAAATAATTTAGTCAAAAAATTACTAGTAAATATGGGATCTCAATCACTTATAATGATTTTTGGAGTACCATGAAATTTATGAACTATATTAAGAATAGAATAAACTATTATACTAATAATACATGGATGTGATAAGGAAAAAAATGAGCATACTTGATGATTTGATCCATAAATACCATGATAACATTTTTACCCTTAGACCACAATAACTCAGTAATGAAATCTAGGGAAACTTCCTCCCAACATTGGTTAGGGATGGATATAGGATACAAAAGTTTTGGTATATTAATGGTTTCACCTTTGTTTTATTGACATACAATTCATTCATCCACATATTTATATACATCCCCCTTGAGTCCTTCCCAAAATAAATCTTTCTTGATTCTATGATATGTTTTCACAAATATTGATTGACCTCCCAAAGGAAGTGCATGAAGTTTTTGAAGGATTTTATGTATGAGGAGATAATTCTTACAAAGGTATAATATATATTTATATCATAATACATTCTATGCCATGTAAATTTTTAAAATCCCCTAGAACCTTACTATATATTTTGAATCAAATCATGGGTAGTACTGTCATTCTCCTATTTTGATCTTGCTTCCTCTAGCCAATCTTCCTATCAAATAGTCATTGCACATAATAATGCCTCATATGATTCATCCCTATGAGATAGTGCATCTACCAACACATTATATTTTACTTTATTAAATAATATTTCAAAACTATATTATAACATTTTAGTCACCCATTTTTTTATTTAGAATAAAATCATTATTTCAAAAAAAAATTGAGGCTATTATGATCAGTCTTTACATGAAAGTGATGACACATCAAATAAGTTATTCATTAATTGATTACATGTAAAATAATTATCATATATTTCTCATAGATTAGATTTAGCCTATTATTTCTATTCAATTGATGACTCTCAAATGTAATTGGTCTACCTTATTTCATGAGTATAACTCCTATGCCAAATCTTGATGCATCACATTCCACAACAAAAGTTTTATAAAAATAAGGTGTCGTGCAGATAACCATTTTTAATTATTAAAATGCCTTGATAGATGTATTATACCAATAAAAGGATTTTTTATTCCACAAATTTGTGAATGGGGTTAAAATACTACAATAATTTGTGATAAACCTATGATAGTAACATTTATTCACCTAAAAGTGGTATTTGGATGCTAAGAGTATTTTTTTAGATAACCTATTCTTAGCTTATCTCTAGACCTATAATAGAGACTCTATCACTTTTTTATATCCATTGTGTATAACACATACATCTTTTGTCAGCTCAAACATAGTTCTAGAAACTACATTCCTAGATCCCAACCCATTGTGCCTAGTAGTTTTCCATCTAGACATTAGCACCACATTAAGGACACTAGAGCAACACAGTGCTAGTGTCCCCAACTTAGTGGTAGTTGCCCTTTCCCTAACTCTCCCAAATGAATATATTTTCAAATGTGTGATCTATACATTTTGTTATACACACAAGCTACATATCACTATGAATACAAGATTATTAGACTTCTATCCACTAGATGGAAAATAGATGCAAAAATCCTATTCAAATAAGAAACAAATTGAGTGTAATGTACCTAGAAAGGGGTATAATAGTAGAATAGATAATAAAATAGTTAATCATGGTTTAATACGACATGCATAAAAATAATTATTTTTATATATGAGAACTAGTATAAATAAAGGTGTATATGATAGTGCAAGGCATCTAAGAAGTTATTTGTAATAGAGATTTCTCTAAAAGGAGGTAGCCCCCTCGAAGTGGCCCACAACATAGAGTTATTCCTTTCATAAAAGGAATTGTGTGTGTGTAATCAACATTTTGAGATCAACATATATGTATTATATTATTATTGTGTGAATTATGAGTCCTAGGTTCCTATCATTGGTATCAAAGCAATTTCTTAGGCTAAATTTTCAGTACCTAGAGAAGAGTATAATAACTAGTAGAATAGGGAATAAGTAGTTTAGTACCACATGTGTAATAATAATAAGTTGATTAGATGAGAAATACTATAAATAAAGGGGCATATGATATTGTAAAGGATCTAATAATTTATTTGTAATAGAACTTACTCTAATAGGAGGTTGCACCCTCAAAGAGGACCATGATATGGAGTTATTCCTTCCATAAAAGGAATGTGGTGTGTATAATCAACATTTTGAGATCAATATATGCATATTGGATTATTATTGTGTGAAGTGTGAGCCTTAGGTTCCTATAATTGGTATCAAAGCAATTTCTCAAGCCAATTTTTTTTTACGTTGTAAGTGAAATTGAGATTTCATTTAATTTTATGGTTTGAGTAGAAACATCAATTTGGAAAGTTGTAGGAAGGGTTATCTAGAGATTAATCTACAAATTATGTAACATATTTTAGATTGGGTTTATTTAAAGAGTGGTTTTATTTTTTTAGGTTGAGAAATGTGTTTTATTAAAAAATGAGTGGGAGATTATAATTGTTAAAGTGTAGGTTCTTTGAAGCCAACCAGATTTGTCATTTATTTATAGTTTTAAGTATAGATCTACATTTTTGGTCCTCAAAAAACCTAACTATTCTTATTAAAACTGATCATAATGGTAGTGAATTAAGTCAAAAAAAATTTGGGTTTGATGCACCTCTGTCTTAGCTTTCCATTAAAATTTATAGCTTTGATTTTGTTTAGTATTTTAAAAGTTCTCCCACTTTTAGTAACTACTACTATGTTGTAAAAAATAAAAATAAAAACAATAAAAATAACATAAAAATGGTATTTTATGGAAATATGAGTGTAGGATGCATTTTTGGTGGATGTCAACATCCATTTTATTATAATCATAGGGATTCATATTTAATCTCGAGGGAATGTCATTAGAGCCTTGATCAACTTAATCAAACTAGAATGGTACAAAAATATCAAACATCATTTGAACACCTAGCCAATTCGATGGTAAGACTATCTGATGATTTCTTCTAATATTGTTTCATCTATAGACTTCAAGATGAGATTTGAGTAGCGGTTCAAATATGGTAACCCTAGACAATGATGGAAGTGGTGGGCTTATCTAAGTTTTTTGAAGACCACATCAACTAGCAATGTCTCCACAAAACACCCACTCTCTAGACTATAAAATCATTGGAGCATACACCTATAACACCTAAGCCAACAACATAAGTGCTCAAATAAGCCCCAATTGAGCCTGAGATGACATCCCAAGCATTGGATCAAGAACCATAAGAGTTATATAAGGAACTTATAGACCCTAATCAAGCACCCAAAGTGCTTGAGTAAGTCATTGATGAGCCCATTCAACAAATCACCATGCTTGAGTAGGCCCCTAATGAAGCCAAGTTGATAATCATAGATCCCAAGGTAATCGAGTCTTTAAATCCCTCAGAGAAAAATGCTAAGGGGGATGGCATGTATTCTCAATTCATTCATCAAGATGATTATTTTTTGTACCTTTTCTCTAACTTTGAGGATATTATTATCATGGTTCAAATTTCACTCTAACCTTTAGTTATAGTTCTCATGTTTACCCTATTAATGTACATGTTCATATCTAAACATAGATGAAAGAAATGGAAGAAGAAAAGGACACATGAATGTGCCTCTATCTGGTCTTCAACCTATTTTTATATGTATAGTCTAACATTTATTTGGTCTTATTTCTTGTCATATTTCATGGGTGAAACATATTTAAGAGGGATGGAATGTAATGTACCTAGAAAAGGGTATAATATTAAAATAGCCAATATAATAGTGAATAGTGGTTTAATACTACATGCATAAGAATAAAGAGTTGTGTAGATGAGAACTAGTATAGATAAAGGTACATATGATAATACAAGGCATCCAAGAAGTTATTTGTAATAGATATTGATCTAAAAGGAGGTATCCCCCTTGAAGTGGCCCGTGATATGGAGTTATTACTTCCATAAAAGGAATTGTGTGTGTGTGTGTGTAATTAGCATTTTGAGATCAATATATGTGTATTAGATTATTATTGTGTGAATTGTGAGCCCTAGGTTCCTATCATTAATAAAAATTAAGTTTATTAATCCTTATTCTAACCTACTTATTCATACTACCATCTAAATCTACCCTAAACCTAGATTTCAAATATTTTCAATCTCAAGCACACTCAAGGCATTCAAGACCAGTATCATTCTAGCATTCACTAACACTTACACTAAGTACTAAGTGGGAGAATTACATCAAGCTTGATCCCTCCTTAGAGTATTGATATGTACAAAACTCTCTTCACATTGGGGTACTGAGTATGTCTAGCCTATCCTACTAAAGAACATATATTTTTAGATCATGCCATACTTGTAAAGAGGATTAGGGTTTGCATACTAAATCAACTATTCTAAGAACAATATAGAGTTCTATATTTTATGCATATAGGAACACAACCTAGAAGCAAAAATGTAGCTACTCCTATAAAAAAATAGGAATAATCCTATAATGAGGACACTAGCACCATTTTCATAACACTAAAGTTGTATGATGCTATTTTTTAGGTGGGGCACTATTGTCTAGTGAAGAATCAGACCCAAGGAACCTATTGATGACACTCAGACCTATTTTTAACCTAGTTTTTAACACTTAGATATTACATGATAGTTATTTTACATATAAATCTCTATTTACACATATTTAATACTATTTTTAGAAAGTCAAAAAAAAAAATAGTGGTTATTTATTTCATATTATTTCACTAATTTAGGAAACTTATCCCTTTAATCTAACTTAGGATTTACATAGGTAAAACCCTAAAAGGTTAAAACATTTGGTAAACCCAACTTACTTCAAATATTTCTTAAAACCCTAATTTTACCTAGGGTTTACCTTCTCTAATTTTTTGTGTACTAAATTAGGGTTACAAACTCCTATTTTTATGATTTTTTTGCATAATCTATCCCATTTAACCAATACCACATTAGGGTTTCATTTATTTAAATATAATTTAAATCTTTGGTAAACTCACTCTCATTTCAAACCCTAACCCTAGATAACCATAGGGTTTACATTTATCTAACTTTGATTTTAGATCTAAATATTCTAATTTTTAGTTCATATAATGAAGATCATAATGATATAAGAACTTAATCACTTTTTATTACAAAGTCTAATACTTCCATTTGCATGCTTGTTCCCTTTAATTTAGAATGAACAAAAGACATAAACACATGTATAGATGATGATTTATATCAATTTCAATATATGTCATATTTCAAAGCATGTTATCTTTCTCCTATGTGGAATTCCATTAACAAGCAAACCTATAACATATAGAGGATTCATAAAATAAGCTAACATCTATGTTTTAAGTATCAATGTCATATCCCATGCACAAGAAATAATCTCGTCCTCCTCATCTCCATGAGGGTGATAACTACTTTCCCTCTAACTAGGTCCATGCTATCATTCTTCCATAAGATGAAATAACCTATTTTAATGTCACTATTCCCCATACTCAACCTATTCAAACCTATTATCTATAGGGTGTGTGTTTACACATTTAATCATAAATAGCTAAGATTTTTACTTACGAGACTCTATGTGATCAAATAATCAATATGAAAAATATAATTGTAGGTTTACAAAATCAGAATCAACTATTACATGAAAATATTATAACATTAGAAAATCAATTTAGAAGATAAAGGCCTCTAGGTCACAATATTGTAAATCATGTATTTCCATCTTCACCTAGTCAATTTGTGGCAAATAATGTTAAATATCTAAATCATAAATCCAAACAAAGTACATATACAACTAGTGAATCAAAAAACATTCAAAGGTCAAATAAGAGTTCAAGTGAGATACTAAGGGAAATTATTAAAGCTAAGTTGATAAACCTACCCCCTATACACCAATAAGGAGATCTAGTTATCATTGTGCATATCATATAATGCATGAGCACCAAACTGATTCATGTTTAACATTAAAAAAGAAAATATAATAGACAATGGATAAAAAGGACACACATAATGACACTTCATCTAAAAAACATACAATATCACATATAGAAATTAAAAAAAGGTCTAGTTCATAAAAGGTTCACACAACACACTCAGTCAATAAAATCATGATTCAAAAAGGTCATCTCCACAATATGAGTCAATTCCCTCTAGCATTCCAAATTATCATGATTATGATGTTGAATAATATTATGATTTTAATGATGAACAATAATCAAATTATTATTGCAATAGCATTCAAATAAAACATAGCATTCACATTTCATGAGATATTATCATTCTTATTTTTTACACAAGCCACAGTGATAATGAGTCTCCCATGAGACTCATTGGTTAGTATGGTTTCTCTTTTCTTATACATATTTTCCCTCTATTTTTCTCCTTGAACATATTTAATTTTCATGTTGCCTATACATATCTTATTTTCATAAAATATAAAATTAATATAACATGTCAAAAACACAAAAAACATTCAAATAATTACTCAGAAAAACGTAAAATCTATAGATTGTATGCATTGCTATGTTTACATTTATTACACTTTCCAGACATTACATAACCTATAGATCTTAATATAGTTAGTTTTTATCATACATATATGATTCACTTATTCTTTTTGAGTGCTTATACATCACATATAAGACATTGGGCCACTCTACTGATCTAGACTTGATATCATCTATCCATTATGGGCATATACACCAATCTAAGTTTATTCATTTGATACATCTACCCATTTGAGGGCATCTTATACAAAAATTCTACTACCAGATTCTATCCTTAATTTTTATACATTACAATTCATGAATTGATATATCTTGATATTGATCATTCCTATTCATGCTCAAATCTTATCGACTATCACTAGTTTAGACTCAGCATATGTACGTCTTAACATTTACATAGATTTATACTACATAGTTATACATGCTTTCATTTATAGCTTTATTAGTTTAAACTTCATTGTATTTCCTATGCTTCTTCCATTTTGAGGGAATTTGAATATTCCATTTCTCCTTATACCTATTCCACTTCTATGTATATATGCCTTAGACATTTTCCCATGTCCCTTGTATGCACTTTCTTGATTGTATATGTGGACATTTGAAAATGTCCTTCTATATGGTTCTAAGAAAAATTTCTTGTTGCTTATATATGTGGACACTTGAACATGTCCTTATATGTTTTATATTCTAAGATTTAGTGATGTGTGTCCATGTCCCTTATATTATGGAAACTTGGTCTAATTTTATGTGCCTCATGTGTTTTATATGTATGGTTTCTTGTATGCATCTTCACCATGAAACTTGTCTTTTCTTATTACAAACATCAGGTTTCAATGCCATGAGGGACCTCATGCATCTACCCTTCCTACTTGGGTGCCATGATGGACATAATTCCCCATCCTATATGCTCAATGACACATAGTTTGATCATAGGGAATGACAAAATTCATGTCATTCTCTATTCTATATACACTTTATATCATATTCTAGGTTGTCACCACTTTCATGACTTACTCCATATATAGTGGTTGGCATTCTTGAGTGGCCTATAACTACCCAATGTACATGAGTGGATGAAAATCTTATTTTTATAGTTAGATATACCAAGTTAGATACTTTTATCACTTTACGTAGTTTATTTTTAAATGTATCTACTTTAAATGAGTGGGAAATGATAGATTCATAGCCTAATTGAGCTTTTGATCCACCCCCATGAGAGGGTTAGACACACTTATAGTCTTATCTAATATATTCATAGATCATGATCCACCAAGCAGAGGTGGGCAATGATGGAGTAAAATCTAGATTGAGTTTTTGGGTTACCCACATATGGGGATTGAGCAAGCTATCAACTCATTCCAATATATTCAATGATTTGATCATTATGTACACTTATACATATATGTTATCACTAAATTAATGTATTGGTTCACATAACTAATTAGGTATATTCATTATTTTCCTCTTTCCTATCTCTTTACTCAACTTTACTCAGTTACTTTATTCAACATAGTCTTTTGCTTTTCATAATCTCTTAAGTAATGACTAATTTTTAAATTTTTTATTATAGGTCATTACTTTGGATCATGTTTCACATACATAGACCCAAATTCACATACCCAAAATCAACTACATGATCTTCAATTCCCAGTTAAGTCTAGGTATGCTTCTTTTTCCTTTATATTGGTCATTTCACTTTTTTGCATTTCTAGCATAAGTGGGGAATGCAATCACCTAAAGTGGTATTTGGATGATAAGAGTGTTGATTGAAATAGCCTATTATTAACTTAGCCATAGACCTATCATAGATCATTTATCACACTTTTATAACCATTATTCAAACCACAAACATCTTTTGTTAGCTCAAATAAATTCCCAAAATTGCATTCCTAGATCCCAACCCATTGTGCCTAGTTGTCTGCTAGCTAGACACTAGCACCACATTAAGGAAACTAGAGCTACATAGAACTAGTGTCCCTAACTTGGAGCTAGTGTCCCTTACCCTAACTCTCCCAAATGAAGATATTTTAAAATGTGTGTCCTTATTAATTTTGTCTTAACTATATTTTATTATCTACATAAGCTATAGATCACTATACATACAAGACTATTAGATATCTATCCACTAGATAGATAATAGATGTGAAAAACCTATTCAAATAAGAAACAATTTGAGCAAAATCAAGTTTATTAATCCCTATTCTACCCTAATTCTGCATACTACCATCTACAACTTCCTTAACCCTAGATTTCAAATATTTTAAATCTCAAGCATACTTAAGGAATTCAACACCACTATCATTATAGCATTCACTTGCACTTGTACCAAACACTTGCATTAGTTTGATCCATCCTCAGAGTATTGGTATGTAGGTAACTCTCTTCATACTGAGGTGTTAAGGATGTATATCATATCCTTTTAATGAACACACACTTTTACCTCATACCATAATTATAAGGAGGATTAGGGTTCGCATACTAAATCAATTATTCTAGGTACAATACAGAGTTTCAAATTTCATGCTCATAGGAATATAACCTAGAAACACATGTGAAAGTGCTCCCAAAAAAATAGGAATAGTCCTATAAAGAGGACACTAGTACCATTTTCATGATACTATAGAGGCACTACTATCCAATGAATAATTAGCCCTGATGACCCTCTTGATGACACTCAGACCTATTTGTAACCCAAATTTTAGCACCTATATCTTTCATGACAACTATTTTATAGATAAGTATCTATTTTCACATATTGATTACTATTTTTATAAATTCAAAATAGGTTAAAATATATGACAAATTAGTGGTTATTTATTGCATATTATTTCACTAATTTAGACAACTCAACCCTTTAATCTAACTTAAGATTTACATAAGTAAAACCTTAAAAGGTTAAAATAGAACTAGTTATCCCCATAAATACTTCAAGGTTCTTGAGTGTCTTTAGAACTTACCACTCCATCAAATTTCACTCCATCTAAAATAATATGATCTATGTATTCCATCTCTTAGGTTACAAAAGCACATATGGAAGGTTTTTCATAAAGTTGATGTTGTTCTAGAACTGAGAGTACTTATTTCACATGCTTCAAATGGCCTTCCCAATTTTTATTATAAATGAATATGTCATAAAAAAATACCAACATAAAATTTCTCAAAAATAGATTGAAAATATTATTCAACAAACTCTAAAATTTGTGAGGCCAAAAGACGTGACCATAAACTCATAATGGCCTTTATGAGTTATAAAATTTGTTTTAGGTATGTCCTCTTCTTAGATTTGAATAAGATGATACTAGAGTGAATATATAACTTGGTAAAATAAACTAAATCATTCAATTCATCTAAAAAATCATTAGTTGTTGGAATATGAAACTTATATTTGATGGTGTACTTGTTAATTTCTCTATAGTCTAGGCATATCCTCTAAGTTTCATCCTTCTTCTGCACCATGATCACTAGGTAGTAATATTCACTTTGGTTATGTTGGATGATTCTTACCTCTAACATATCTTGTACAATATTTTTAATTTAACTCTTATGGGTATAGGGATACTTGTAGGGTCTGATGTTGGGTGGTGTAATTTTAAAAAATATTTTGATGGCATGATCATATGCTCAACTTGGTGGAAGTCTTTTTGGCATGTCACCAAAAATAACATCCAACACTATTTGTAAATTAGGATGGGTAGAATCCTTAGTTGGTTGAAATTATATATAAAATAATAGTGCCATAAATACTTCAACCTTTTACGATAATCTTCATCATCTTATGGGAAATAACCAATTATAGAGATTTATCCTATTATCCATGCAGTTCAAATGTCATGCCTTTTAAATAGAAGCACATGAATAGTTCCAAGAAATTAATCTCAATAGTGCCCAAAATGGTGACCCATTATACTCCTAAAATAATGTTATCCCCTCCTATAGAGATAATAAACATAAGATAATCTAATAGGTAGTCTCTCATAGCAAGCTTAATACAATGACACACAATAGTTGATGGTACCACCATCTACAATCATGGTCTAAAATTTTGAAGATGGGTAAATGAAATAGTTTAAATGAGTAACCAACTTACTATTGATGAAATTATGTGTACTCCTAAAGTAAATCAACATATTCATTTTATATTTATTGAATAAACCCACCACCTTAAGAGTTTGAGGAGTAGTAATACTAGAAAGTGCATGATATGAAATTTTATGTTGAGAATATTTACATTCATCTTTAGGTTCATCCAAACCTACACCCAAGGATTCATCATATTCATCATCCTCATTGGTGAATTCAATGTAAAATTATTTTTTAGCAAAGTGATATCCTTTGATCCATTTTATATCATAGCCAAAACATTAACCTTTTGCATGCTTCTCCTTAATTTGCTGAGGGGTTAATCGAGTAGGCTAAGGAAATGATGGTGCTAGGAAAGTGCATTCACATACATTAGTGAAAGGTATTCATTTGAGAATTTATTTTTTCTCTACCATTCATTCCCTTGGGATGGATTTAGATATTGAATTGGGAATAAACATGTGAACCTCCAATTGGATGCCATCCTCGAGGCCACCTAAAAATAGGCCAGTTAGATTTTCTTTAGTGATATCTAACACATGTAAGGAGAGATTATGAAATTAATGAATATAATCCTTTATATTAAATATTTGGCATGGTTTGAAAAACTAGTTAATGTAGATTTTGAGACATTATTATGATAGTGTAGATGCAACTCTTCAAAAAATATAGACCAAAAAATTGAGAGACCCTTCTTTTTCTTTTGATCACACAACCATCAATACCAAATGAACTACTCAAGTTTTGGATATAGAGAGGTCATGAACACCTTTTGTGAAAATGGAGTCTGATGTAGATCAAATAAAAGTTCACTTTGAGTGATCCATGTGATTGGATAATTACCATCAAACTTATGTAGGCCCACTTTTAACAACATCAAATTTAGACCATGATTGGTGTTGTGATTTTTTGGAGGAGGAGAACCAAACTAAAATGGTGTAAGGTTATTTTACAATGGATGAGCTACAAAGTTGGACAATTTTCTAGTTATTTTTTATGATTGATCCCACAATCCATTCAGGTCCCCTCTCATCCCCATAATTTCCCCTTTAACCACATTGAGATCATCTTTCCACACCATGCCATCCAAATCTAACTAAATTTGTTGAACCACCTATGAAATATATGGATCAAAATTTCTTGACTCTAAATTTTCTTTTTGAATATTTTAAGGTGTTTTTTTCCCTTTCCTACTTTTGTGAGTGTTGGGACCAACCATGGACAAAATCTAAGAGGGGTTTAGCCCTAAAAAATATGTATTGACATATAATATAATAGTGATCTCCTCATTAAGATGAATCTAATAACTACTAATGCACATAAGAGTGAAAAAATTTATCCCAAAAATGTGTACTAACAAAATAAACTATTGAAATCATCTCACAAAGATGAATCCAATGACTGTTAATTTACACAAGGTTAAAAAGAATCCAAACTTTTTAACTATTTTTTTCAAAAAAGACTTTGAAAAATACTAAAGTGATGGAAAAATTAGATTCTTCCTAAATAATAAGTTATGTTTTTTTAATCCTTTAGCTCATAAGAGATGTGTAACACCATATATAAAAAAATGCCACCACAAAAACTTATTCAAGTCAAAGCTTTGATACCACTTGTAATGAAATTACTTAGATGTTTATAAAATAGAACAATATATTATAGATATGAGAGTAGAGATAATATATCTAAAAAATAATTGATAAAAGAGTAGAATGTTTGATAAATATAATTAATCAAATTCAAGGGGGCAACCTCTAAAATAATGCATTAAGAATAAAATTCACAATATGATGATAACTGACTAACCTATAGCTCTTATATATAATCTACTTAATCATGGTTATTGTAAATTCAAACTATAATAAGAACATCGATAAACATAATAAGATAATATGAAGGCATGTAAGACATAAGTCAGCCACACATATCCCTAGATACACTATAGGTTAAGGTCATAACATTGAATAAACATTTTCAATGTCTATGGACACAATGAATGGTGCTAAATTTTTGTTTTGAATACTGTAGCATTTTATTATGCATGGAAGCTTGAGGAATTATTTTCTCATGAGAATATCTAAGAGGAAGAAGAGGAAAAAAAATTGATTTTATTGAGACATGATGACTGAAGGCTATCTAGCCATTTGTAAGATGTGATTTTGAATTTGTATTATTTGGGAACTATTAGTTGTTTGCATGATGTTCATTTTTTAATCCATTTGCGTAAGGAGTTGAGTTATAGCTAAAGGTGGGTTTTGAATAGAAGTTTAAGATGAGGATTTCTAGTTGGTATTGGGAGGAGGATTCCCATGTTTGGTATCAATTTCTTCAACTATGAAATAAAGAAGTTTAGATAAATTACCATTATTTTTATAAATGGTATCATCATCAAGATTTATGAATATACTGTGATTATCTAGATCATCATTTTGAGTTATTTGAACCATGTTACATCTAATATATCTAGATGAATTTTGTGAATACTTGTACCATGAAGTATTGTCTTTAGTGGTGGAAAAGGTAGGTATAAAAGAGTAACCCATGTAAAATTTGAGTGGATTGAAGCTATCAATAAAAATATTAATAGGTGACCTCATGATATTGAATAGATTGAAAGAGTGATATAAAAAAGATGGCTTATAAAAAATGAACAATATTAGCCAGGTTGATATAGTTGGTATGAAGTCAATCAAGATAAAAATCTATTGTTCATATTGATACAACATAATAATAAAGGCAATATAAATAACACCTATTTCAAAATGATTATATCAGTCTATTCTATATAGTCTAGGAGAAAATATAAAAAATATACTACAAATTAACTATATTGAGATGTTCAATATAGTCACAAAAATATGTGATGAGATGTAGACTATATTGAGGTGGTTGATGTAGTATGATATGGGAGAATTAAGGGTAATAAGAAATAAACTAATTTGATATATTCAATGTAGTATGTAAAAAGTGGTTGGAAAAAATGAACTATAGTGAAGTGTTTCATATTGTCAAATAAATAGATGGATATAAAAGGATAGGTTAATTCAAACTGTTCAATGTATACATGGATTCAAACATGAAAGACTAAATTAAGATGGATAATGTAGTTTTCAAATGAAACTAACTATATTGAAATTGAATTATGTAGTTATAACACACAACACATAGTTGCATTGATGTTAGCTAATACAATCTGCAATACAAAATACAATAACAAGTAACAAATTAAAATCTAATTATTTCTGTCAACTATTTTTCTAGAAAGAAGATCTGGTAGATGTACTAAAATATTTGACTAATTTTTAGGCTCTCATATTTAATAACTCATCTACTAGATAGTGTTGGACCAAAGTTTTTGAGCATTGATTATGGAGGAAGTACCATGCCCATAGCCTACTAAACTAGGTTTCAAGAGTAACTTGAGAGTAACTTCCCAATACTAACCACTAATTGGTGCACTATAAAATAAAACAAATGGATGAATTCCTATATTTAAATAAAAAAGAAATCCTAGGCATTTTATATATGTTATGAGGCACATGGAAACTTTTAATAACCCTTATATTTGAACCTCTATGACCTTTTTGTCATCATGCATTTGCCTATCTTATTGACCCTTTAAATGTGTAAGAATTCAAATATTGTTCCCTCCTTTATTTTTAAATGTTTATTTGTTAAATACAATTACAACAATCTTTTTATATTTAAATCATAATCTAATAAAAATTTAAATACACATAAATCATGAGAAATTTTATAATGGATTTTATTAGCAAATTGTGTCTAGCCTCTTTAGGAAGGCTAGAGAGGCTAAGTTAGAACCTAGAGTAGGGTGAGTAGATATGTTTGTAAAGTATAAATATTTTCAATTTAAGAGAAGTTATTGTTGAGTGTAAGGGAATATTTTAACTTTATCCTAATTTTTTGACTTGGAAAAGAAAGCCTATATAGGCTTGTAAGGTCATTAAGAGGAGGTATGGGCTTATAAGGTCAGTACGAAGGTATGGATTGCAATAAATGAGATGAATATTGTAAAAAAAGTACCCTCCCATTTATTAGGTTGGGTGGAAAATCTTTTGGATAAGAAATTTAGTTTTTATTTTTTACTTTCACACTTAGTCTTATTTTGGGTGGTTCATCCTTTTGGGAGAAGTGGGAGAGGATCTTGTGTGGAAGAGAAAATCATGGAGCTTGGGAGATCATGGCAAGCTTGACAAATAGTGGCAAATAAAACCATTTTAATTTTTGTGTTATTGATTTGATCTTGTATAATAGTTTTAAATTCTAATCAATGGTTTATTATGGTGGGAAATCATCATTACTAAAATAAATTGCATCCTCAATGTACTTCAAATTATTCATAGGAGATGAAAAATTAAAAGTTTCTATGTCACAAGGCATGAATGTTTGATTCAGAGCTTGGTAAAGAATATCCTAAAAATGGTAGCCTTTTAAATAAAATCTAACATATAAATCTTAGTTGGTGTATTCCTAAGTTGGTCAACAATATAATATGGTCTGGATTGATCTTTTGTTCCCATTGGATTAGGTTTGGGATGAGGTGGAATTATTTGAATGCATTCTATATGCAATGAGAAATGCAATAGATCTATAAATCAATCCTATCTCAAAGAAGATAAATCCTACTTATACTTTCTATTGGGGATACATTAGATAATTGGGTCATGACCAAAATGGATCCACTAGACATATACAAGGGATATATTACCATAATAAATTCACTAGGGAGGGTTCTAAAGTCTCCAATTAAGCAAAATATGTAATAACCCTAACTAGGTCCTATGTTTTCATATTCACTAAACTAATAAAAAGTAAAGAAAAGTCTAATCTAGTGCTCACCAAATATTTTAGAAAAAAATGGAGGTTAGTAAAATTAAAATTAAACGTGCATAAGAGAATCCTAATTAATCTATGTATAGGTAAGACCCTAATTCATGGAGAGAGCAATATATTCAAAAGCCATTACTTATGATACTTCTATCTACTCAAGAGAGGATAAAAGTTAGAGATGCTTATGTTGAAGATGAACCCATCAAGACTCAATATCTCCCTTGGACAAAGGTTATTTTTAAGAGGTTGTTGTGGTTTTCAAGGATAACTAAGAAAGGCCAAAGCATCCAAGACTTCTCCACAAGAAAAAATTATTCTCTAAGTAGAAACCTGAAACTAATAATCCTCAAGTAGAATGGTGGAAGAGTAGATTGTAAATAATCATAAATGAATAATTAACTCTTGATGTCTCTCTAAGAATGGTGAAATGGATGTGTTTATATAGGTGAATCTAACCCTAATCCTTTCCAAAAGTTTAGGTTGACAAGGTCAACCCAGTCGACCTAGTATCATTATTGATAAAAACAAATTAGGTCATAGACTAGTTTGGCTAGGGGCTGCCTAGATCCTAATAAATTTTATCAATAAGAGTATAGGGTCGATGGGGCTGACTATGTAATGTAAACCATCAAAAAGGAGTTTAGGTTAGGGAAGGGATAATGAATGTGGTAAATGACTAGAGGAGGTTGAAAAATAAGAGTCAAAGATTAGGGAAATGTTTTTAAGAATTGGTTGGATTGATAACAAGTGATAATAAAGGACAACAATCCTACAAATCACTAATGGTTTTCCCACCCCTTTTATAGTGCACCCCTTAAGGTGTGTACTCAAAAATATTGAGACTCGACATGTTATTGCAAGATAGAAAGCATCAATAAATGATAAAATTTGAAAATATTATGTGTATACATATGCCCACTCTAATATCATCTTATGTCATTCAGATATAATAGGGGATAGTGCTTTGAGAAAGAATATAGTAACACACAACACTGAAACTAAAAAAATTGTAGTATTTTAAAGCATAAAATAACTAAAAGTAAATGACTTAAAAATAAATAACTAGAAATTAAATTTATGCATACCTTGAAAAACCTTTATCACTGGATTGTTGTCTATTGTGTTCGTAGTTTTGATTGTGGAGGGTGTAGATACGGCTTTCGATAAAACTGAGGATACAAAACTAAAAATCAAAAACAAACAAACTAATAAAGCTAAGATAATTGATGCTATGTAGGTCGAATATACTTGGAAATTTGGTAAGCTAGGGTGACAAGTGCTATGTTAGGACCAAATTACCAAGTCAAAATCTGGAGTAAATTAGGTAACCAAAAATACAAGGCTACTAAATATCAAAAAAATCATACAAGTAAACCTTATGTAAGAAAGGCACACTCACCAAATCAAACCAATGATACATCCTAAAAATGGTAATCAAACATCAATGAAAAACCAATAACAATCCTTACTTAAATAAAATTGGGTAAAACAACATTGAACAATCCTTACTCAATCATCAATTAAAAAATGCATAAAAAAGGGAAAACAACATTGGTGAGTGAGGAGTAACAAGTCAACATCACTCAATAATGGAAAAAGTACATAAAACTATAAATGGACTTAGGTGTCTAAAAAAATGGAATTATAACAATAATGGAAAATGGTAAAATAAAACAAAGTCTAGAAAAGTAAAGCCATGGTATAAAGAAAGTAATCCCTAGTCACTCAAACATGTTATTTTGTTCTAATGTTAGATAAAACTAAAACAAAGTGGTACTAGCATGTTTTTAAGATGTGAAGAAGAGGACATAGAGAAGAGGGAAAACATATTTAGAATCACATGTGCCTATCAAGGGGGAAAATTAAATGGGTGGAGGGGAGAATGAAATAAAAACCAAGGTAGAGGAACTCTTTATTGAAGTCAAGATACTCAAATTAGGTTTGTCAAAATAAGAGGACCTTTGACCTTAAGGACTTTAAATAACTTATCCTAGCCACATGAGTCTTAGGTCAACAAATGAAGTATGTGGATAATCTCATGAAGGCTTATATGTATGAAAATTAAAATGGACCTACCTTATCACAACATGTTCCCCATTATTTAGGACCCCTTACAGAGTTTTTGGTCTACTGTGAAGATTGGTTACTTGCATGAGAAAGTAGGTAGTGCAATAAAGTTTTTTGAAATTTCCTATTCCAATATACTAGCCTACTACACCCTAATAGACCCTAGATATATTATGAGTCCAACTATGAAGTTTGAGCTTTGATTAGAGATAGGATATGTGATTGTAATCATGTCATTTAGTGTGATTTTGACTTTTTAAATGTGTATGTTACCTTTTATATATCATTGCCTTTTATTTTAAATGATTTGGATTTTAAATTTCTTTATTGCTTTTTATAGTCCTTCTCCATGAAGATTTGAAAAATTAAACATGGATACTAAATATGGCTTTCATTTGAATACTTTGGACTTGGTTGCTAAGAGAGAGAACTCAAAGAGAATGGTGTCTAAGAGTTGTAAATTTAGGTAAAATAAAAGTGTTATCTTGACTTTGACCTTATTTTATCTAATTTGGAGTGAAAGGAAAGGAAATCAAGAGGAATGAAACATGAACAATTTGAATTACTTCAAATCATAAAAAATGTGACAAAGGGAAAAAAGGGATACAATGACATTGAAGTTTGATTACTTATCATGAGAATGAGGGAAATGTAGGAAAACATGATAACATAGATTATTATGGAAATTTTATCTACAAAAGAAATAAAAGCTAAAGTTGAGAACAAAGATAAAAAACTCATAACCATTACAAAAAATATTCTAGATAGGAAATGAATGATGGTGATTTTATAAGGAAGGCAAGGTTCTATCCATGGCCTTACACTTCAACTCATAAAAGAGAAACCCAAGGGGTGCCAAAATCATGTGAAAAATAAATATGATAAATATGGTATGTGTGAGGAAGGCCAAGTCTTATCCATGGTCTTAAATTAAAAATCATAAAATATAAACCCAAGGGGTGTCAAAAAGTATTGGAAAGGTATGAAAACAAAGAGGGAAAAAGTGGAAAATCATGAGGAAGATTGGGTCCTTTCCATGGTTTTACAATGCAACTCATGACAAAAAGAGAAACCAAAAGACCAAAAGGAAGGACTATGGTTTTTGAAAAGAGAAAACTGATGTAGAGGATGAGACCCATATAAGTATCATATAAAAAGTGTTAGATAGATATCATATATAAAGCATGGAAAGAAGGGAAGGATCTAGGAAAAATATTTCTTGAAAAATTATGCATTGGTAGGCTCTTTAAAAATATGGCCTTCATTGGTTTAAAGGTAATAGGTACTTGGACCAAGAATATCTTTGATTAAATATGAACCCCACCATTTTCAAGAACATTTACCTTCTTTGTCATGAGTGTATTCTAATTTAAGGACAAGATCACCAACATTAAACATGCAAACTTTAACTCATTTGTTATGTCGTTTGGTAATACAGGCCTTGTATTGGTGATTATGTTGTAAAGTAAGAAGATGGTGTTCATCAAGGAGATCAAGAGCATGAAGGTGAGATTCATGTATGTATTCATTGGGTATGATACCTAAAATATATATACAGAGAGAGAGAAGCTCAAATTCTAATGGGATGACTAATTCAGAACCATAGACTAGAGAAAATGGTGTTGCCCTAGTGGTAATACATATGCTAGTGTGATAGGCCCAAGGAGAAGGATTTAGATGAAGGTGCCAATCCATGTAGGTTTAAAATATTACTTTTAGATAATTTTATTAATAATTTTGTTGGTGGCCTTGGCTTGGACATTACATTGTGGATGGTAGGGTGTGGAGAATATTTGATTAATTTTAAGTTTAGAATAGATTTGTTTGACATCTTTATTTTTGAAATTACCGCCATTGTATGAAATAATAGTATAAGGTACACTAAAGAGGTAAATGAATTGAATTAGGATGAATTTGGATATGGTGGTACCATCAACATTAATGAGGGGCGTAACCTCAACCCATTTGGTAAACTTTTTGGTGGCTGTGATTATAAAGACATGTCCATCCTGAGATCAAGGTAATTTGCTTATGAGATATATTCCCCACAAGGAGAATGGCCAAGGAGATTTGATGGTTTTAAGCTCAATTGGAGGTTAATTAATTATATCATCATGAATCTATAAATAAGTACACTTTTTAGGAAATTTGATGGCATCTTTTTCAAGAGTGGGCCAAAAGTATCCCATACATAGGCATTTTTGGGTTGTAGCATGTCTACTACAATGGCCATCGTAAATTCTGCCATGTGTTTGTTCGAGAAGAAGAGGAACCTCTTATTTAATAATGTTGGGTGAATATTTTGTCCTCAACTAACTAATGACAAAATGGGTATATCAGCGATAGCACAGGGAGATTTATGCCACGAAGAGTGTGGATTTACCAAATCTGGATGAGGTAAATCTCTCCTCTCATCAAGGGGAGGTTCCCTATGAATATTTATATGCTATATGTGTTGGGTGAATATTTTTTCATCAACTAACTGATGACAAAATAGATATATCAACCACAGCACAGGGAGATTTACACCATGAAAAGTGTGGGTTTACTAGATCTGGACGAGGTAACTCTCTCCTCTCATCAAGGGGAGGTTCCTTATGAATATTTATACGCTATATGTATATATATATATAGGTAAGTATAAAATAATACTTTGGGTGGTATAATAGCGTCCACCTCTCTTTTTTCAGAGGTGATGTCTAAGGAATAAAAGAGAGAAATCCTAGTCATTGGCCAAAAACATTCCTCTTCTTTCAGGAATGGTATTCAACCAAGAGTAGAAAATCCCCTGAAGTGTAACAAAGTTAACAAAGAAACCTACACAAGCACAAAGTCTTCTGTTGTCTCCTTCACCAATCCATAATACGAGTAACTATAGAGTGAAACAAAGCACAAAGTCTTTTCCTGAAACTATAAAGAATAATAGGATCACCAAGATGAAAGTATCTCAAAGTCTCTCTTCTATCTTTTAGAAATGCCCTCAGATAATGTCAACACACACACTTTTCTTATTAAATCAAATAAATAAGAGATTATCAGGAAAGAGGACATAAGAACTATTTCCTAAATAACACAGATAACTTCAACACAAAGTCTGAAATAAACTTTCTTCTCATTCATTCAACAAAATATGATTTACAAGTTGAGCACAAAGTCTCAAGAAGTGTTTCAATTTCGACAGAGTTTTTGCTCTCAATTATCAGAGATCTATTTACAAAAGAGGTCTCCACTATATATAGGGAGAAACCTTCAAAATTAAAAAGATTATAATATAAAAATATCTTAGTCAAAGATGAGTCACCTTTGACTTTTGAGATATTTTTCTAGATTTTTTACATGTAATTACACATTACAAAATTGCATGCAATTTTACATGACAAAAATGCATGAGAAGAGAGGAAGAAGAGAGAAGGGGAAAAAGGTTCAGCTCTTGCCGTAAGACTTTTTTAGATGAGCATCATACATAGCAATGGATGCCTAAATTCCTATAATATCTGGTGCAACGGTGTTCTTAAAGATGACCCTGGCTCTGATTATAACATCCTTCAATGCTGTGATTGCCTTGGCATGACTAGTTAACCTGGATCTCAGATTATCTAGAGTTAACTGAGTATCTAAAATATTGTCCATAGAAGTCATTGAGAAGGCTTTCTCTTCAAAATCTCTCTCAATAATACCCTTGAAACCTTGGATCATCTCTTCAGCTGAAAGAAATTGATTATCCCTGGTGGTGAGGTCACAATGCAGTTCTTCCAGTCTATTTAATAGGCCTGTGTCACTTTTCATGCTAGCATCCTTGGAAGACTCAAGATCTTCAATCAGCTCCTTGAGTACCTAAATCCTGTATATCAGTGATTCCTTAATCAACATAGGAATCTTTGCTGGAAATAACACTAATAGAAATCAAGCTACTTTTCTTCAGATCTTTCTTTTCCCTCCACTTGCCAAGATATTTCTCTATATTGTCAATGTCCCGAGAGATAAGAGAGAGAAAGTCTTATAAATCTATCCTCAGCTTCTTCATCTTGCCTGTCTTCTCAACAACCTCTGTAAGTAAGGAAATTCCCTGAGTGTGCATCTTTATAATGTATTCCTCCAACACTTTTCCTTTCATATAGGTTCTCTTTGCCTTCTGGATGATGGGGTTTTCAATAGAGAAGGCTTCTAGAGTTGCCGCTTTAGAAGGAAGGGTGAATTTTATTATTACTGTCATCAACTACTCTATCTTAGCCTTATAGTAGTCCTTCATCTCCTTTTTTCTATCAAACTTTTGGACCATAATGTCCATTACAAATTGTAGATTGCTTTTTGTGCCCTCGTGAGTAACTTTTCCAAGTTCAACACAAGAGATGGAATAGATGCTCATGTCAAAACCCTTAAGGGTTACGTCCTATGGTGGTTTAGCTATTTCCAAAAATTTATGCCCCTTTTCCTCAACCAATTTTGAGAGGTCCTTGGTCTCTTAGGAGCCTTAGCTTTTACCAGCACTATCTTGCCAAAATCAAAGTCATCTGCAGAGATGGCTAGCTTCTTTCTTTTAGGTGTGAAAGCTGACATCTAAGGAGGGAGAGAAGAATTACCTAATGTGGCAACTGTTCTTGCAGCTAGTGTTACCATAGTAATGTATGCACTGCTAGTGGTAACAGTGGTTGCAATAAGAGTAACAGGGGAAACCGTACCAGCTATTGATTGATCAAGGGTAGAGCTTTCTCCTAGATTGAAAGAAGGAGATGCTAGACTAGGAATAGAGCCTGAAGAGTGAAGAGTATCTCCAAAAGTGTCTTGAGGATCGCCAACCATTACTCTGAAAGGGGAGGCAACTCTAGAAGAGGGAACACTGATAGGAGATAGAGGTGGGGAAGGAGAGACGTCTGTAAGTGGCTGTGCCCCTTCTTGGGAAGGTAGAGGGTCAGTCCTTTACTGCTCTAAGGGCCTGTCATCTATCTCCATTTGTTGAGCTTCCTATTCTTGGGAGCCTTGTTCTCCAACTCCCTTAACCGTTGATTTTGGATCTTCAACAACCTTTGATTTCTTGGAAACAAAGATGATTCTAGGTTTGTGAGGCCTAGATGGAGAAGGAACATCACCTTTGTTTTTGGTCCTATTTTCTACCTTCTTCTTTATTTCTGCTTGGAACTCAGCCTCTAATCCTATAACAAACTCTTTCAGCGTGATCCCTTTGGCTACTAACCAATAATTGGTGTTAGCCAATATTGGTTTGAATCATTTCCTCAAAGAAGTTAATTCTTTTTGAGACCACTGAACTGGAGGAAGAGGGGAGTCAGAAACCTTCTCAGCCAGGTACCTACTATTGATAATACTCTTATCATCAACCAGGTTGGGGGGAATCTCTGCAAGCCCCAAATATTTGATCTGCTCCAAGGTTAGCCTATTGTAGTCCATTTTCTTGATTTCTTCAGCTGTCTGTAGGTCTACCCAAATGTCTTCGATCATAGGCTCATAAAATTGAGTCTTTCTTTTGATCATGTCTTTGACACTCCTATAGTAAAAGTTGTCCCTTATTTTGAATTATTTCATAGTAATCAATTGCATCTCCATCTCCATGACCTTGGCTTTAGCTGTGGTTAAAATTGAGTATCTGCCAATTTCGATTGGAAACCTAAAACTTGGCTTTTTCAGTTCCATCTGCCTAGTGTGTATGACAACCATTTGTCTACATAGCTCCATTAGAACTAACTTATCATAAGGAAACTTGGGGAGCATATAGGGATAGCCTTAGAAAAAGCCAATCCAAAGATAGCAAAAGGAGAGAAATTATAAGAACATACAGCCATAGTCATTGACGACCATCCAGGCATCATCAGATACTCTCTTCTACTCAAGCTAAGGGTCAAAGAGGCATAAAAATATGGCAAAGAAGGCATCATTTACTCTTATAAAATGGTAGATTGATCCTTGCAGCATTAGTTGGGGGTAATATGAGTATACTGGGGTAGTCTTTCTGTCCCCTTTAGTTGTCAAACCTGGGAAGGTTCGTATTGAGGTAGCTATATACACTAGGCATGAAGTCATATAGAAATTTGAAGTAGTTTTTACCTTGGTCGGTTGCTCATGAAGAGCATTGCTAATTTTTTCACCCCAGAAGATGACCTGCTTACCTTGGAGGATGATTTTGATGAAAGGGTACATCCACTCATGGAACTATGAGGAAGATGGGAGGCCTCACATTTTTCTGAGAAGGGTGATCAAGTCACCAACTTATTCAATGAAATCACTCCTTGGGAAGTTCCATGACCATCTAGATAAATTGGTTTTGGGGGTCTTTAGCCACCTATTATTCATTACTTTCTTTGCCCTCTCAGGGTCCTTGTCATACTCCTTTTGTGCTTCTATGAAGTCAATCCTTAACACTTCAGTAGTAGGAGGGCACATGAAGACTTTGTCAATGAATTTAGGGTCTAGCTGAATTATTATGTTACTACTAGCATCTGAGACTGATCTCATCTCTTTGTTATATAACTGAGCACACTGGAGGATGAACTTCATATGATGTGCTGCTACCGAGAAAGCGATAACCAGATGAATGTTGCTCTCGATGATCCTCCTCATTTTAGAGCTTGAGTTTGTCGCCTTAGTTCTAGTCATGAACTTGGCCATATCTACGTGGCCAATATCTGTATCTCTAATGTCATCAACATTAGAGGTGACCAAAGTGATCAAAAATATGCCCTAGTACTGGTACTTCATGGTTTTTGACTTTTTTGGAGAAGTTTCAGACATCAGAATGGGCCTCAATTGAGCAGGGGATGATGAGCAAAAATCTTCAGAGGGTATTGTAGTCATGATTGTGTAATTAGGGAATAGTGGGAAAATTGGGAAATTTGCACATTGGGTGATCATGATCAAGGAAGGGCACTTAACAGGGCCAGGTCAAAAAATGAGGGGAAAAGGAGAGGAAGTGAAAAAACAAAAAAGTGGAAAATTTCTTTGGAGTTAGATAAATTTGGAGGAAAAAATGTAAGGGTGGCAAAATTTGCTGCCTAAGCATGTGGAATGATCAGGCAAGTGCAGGGATGGCTAAATTCACTGCCCCTATAGGCCAATAGAAAACAACAGAGTGTGGGCAGCAAAATTCACTGCCCATGCATGTCCAGTCAGCGTGAGTGACAAAATTTGCCACCCTTACAAGTAAGAAGAGCAGTAAAGAAAGAGCACGAGTGGTGAAATTCACCACTTGTGCACATTTGGCCTACATCAATGGAAAAAATCACTACCAATGTAGGTATGGGAAAGCATGATGGAAGGAAGGGAGAAAATTTATAAAAACCATGGGAGACACTGGCCGACATGGGAGAGAAAAGTTCGGTGGGGGAAAGAAACAGGAGCAGGCTGATCAGCCCTAGGGGAAAAAAGTGAGAACAAAACCCCAATAACTTGGAAAACAAACTAGAAAGAGGAAAAGAAAATAAATGCAAAAAGCATGACCTACCTGGGAAACCATGCGCACTGTAAGCTTAAATCCACCAAAATGCACTCTCACTCGTTCGTTGGATCATCCATAGGCAGAGGGTAGGAGGAGGGGAAGAGAAATGAATTGAAATGAGGTTAAAACCAAATTTAATGAGGTGAAAATTGACCCCAACAACCTGGTGTGCATGGCAATAAATTCCATGCTTGAAAACTGAGGCAGTGCAGGGGTGGCAAAAATCGCTGTCCTTACACTGGGAAATCAGGAAGTGACATGCAGAGGCAACAAAATTCACTGATCCTACATGTGAGATGTGAAAATTTGTAGGGGTAGCAGAATTTGCCACCCATGTAGGTTCAAATGCAGGGGTGGTGAAAATCACCACTCCTACATTTCAAAGTTAAAAATGTACTGGCGGCAAAATTTGCCATTCGTGCATGAAAATGGAAGAAAAACACAAACACTAAAAAAGGTAGATTTTGGTCTCCTAGTCATATCAAGATCGTAAGAACCTTCACATTTTGGGGAAAATGTAATTAAAAGATGTTATGAATTTTGAATAGTGCAGTTGGGCCAAGATGAGAATGATAAAAACCCATCTCGAAAACAAACTTAGAGAGACAACAGGCAAAACGGACAAGTTTCACAGGGGGTTGATTCCAAAAATGAGCTAAGCTAATTTTGGAAATAATAGCTAGCTCCTATTGGGGAACTTCCACTATTCAAATTGATCAATGGGAGTAGAAATTAGTCTCTAAGTGCCTTCATCCAAGCCATTGGGCTACAGAGTTAGGCTAAAAACAAAAGAAAATAGACAAAACATAAAAACAATACATATATACAAACAGACCCATCTAAGCTTCAAGGATTGAATAGCTTTAGATGTTGCCCACTATGGGGTAGTGCAAATGGGGTTCCATCTTGGTACTCCAGCAAGAAGCTAGCCTCACCATAGAACTATCAAATGGTAAACAAACCTCTTTATAAGGAGTCAAATTTGCTGTGCATTCCCTTCAGTTCTTGCCTCTTGTCCCACAACAAGACTTGATCTTTGACTCAAAATTCATGAATCTTAGATTTTTTATCAAAAAATTTCTTCACTTGGTGCTAATGCACTATAATCCGATCCAACACCATGGTTCACTACTCATTCAATTTGGTTAGACACATGATTTTTTTGTCGACCAAACTTTTGAAGGTTGAGTCTTCGATTGCTTTGGCTAACCTAAGCACTGATAGTTCTAGGGTGATGGGGATTTTTGCATTCAAGCCATATAGAAGTTGAAAAGGTGACATACCTATGGCCCTCTTGGGAGTAATCCTATCTGCCCATAAAGCATCAAACAATGCTTTGTGCCAAGTCCTCTGATTGTCATCTACCAATTTTTTGATAGTAGTGACCAGGTTCTTATTGCTCAATTCTACTTGGCCATTTCCTTGAGAGAAATAATCTGAAGTGTGAGATAAGGTAATCCCATAGTAAAAATAGAATTGAGTAATTTCATGTGAGAAAAAATAGGCCACATTATCTATTACAATTTTGAGTGGGACTCCAAACTGGGAGATAATATTTTCCTTGAGAAAATTGCACACCACTTCAGACGTAGTGTGCTTAGTTAGGATGGCTTCCACCCAATTGGTAAATTAATCAGTCACCGTGAGGACATAATCATGTTCAACACTTGAAGATGGGTTGACAGTGCCAATGAAGTCAATATCCCACTGCTAAAAAGGCTCCTCGATTACTATTGGCTTGAGAGGCAATGCAGCTAGTTTAGGCTTCCCAACGAACTATTGACACAATTCGCACCTACGCACCCATCTGTAGGCATCCTAAAATAGTGTGGGCCAATAGTACCTTGCTCACAAAATCTTGTGCGCTATCACTAATGCAGAAAAATGTCCTCCACAGGCTAAATTGTGGAAAGACTCTAAGAGTTTATCTTGTTGCACCTTATCAACACAATGAAGAAATGCCCCATCCAGGTTCCTTTTGTACAAACCATTATTCCATAGAACATAACTAACAGCCTTTAACTTAACATTCCATTTCTCCTTAAAGGAGAGATGAGCAAGACACTCACCATATATCAAAAAATGGGCGATGTCAAAATACCACTCATCAATAGTGGCAACAAAGAGGACCATAGGCATGCCTTCGATCTCTATTTCTTCACTTTCTGCTTCATCTAGAATGTTATTAGAAATCAACTGACAAAGACCCTTTCCTTGTATGAGTTTGGTAGGTTTGATGTTCAAATCAAACTCCTAAATCTTGGTGATCCAATTATCCCTTTTCATACCAAACTCCTGTTGGGTCAAAATGGACTTCACTGTTATATCAGGTACGAGAACTTTAGTGTGCAAATTCAGGATATAAAACCTAAAATGCTTGACTACTTTGACCACCGCATATGCATGCTTCTCCATGTTATAATATTTTATCTCATGAACCTTAAGTGGACAACTCATGAAGGAAATAGGATATTCCATGCCTTCTTAGTTTTGATGAACTAAAATGGCTGAGAGTGTATGTTCAGAGGCATAATTGTATATTTTGAAGCTTTTGGTGTAGTCTGGACAAACCAGAATTAGTGCATGAGCAATCACTTCTTTGATGTCTTTGAATGATGATTTTCCCTCAATAGTCCACCTGAAGGTAGCATTGTCTTTCATTATGTTGATGATGTGGTGAGTCTTCTCATCAAACTCAGGAATGAATCTTTGAAGAAAATTCACCTTTTCGAAGAAAGAGTGAACCATAGTTTTGCTGGTAGACAAAGTAAGTTCTTGGATGGACTTAACCCTTTTTGAGTCAATTTTAATACCTTCTCGAGACACAATGTGTCTGAGAAGTTTTTCTTTAGTCACCCCAAAGACATATTTCTTGGGATTTAGAGAAATACCATTTTGATGACAACATTTTAGTATTCTTTGCAAATGGTGGACATGGTCAGAATGATGCTTTGAAAATACTTTCAAATCATCCAGGTACTCTATAATGAAATTACCCATTTTATCCTTGAAAGTGAGGTCCATCACTCTTTGAAATGTGGCACCTACATTTATCAGATCAAAAGGCATTCTTCGATAGGCAGAGGTGCCCCAAGGTGTGGTGAAGGTAGTCTTATGTTGATCCACTTTTCCAACCTCAACCTGATTATACCCTAAGAAACCATCTAGCATTGATAACATCTCTGAACCTTTTGCCATTTGTAGAACTTGATCCATGATAGGGAGAGGGTAGTTATCTTTCAAAGATAACTGATTTAAGTTCTTGAAATCCATGCAAATTAAAATTTCACCATTCTTCTTTCTAACAGGCACTATGTTGGCAATCCATGTGGAATGATGGATTGGAAAAATTATCTGGGCATCAAGCATTTTTTGTATCTCAGCTAAAATAGTACCTGAGATTTTTGGATTATATTGCTTGGACTTTTGCTTGTAAGGTACAAATTTTGCCTTAAGAGGAATGTCGTGGCGAATGTCATTTGGCCTGAGTGATTTCAAGTCATCATAGGAATAAGCTAAGACATCTATATATTGGTGGAGTAGATTAGCAAACTTAAATCTCTCCTTAGGAGTACAACATTTTCCAATGTTTACCATCTTAGGATCTCCCTTAGTTCCCAGATTTACTTGATCAAAATCCTGGGATAGGTTTGAATCAGCCCATTGTTGTTTGATGAACCTATCATAGTTATCAAATAATTTATTTATGGAAACCAGGCCTTTGGGAATCTTATTCCCCTTAAGCTACAGGAAATCCTCACCTGTGTTTGCATTCAATTTGGGAGTTACTTCACATTCCCAGAGCTCACTACCTTCAAAATGCAATTGTTTGAAGCTATCCTTTTGCTCTAAGAAGGCAATGATTTGATCATCATTGTTAAATACTTGCCAATGACCGGAATTATCAAGTACACTTGGTTGAAAGACTAGTTTAATAGTATACTTATCTCTTTTAAAATTTGGGTGGAGAACCAAGAGAGTAGCAAAAATAGCCAATGCATCTGCCTAATCATTGAATTCTCATGGAATGGTAGAGATGCTGAAAGCATCAAAATTTTTGATCTAGTCCTAGACAAGATTGCGATAGTGGCACAATCTTTCATTCCTAGTCTGATAGAGGTTTCTTACCTAGCAAATGACTAATTCAGCATCCCCTTTAGCATGGAGTAGCTTAATGCCCTTTTCTCTAGCAGCCTGTAATCCAAGTAACTGGGATTCATACTTAGCTATGTTGTTGGTGTTGTTGAACTACAACTTGTAAGACAAAGGAACAATATCTCCTTGAGGAGATACCAACACAACCCCAGCTCCTGAACCGGTAGAGGAGTAGCTTCCATCAAATTCTAAGGTCCATACCTCATTAGACACTGCTTTTTCTTTGAAAATTTCTTCACTTGGGGGAAGAGGTTCTTCCGTGTGTTCATTTTGCTTTGTCAATTCTCCCATTATGTCAGCTAAAAACATTTCCAAGTTGTCACTTATAGGAGTTTCATCAGATGCCTCATGGATCTCATCCATAGATAGGAAGTAATTGCCCATGCTAGAAGACTCAAATAAAATTTGAGCTTCTAGTGCTGATGATCGAGTGACTACATATCTTGCCTCTTTTTTAGGAAGCAATTTCTTAATAACACCTTGGATTGGGATTCTCACATCTAACAAGTTCATGCTTAGCTCGCCTCCAACATCTTTGCATAAATTTTGCCCAAGCAGGATGCCATAAGAGACTGGAACATCGGCCACTAGAACCATCATTTTTATCCTCTTTTTTAGAAATGCTGCAAAAGCAACTTGGGCATATTTTATCTGATCAAGGAGTGGAACTTGCTTGTTTTCCATATAAAAACACCTCCCAAAATTTTTGTTCAAAGTTAGGCCAAGGAAATCTGCCACCTTGTCATGACATTGTCCGAGGCTCTAGAGTCTATTATGCAATTACTCAGTTTGTAACCATTTATTAGCAAGAAAACATAAAAAGGTTCTATTTTCTCAGGAGAAACAGGAGGAGTCATGAAAAGATTATTTTGAGTGGATTTATCCTTGGGGGGATCATGAATGGATTTTGAAGAATCTTGTCCTATGGGGATGGCATTATTTTTCACATATTACGGCAACCTATCAAATTGTTTAGGATTGGCTCTCAAATACTCAATCTCTATCATATGAATCTTAGTTTTCCTGGCGTGATTAATTATATCAAATAATTGAAAAGAATTTGAGATAGAGGAAGAGGGTCCATCATCTAGGTCTTTAGTGGGTGTGGCACTGGTCTGAGCAATAGAAGTAGAAGGTATGGGGCAGTTGGAGGTACTTACTTTTTTGTGAATTGCCTAATCTTTTGATTGAGGAGGCAGTGGAGTTCCTTGTTTAATGATGGAGACCACCTAACGAGGTTCTTCTTCTTCTTTCCCTTTGTCAGCCTGTGGAGCTGACTGGTTTTGAGATCTAGTGAAAACAACATAGGATCCATCCAACCCTTCTCTTTTACTTACAGCGTCATCTTGGTAGTCTAAGAAACCAATATTGGAGTCACCAGCTAATTCTTCTTCCTACTTATTGAAGAGATTAGCATCATCTTTTTGGCCCAACTGAGGTTGAAGTAAAAAGTAATGTTTAACCTCTAGGTAACCGACTATTGAATTGGTAGATGCTGCTTTAATGGCCAGTTTCCCTATAGGTGGAGGCAGGCGACTTGGTTGCCCTTTGTTCTAGGTAGCATTGCCCTGATATTGCTGATTTTGGAATGTTCTCCTGGGCATATCTCGTTAGGTGGGAGTAGATGTACCTTGGGCTATTTGTCTCTTCAAAGCTATCAGTTTATTTGTCAATTTTTGCACCATAGAATCTATAGTGCCTGTAGAAGAGCTTTCAGCAGATGAAGAGAATCTATTTTTACTAGGGTCTTTTCTGATCTTATTTGCTAGGATAAGATCATCCTTAATCTCAGTAGCCAAATGTTGAGGCAATGCGAGATCCATAGGGCCAGCTTGCCTCAATAAGAAACTTACTTTGGGAAGTTGTGAGTTAATAAAAAAGCACTTAAGATTCTCTGGCATGGGCTGAGTGATAGTTGGAATCCGGTTCTTTAACTTGTTGAATTTGGCTATGAAATCCCTCATGGGTTCTTGAGATTCTTTTTTCATCTATGTAAGTTGAGCTAACAAGGCATGTGCATCTTCAGCAAGTTTAAATCTACCTTCAAATTTAGACTTTAGCGTATTCCAGTCAGTTATAGTTTGAGATTGAAGGTGGTAAAACCAATCCATGGTAGTGCCTTGCAGAGTTTCTACAAAAATTCTCACTGCTACGTCTTCAAATTCCACGTTGATTACGCCACATGCTATAGAAAAAGTAGTAATATGCTCATCGGGATGAACCTTCCTGTCACCAAAAAATATGGGAATTTTTTTTCTAGAACTACAAGGTAGATCACGCAAGGGTGGGGTAAAATTAAGAGGACCAAAGGAATTGCCTCATGGACCTTGAGCCATTATGATAAGATGATTAAATGGTAGGATAACAAATCTCGGTGGGGTATTTATAGGCAGGGCACTATTAGTAATAGGAAAAGAAGCTCTACCTTGTGTTGGTGACCCAATAAGGTCAGGAGGAAGACTCCTAGATCATTGGAGGAAAGGTGGTGAAGGAAACATATCAAAATTTCTCTACTGTGCCAACTCAAACACAGGGTCAAAGACACCCTTAGATATATGGCTTCTTGTGTAGCATGGAGTTGCCAGATTTCAAATGAAAAAGGGACTGAAACTACTTCAAGTTGAAGCTTGAGGCTTTAAAATGAACATTCATATTCCCTAGCGGAGTCACCAAAAAGTTGTTGGATGCATATTTTGTCATCAACTAACTGATGACAATATAGGTATATCAGCCACAACATAGGGATATTTATGCCACAAAGAGTATGGGTTTACCAGATCTGGATGACGTAAATATCTCCTCTCATCAAGGTGAGGTTTCTTATGAATATTTATACGCTATATTTGTTAGGTGAATATTTTGTCGTCAACTAACTGATGACAAAATAGATATATCAACCACAACACAGGGAAATTTATGCCATGAAAAGTGTGGGTTTACCAAATCTGGATGAGATAAATCTCTCCTCTCATCAAGGGGAGGTTCCTTATGAATATTTATATGCTATATGTATATATATAGGTAAGCAAAAAAAAAAAACTTTGGGTGGTATAATAACATCCACCTCTCTTTTTTTAGAGGTGATGTCCAAAGAACAAAAGAGAGAAATCCTAGTCGTTGGCCAACAACATTCCTCTTCTTTCAGGAATGGTATTCAGCCAAGAGTAAAAAATCCCCTGAAGTGTAACAAAGTTAACAAAGAAACCTATGCAAGAACAAAGTCTTCCATTGTCTCTTTCACTGGTCTGGAATACGAGTAACCGTAGAGTGAAACAAAGCACAAAGTCTTTGCCTAAAACTACAAAGGATAATAGGATCACCAAGATGAAAGTAGCTCAAAGTCTCTCTTCTATCTTTTAGAAATGCCCTCAGATAATGTCAACACACGCACTTTGCTTATTAAATCAAATAAATAAGAGATTATCAGGAAAGAGGACATAAGAACTATTTCTTAAATAATACAGATAACTTCAACACAAAGTTTGAAATAAACCTGCTTCTCATTCATTCAAAAAAATATGATTTACAAGTTGAGCACAAAGTCTCAAGAAGTGTTTCAATTTTAGAAGAGTTTTTGCTCTCAATTATCAGAGATCTATTTACAAAAGAGGTCTCCACTATATATAGGGAGAAACCTTCAAAATTAAAAAGATTATAATATAAAAATATCTCAGTCAAATATGAGTCACCTTTGACTTTTGAGATATTTTTCTAGATTTTTTACATGTAATTACACATTACAAAATTGCATGCACTTTTACATGAAAAAAATGCATGAGAAGAGAGGAAGAAGAGAGAAGGGGAAAAAGGTTCAGCTCTTGCCGCTAGACTTTTTTCAGATGAGCATCATACATAGCAATGGATGCCTAAATTCCTATACTATCTGGTGCAACGGTGTTCTTAAAGATGACCCTGGTTCTGATTATAGTATCCTTCAATGTTGTGATTGCCTTAGCATGACTAGTTAACCTAGATCTTAGATTATCCAGAGTTAATTTAATATCTAAAATATTTTCCATAGAAGTCATTGAGAAGGCTTTCTCTTCAAAATCTCTCTAAATCATACCCTTGAAACCTTGGATCATCTCTTCGGCTAAAAGAAATTGATTATCCCTGGTGGTGAGGTCACAATTCAGTTCTTCCAGTCTATTTAATAGGCATGTGTCAATTTTCACGCTACCATCCTTGGAAGACTCGAGATCTTCAATCAGCTCCTTGAGTACCTAAATCCTGTATATCAATGATTCCTTAATCTCAACATAGGAATCTTTACTGGAAATAACACTGATGGAAATCAAGCTGATTTTCTTCAGATCTTTCATTTCCCTCCACTTGCCAAGATATTTCTCTATACTGTTAATGCCCTGAGAGATAAGAGAGAGAAGGTCTTCTAAATCTATTCTTAGCTTCTTCATCTTGCCTATCTTCTTGGCAACCTCTGTAAGTAAGTAAATTCCTTGAGTGTGCATCTTCACAATGTAATCCTCCAGCACTTTTCCTTTCATATAGGTTCTCTCTGCCTTCTGGATGATGGGGTCATCAATAGAGAAGGATTCTAGAGTTGTTTCTTGAGAGGAAAGGGTGAATTTCCTTATTACTACCGTCAACTGCTCTATCTTGGCCTTATAGTAGTCTTTCATCTCCTTTTCTCTATCAAACTTTTGGACCATAATGTCCATTGCAGACTGTAGATCGCTTTTCACACCCTCGTGAGTGACTTTTCCAAGTTCAATATGAGAGATGGAATAACTGCTCATGTCAAAACCCTCAAGGGTTACATCCTGTGGTGGTTTAGTTATTTCCAAAAATTTATGCCCCTTTTCCTCAAACAATTTTGAGAGGATCTTTGGTCTCTTAGGAGCTTTAGCTTTCACCGGCACTATCTTGCCAAAATTGAAGTCATCTGCAGAGATGGCTAGCTTCTTTCTTTTAGGTGTGAAAGCTGACATTCAAGGAGGGAGAGAAAAAGTACCTAATGTAAAAATTGTTCCTACAGCTGGTGTTACCATGGTAATGTCTACACTATTAGTGGTAACGGTGGTTGTAGTAGGAGTAACAGGGGAAACCATACTGGCCGTTGACTGATCAAGGGTCGATCTTTCTCCTAGATTGAAGGAAGGAGATGCTAGACTAGAAATAGAGCCTGAAGACTGAAGAGTATCTCCAGAAGCATCTTGAAGATTTACAATCATTACTCTGAAAGGGGAGGCAGCTCTAGAATAGGGAACACTAATAGGAGATAGAGGTGGGGAAGGAGACACGTCTGTAAGTGGTTGTGCCCCTTCCTGGGAAGGTAAAGGGTTAGTCCTCTACTGCTTTGAGGGCCTATCATCTATCTCCATTTGTTGAGCTACCTATTCCTAGGAGCCTTATTCTCTAACTCCTTTAACCATTGATTCTAGATCTTCAACAACCTTTGATTTCTTGGAAATAAAGATGATTCTAGGTTTGTGAGGCCTAGATGGAGAAGGAACATCACCTTTATTTTTGGTCTTATTTTCTACCTTCTTCCTCATTTTTGCTTGGAACTCAGCCTCTTATCCTATAACAAACTCTTTCAGCATGATCCCTTTGGCTGCTAACTAATCATTGGTGTTAGCCAATATTGGTTTGAATCTTTTCCTCAAAGAAGTTAATTCTTTTTGAGACCACTGAATTGGAGGAAGAGGGGAGTCAATAACCTTCTCAGTTAGGTACCTTCTATTGATAATATTCTTGTCATCGATCAGGTTAGGGGGAATCTCTGCAAGCCCCAAATATTTGATCTACTCCAAGGTCAGCCTGTTGTAGTCCATTTTCCTAATTTATTCGACTATTCGTAGGTCTACCCAGATGTCTTTGATCATAGGCTCATGAAACTGAGTCTTTCTTTTGATCATGTCTTTGACACTCCTGTAGTCAAAGTTGTCCCTTATTTTGAATTGTTTCATAGTAACTAGTTGCATCTCCATCTCCATGACCTTGGCTTTAGCTATGGTTAAAATTGAGTATCTACCAATTTTAATTGGAAACCTAAAACTTGGATTTTTTAGTTCCATCTGCCTAGTGTGTATGACAACCATTTGTCTACACAACTCTATTAGAACTAACTTATCAGAAGGAAACCTAGGGAGCATATAGGGATAGCCTTGGAAAAATCCAACCTAAATATAGTAGAAGGAGAGAAATTGTAGGAACATACAACCATAGTCATTGACGACCATCCAGGCCTCATCAGATACTCTCTACTACTCAAGCTGAGGTTCAAAGAGGCATAAAATATGGAAAAAAGGCATCATTTACCCTTATAAAATGGTGGATTGATCCTTACAGTATTAGCTGGGGGTAATATGAGTAGACTGGGGTGGTCTTTCTATCCCCTTCAATTGTCAAACCTGGGAAGGTTCGCATTGAGGCTGCTATATACATGAGGTACAAAGTCATAAAGAACTTTGAAGTAGTTACTACCTTAGTCAGTTGTTTGTGAAGAGCATTGCTAATCTGCTCACCCTAGAAGATGACTTGCTTATCTTGGAGGATGATTTTGATGAAAGGGTACATCCACTCATGAAACTATGAGGAAGACGGGAGGCCTTGCACTCTGTTGAGAAGGGTGATCAAGTCACCAACTTCTTCAATGAAATCACTCCTTGGGAAGTTCCATAGCCATCTAGATAAATTGGTTTTGGGGATCTTCATCCACCTATTATTCATTACTTTTTTTGCCCTCTCAGGGTCCTTGTCATACTCCTTTTGTGCTTCTATGAAGTCAATCCTCAGCACTTCAGTAATAGGAGGGCACATGAAGACTTTGTCAATGCATTTAGGGTCTAGTTGAATTATTACATTGTTACTGGCATCTGAGACTGATCTCGTCTCTTTGTTGTAGAACTAGGTGCACTAGAGGATGAACTCTCCATATGATGTGTTGTAACTGGGAAAGCGGCAATTAGATAAATGTTGCTCTCGATGATCCTCCTCATTTCAGAGCTCAGGTTTGTCACCTTGGTTCTAGTCATGAACTCGGCCATATCTACGTGGCCAATCTCTGTATCTCTAATGTCATCAACATTAGAGGTGATCAAAGTGATCGAAAAGATGCCCTGGTACTAGTACTTCATGGCTTTTGACTTTTTTGGAGAAGTTTTAGACATTAGAACTGGCCTCAGTTGAGCAGGTGCTGACGAACAAGAATTTTTAAAGGGTACTGCAGTCATGATCATGTAATTAGGGAATAGTGGGCAAGTTAGAAAATTTGCACATTAGGTGATCATGATCAAGGAAGGGCATTTAATAGGGCCGAGTCAAAAAATGAGGGGAAAAGGGGAGGAAGTGAAAAAATGAAAAAGAGAAAAAATTCTTTGGAGTTGGATAAATTTGGAGGAAAAGATGTAAGGGCAGCAAAATTCACCACTCAAGCATGTGGAATGATCAAGCAAGTGCAGGGATGGCTAAATTTGCTGCCCCTGTAGGCCAATGGGAAAAAATAGAGTGTGGACAGTGAAATTTTCCACCCATGCACTTTTAGCCTGCGTCAGTGGTGGAATTTGCCACTGATGCAGGTATGGGAAAGCACGGTGGAGGGAAGGGAGAAAATTTATAGAAATCATGGGAGACACTAGCTGACACAGGAGAGAAAAGTTTGGTGGGGGAAAGAAATGGGAGCGGGTCGATCGACCCTAGGGGAAAAAGTGAGAACAAAACCCCAACAACTTGAAAAAAAAATTAGAAAGAGGAAAAGAAAATAAATGCAAAAATCATGACCTACCTGGGAAACCACACGCGTCGTAAGCTTAAATCTGCCAAAATGCACTCTCACCCATTCGCTAAATCATCTAGAGGCAGAGGGTAGGAGGAGGGGAGGAGGAATGAATCAAAATGAGGTTAAAACCAAATATAATGGGGTGAAAATTGACCCCAACAACTCAATGTGTGTGTCAATAAATGCCACACATGAAAACTAAGGCAGTGTAGGGGCAGCAAAAATTGCCGCCCTTGCACTGGGAAATCAAGAAGTGACATGTAGGGGTGGCAAAATTCACTGCTCTTGCATGTGAGATGTGAAATTTTGTATGGGTGGTAGAATTTGCCACCCATGTAGGTTTATATGTAGGGGTGGTGAAAATTTCCACTCTTGCATTTCAAAGTTAAAAATGCATTGGTGGCAAAATTTGCTGCCTGTGCATGAAAACGAAAGAAAAACACTAACACTAAAAAAGGTGGATTTTGGTCCCCTAGTCATATCAAGACCATAAGAACCTTCGCATTTTGGGGAAAATGTAATGAAAATATGTTATGAATTTTGAAAAGTGCAGTTGGGACAAGATGAGAACGAGAAAAACCTGTCTTGAAAACAAACTTAGAGAGACAACAAGTGAAACGAACAAGTTTCACAGGGGGTTGATTCCAAAAATAAGCTAAGCTGATTTTGGAAACAACACATAACATAGTAGAGAAAGGTACCTTTAGCATTATGATAATATATGATGTTATATTGAAATACATACTTAAAAGCTTGTTTGTGAATGTGAGTCTTTTCATAGGAATTGAGGTTTGGAGGATAAGTTTGGTGTTCTAGAAATTGTATTATGTCTTTGTACCATGGGCTTTGTCAAATGGTGATAGCCTTAATGTGGTAGTTTAGTGAATATTGTGGTTAAACAGAAGATGGGTATTCTATTATTTGGAAAAGAAAAGTGGTATCATCAATAACTTGGTGTGGATGAAAAAGAGATTTTGAAGAAGCAAGAGAATCGACAATAAAATTTTGATCTTGAAGGATAGACTCAATGGTCAAAGAAATCAAATATTTGGCAAGGGTAGTTTTTATTTCATGATAATAAATGAGATAATTACTTTTTCATTGATAATCATTATTAACATGGTGGTAAATGAGTTAGGAGTCACCTAAAGCATGTAGATATGTGATATCTAGATCAAGGGTTATTTTCATGCCTAGGATTAGATTTGTACTCTACCATGTTGTTAGTGACATAGAATGTGAGGTGAAACACCAATGGGGTGATTTGTCCAAGAGGGTTTATAAGGATACAACCTACCCCAGCTCATTGAATTCATTTGGTGCCATCACAATGAAGCATCCAAGTATCTTTGTGTAAATCAACATTAATTTTAGGAATTTATTCTATAACAAGTTTTGGTTTAATAGTGTCAAGAATATAGTGGAATCATTTAGATTACTTGATTCAAGGTTAGTGGTGAAGTAATCTTTAAGAGATATGTATTAGTTGAGACTTTCAATAAAGAGAATGTTATCATTGGGAAGACTATCTTGAAGGTGATAATTACATCAAGTTGATAAGTAATGATTTGTATTTTGAAAACTTTTTGGGTAATAATTTAGAGATTAAATTCCATAAGAAGGGCCACCGACTTGCCAATTCTATCTCCTAGAAGAAAGGATTTTGATAAGAAGTGACGAAGGGGATCAGAATGAATGATAATGTAAATATTTTGATAAACCATATAATACCAAAGTTTTTTAGTGGAAAAATATATGGTGATTCAATCGCATTTGAATTTGGTATAATATTTCTCATAATCGATGATGCCTCAACTAATATAGTAGATGGTATATTCCCTTCTAGTATCATCTTATTGGTAAAGCATTACCCCATTTGATATTGGTATGGAAGAGGTATACAAGATCAATTGTCAATCATTAGAAGGGGGATAAAAAGTAGGTGGTTGGAGCAATGATTCTTTCATATTATCAAATGCTTTTTGATAGTGATTTATCCATTCTAAGGAATTGAATTTCTTAAGCAGAGAATTGATTGAATATATATGATAAGCCATTTTTGGAATGAATCATCTAATTGACCCAAGTTTATCAAGGTAATTATGAATGTCTAAAATGGAATGAGGGATGGGTATGTTCATGATGGTGTTAATCCTAGTAGGTTGACATTGATGTTGCAGAGAGAGACTAAGAATCCTAGTAGTTTTCCATATGTGACACCAAAAACACATTTATAAGGATTTAATATACATTTATATTTAATGAGGTGATTGAATATGATGGCAAGATTAGAGAGATGAGTCTTACAATATTTGGATTTAGAAATGAGGTTATCCACATAAGTCGCTACAATCTTGTGAATAATATCATGAAAGATGTGAGTCATTTCTCATTGATATGTAGATCTAACACATTTTTTAGGCTTAAGGTCATTTTAAAATAACAATAGGTTCCCCATTGTGTGGTGAAAGTTATCTTATGTTGGTTCTTGGAGGTAATGTGAATTTTGTTATAACCTAAGAAACCATCCATAAGAGATAAAATTTCATAACTAGTTGTGGAATCGATGATGGAATTTATTGAAGGTAGAGGTAAATTATCCTTAGGACAATCAAGATTAAGATATTGTAAATTAATACAAATGTGAATGACTATGGTGACCTTCTTTTGAATAGGGACTATGTTAGAAACCCATTTGGAATACTCTATGGGATTGATAAACTTATCATCAAGAAGCTTGATAATTTATTTATGGCATAAAGTGGAAACCTTTGGTGAAAATTTATGTTGTTTTTGTTGCATGGGTTTAGCATCAGGATAAGTGATAATATTATGCACCATGATGATAGGGTCAATACTCAACATGTCCTTGTATGACCAAGTAAATATCTCATGATAATTATTGAAAAATAATTTGAAGTTATCATGTTTAGAAGCTATGAGTTATCAAGAAATCATAATTGGTCGAGGGAATGATGGAGTACCATATTCAATGTGAGTAGTTTCTTTGATAAGCATAGCATTGAAATATTATAAATGATATGGTGTATTAGATAAATAGGAAATTGAATTTTATTTAGGGTTGATGCTAGAAATGAAGTTATTAAAATAAGGAGTTTTTTTTTAAAAATTCTTGAGTCTGTGATGTTACCAAGGAAGTTGAGGTTCTCAGGCATGAAACAATTCAAGAATGGCTTCATCACGAGGCAAAGTGGGTAAAAGACCATAATACTTGACATATACTTCAAGATCAAGAATTTGATTAACATGGTGATCATATTCAAAATGTATCTGATGGACATCAATGGATTTGGCATCTAATGTAATAGGCTGGTCATATGAGATTGGTATGTCATTAGTTTCATTTATGGGGGAATAATTAGATGTAATGATGGGATCTATAAGTGGTATAAAAGATGAAATAATTTTTGGATGTTCAAAAGGTAGGATTTGTTCTACCACCCAAGGAGTATCAATAAGAAAATAATTAATGGGAGTTACACAAACTTTAGGAACTAATTCAAAATCCATGGAAATGGTATGAACATCACAATTTAAATCATGTATTTGGGATAAAGTTTTCTTATAATGTTGAACATCCAAGTCTCAATATTGAGCTTGGAACATGATGTAGCTATCATCATAGGTTGGATAAATGGTACGTGCTCAAGATTCAAGAGGAGTTTCATAAGGGGAGATTCTGAGATCACTGAATTTGCATGGAGACATGATTAAATGATATTGGAATAATTTTGACACTCTATAATAATTACATGTGAAGACATATTTTGGGTAAAAAATGTCATGGGCATTATATGGAGGGGGGAAATCAATGATCTCATCAATGAAAGGAATAATGTGATCATAAAGTAATAAATAAGGAGGTATCTTAATAGTGTTGAAAGTATGTTTTAACTCATTAGGTTCATCATAATCTAAATAAATGTGACCTGTAAATATGGATTAATATTGATGAATTCATGTAAGGGAACACTATTAATTATTAGAATGGTAGGGATCTAATATTGAGATTTTGTATTGGGAAGTTGAATACTCCAAGGGTTGGGATCGACCTCATGTTTATACCTTTTTCCATTATGTACGAACTTGATGCATTGGCTATTGGAAGAGGTGATGGACTTTATTCTATGATTCCAAGGTTGACTAAGAGTATGTTGTAAGATAAGGGAAAATCAAGGACCATAAGTTTAATTCAAACAGTCTTAAGTCCAATTATAAGGGGAATCCAAATACAACCAAATGGATTTTGATTAGTTTTATCAAATCCACAATAGGTTAGGTGGGTTTTCTTGAGATTATCCTTATTATAGCTGAGTTGTTAGATGAGCCACAAAGATGCCACATTAATACTATACCCTTCATCAACTAATACTTTATAAATAAGGGTAGTTTTAATGGCTATTTTAATGAATAGGGGTGGAATATAGACACAAAAAAGGATCTCACCATTAATCATGTCTTCTTAAATAAATTAAATAGAAGTATTGGAAGAAGGACAAATGGTTTCAATGGTATGTATGTTGGTAGGTTGAGGCTCAATAGAGGGTGGTTATTCATCTATAGAAGATGGATCTTCAATTTCTTATAATTTTTTCATGAGGAACTTATGATGATAAGAGGAGGTATGAACTAACTCCATAAGGGGAATAATGTAAGGCATGGAATTGATTTCTTTGAGAAAGTTCCAATGAGATTTATAAGAATAAATAATGTAAGGTAGATTTTGAAGGAATGGAAGTGGTTGGGGGTTCGAAAGAAGGAGATGATTCCTCATTAGCTTCTAAAGTTAAATGAGTGGTTTTAGTATCTTTGATAAGTTGCTCTTCCAAAGATGGTTTTTTAAATTTAGTGACATGATCTTTATAAGCTAGTTTGTGATGATAGTTGACCTTAGTTGCATTAACATATTAAGAATTATTATAATATTTGTCATAGTTGACATTAATAACATAAAAATCCTTTGTAGTTTGTTGAGTGGTAGATGTGGGAAAATATTTTTTGTTATTAGAATAAGAAGCTTTGGGAGCTTATCATTTTTGAGAAGTGGTGTTGTATTCTTGATGATAGAGTTGAATCATGGCTTCATGATAGAAGGAATCACCAAGAATATAGGAGTTAATAAATTAACTAATCCCTCTACAAGGTTCATGGGATTGACCAATGTCAACATGGAACCAAAAAAAATTATTAGGGTCATACCATTTAGGAGGATTGTTAAGATAAGTAAAAGGTTTAGAGAGCACTAAGAATTATTTCATTTGCTACAAAGTTAGTGGTATGTGAGAAGATGGGGGATTATCAACTTTGGCAACTATTAGATTGGTTTGAAGAGTATTTCTAGTGATGACATTGGTAAAATTTTGAAAATATCCCTTAAGGAATTTGGTATTAGGTTCGAATTGCTTCATGAGGAAGTCTTGACTTTTGGCTTGGTCAAGAGCTTCATTAAGCATTTGAGGGGGAAAAAATTGGACCTTATGTTGAAGCGAAAGAGTTAAAGTAGTTATAAAGAGTTTAAATAGATTATCATTAGTCATGTTATGGTTGGCCTTATGGGCTAGATATTTCCATTATTTGAGAAAATCATGAGATGATTTAGTGGGAGAGTGTTTAGCATTGATGAAATTGCTAAGGAAATTTTTAGGAAGGTCATTGTGTTGAAAATATTTAACTAGAGGATTGACTAAATCCTTGAGTTTCTAGATAGAATGTTTGGGAATTTAGTTGTACCACTCTAATACATCACTAGTGAAGGTTTTAACTAGAATTTTAGTGGTGGTGAAATTATTAGTTTAGATCCACTCTTTATAAATATTTCTAAAATTTTTAAGAAAGGATGAAGGGTCTTTAGTAACATCATAATTGATAGTTGTAGAGATATTATCAATATCAATGGAAATGATGAAAGGAGATAAAGGCTCATTTTGGATGTTTTTAAGCATTTTATTATTCATGATAGGTTAAAGAATAAAATTTCTTCAGGCATATCTAATAGGTGAAGGAATAAAATTTGGATTAGTTTGAGGAATTAGAACCAGAGGTTGATTAGCCATATTGATCAAATGATGTTGTAATTGCATCATTTGAGAGGTGTTAGAAGTTTGAATTATGTTTATTTGTTGTATGATTTGTGAAATAAGTTGATTCATATCAATTGGAAGGTTAGTGTTTATAAGAGGAGTCCCTAAATTTGTATTAGGGGGAGGGTTATTGGGAGGTGGATTACTAGTGGGATTGTTAGAAGACTTGTGTCAATTGCTCCCACATTATGTTGAAAAGATTGAATATGAGAATTATATTTATAGGTAAAAAAAGGATTAGATGCACCTACTTCATCTTGAGGTGTGATTTTAACCATGTTACAATCCATATATGAAAGAGGGGAAGAGGTGATCCAAGAGTGAGGGTTCTCTTAGGAGGTAAAAAAAAGGGAGAAAAGAATACCCGTATAGTGTCTAAATGGATTCAAGTTAACCAAGAAGATTTTAATAGGGTATTTCATGATGTTTTGAGGAAATGAATAGAATTTTAAGCAATAATAAAGAGAAATTAGGGATAGAAAACTAAGTTGGCTAGATCGATAAAGAATTCAACAAAATAAAGAACCAAATCAGCTAGATAAAAGAACAAGGGAAACACTTAGATATAAGGTTAATTGAGTTGGTAAATTAATATTATAAATAGGCATAAGAAGAGTATAGAGTCCACTGGGTTTATTTTTTACTACTGGATAGAGGGTAGAATAGATAAATAACAAACACAATCATTATGGTCGATGGTGTGTTATTGGCAAGAAGAAAGATAAAGGATGTACGAGACTATATGACCAAAAAATGATAGTGTTCTAAAATAGGGTAAAATTTTATAATATAATTAATCAAAGAAGTGAAATAAAACACACAAAAAATTGGATCAATGTGAGTGATCAAATTGGGGCACACAACATAAAACCTTGCACTAATGTTATCCAATGCAAGTTTTTACAATACATCACACAATGATCAAAGAGTAATAGTCAAGTGAAAAGTAAATGTTAACTAAGTGGTAATATTGAGTGTTATTAGATTATTAGAAAGTATTGGTTCAAGTGTGATAAGAAAGTTGGCTAAAAATAGGGAATTAGAAAGAAATCTATGGTTGGTTTCAAAACATTTATGTTGAAATGGATCTATGTTGGCAATGGTACTAGCTTGGTATCAAGGCCTACCCCTTCACTTCATAATATTATAATGATAAGGGTGTCAGGTGATTTTCCAATATATACCATTAACCACATATTTATAATTATCCAAAAAACCAAGTTGGCTTCCCTTTTGGTAATGAAATCCAAGTAGGTAGGCCTTGGGAAGATAAATGTTTAAATGGGTTTTGAATATTATGTGATTTGGTAGTGTGTGTAAAAGAGAAAAATAGTGTAACTAAATGGTAATTTGAAAACCCACCTATTTATACTATATGAGTTAATTTAAGCATGCAAACAACAAAAAATTAAAGTGTAAAATAATTGTTAACAAAATAGTTGTTAATTCTTTGATTTAGAATGGTATCAAGTCAATTCAGATGACATTATATGTAAATAGTATATAATAAAGTCAAATAGGTCACTACTATTCTATAGAAGCAAAGTATTCAATAATAGAGTCGAATAGGTTGACTAGGTCTTTTATATAGAACACAGGGTACACAACCAAGTTGACTACATCTACTTAGTTGGATGTAGGGTTGTAGTTTTGAAGGCTATTAACTTGTACAAAACATAATTGAAAGGAAGTACTAAAATGACTAAGAAAGGGAATAAAAGAATCTTGGTGGGTTTTAAGATGATTAGGATTACAAATTTTATGCTGAAGTGCCTTAAATTCTACTTTCAAAATTGTTCAAACTAAGTCAATTGATTCAACCTAGTTCTGTAAAACCCTGTGTGCTAAAGAAGAATAAGATAACTAAGTCCACCTATTCAACCTAGTTTATTGATTTAAATGTTACTAAAGAGAGTAAGATGATATATTTGACCTACTCAACCTTGTATGCTTATTTGGGAATGAAGAAGATTATTGTGTTGACATGTTCAATCTAGTAACCTATATTTGATGAAGACCTGCATAGATAAAATAGAGTCTTTTTTATGTAACTATGTGTTAAACCTGTACACAAAAAGTTAGAATTATATTGACTAGTTTGATATAGTATAAAAAATATAGAAAAATAATAATATGGTAGAAATGAAGGCATGAAATAAAACCTACAAGGGTTAGATTCATGTTGGTCTCACCAAAATGTATGCAATGGGAAATGCAACAGATCTATAAATTAATCCTAACTCAGAGAATATAAATCCTACATACACTTTTGATTGTGGATACATTAGATAATCAGGGTCATGACCATGATGGATCTACTAGACCTAGCCAAAGGATATCTTACCATAATAAATTCACTTGGGAGGGTTCCAAAGCCTCTAGTCAAGAAAAAATACATAATAACCTTAACTAGGTCCTATGTTTTCATATTCACTAAACTAATAACAAGTAAATCAAAGTCTAATCTAGTGCTCACCACATATTTTAGCATGAAATGGGGTTTATTAAACATAAAATTAAACATGCATAAGATAATCCTAATTAAGCTGTGTATAAGAAAGACCCTAATGCATGGAGAGAGCAATATATTCAAAAGCCATTACTTATGCTACTTCTATCTAGTAAAGAGAGGATCAAAGTTAGAGACACTTACCTTGAAGATGAACCCATTGAGACTCAATATCTCTATTGGCAAAAGGTGATTTACAAGAGGTTTTTATGGTTTTAAAGGATCACTAACAAAGGCCAAAGCATCCAAAAATTATCCATAAGACAAGATTATTCTCCAAGTAGAAACCCTAAATTAAAACTCTTCAAGTAGAATGGTAGAAGAGTAGATTGTAAAGAAGTGAAAATTAATTATTAACTCTTGTTGTCTCTATAAGAATGGAAAAATGTATGTATTTAAAAAATCATATCTAACCCTAATCCTTTTTAAAAGTTTAGGCTGACAAGGTTGACCTACTATCATTATTGACAAAAACAAATTAGGTCATGGACTAGGTTGGCCAGGTGCCAACCTAGACCCTAATAAGTTTTATCAATAAGAGTATAAGTTTTATGGTGTTTAATAAGTAATTTAAACAATCAAAAGGGGGTTTAGGTTAGGTAAGGGCTAATGAATGTTAAAAATTACTAGAGGAGGGTGTAAAATAGGAGGTAACACTTAGGGGAATGTTTTTAGGAGCTAGTTGAATTGATAATAAATAGAAATAAAGAACAATAATATTATGAAGCACTAATTGTTTTCTCACCCCTTTCCTGGTGCACCCCTTAAGGTGTGCACTTAGAGAGATTGATATTTGATGGGTTATTACAAGATAGAAAGCATCAATAATTGATAAAGTTTGAAAATATTATGTGTATACACATTCTTCTTGTCTTGGTTCAGTGGGTACCCAACCTTATCTAGTTACAATAACACAAACCATAGGATCTATTATAGGCCTAGAAAAAATAGTAGGATCAAGATATGAGAAAATATAATTGAAGGGTCTAATTGTAGGAAGAATAAAAGGAATCCTCTGATTTATGATGTTTAGTGATAACTAATGGTAGTTTAAACTAATCCATACAACAATAATTCCCATATAATGATGCACCAATGTGGATGAACCAATAAATTATTCTAGCTTTATCTTAATATGATGCATTAATGGGTTTACATACATGTGCAACATTTTACAAACAATTGGTAAAGAACATGTGCATAGTACCAAGAAACTTTGCACTAGGAACCAATAGATAGGCTCAATCATTATAATCATGATGAAGTATAACAATTATGAAATTATGGACCTAAAACCTTACTAGAGAAATGAAATTATAAGGAAATATTAATGGTAAGCTATGGTTTACAATATTTGACAATAGACAAGTTCACTAATATGTTTAATCAAATTTGGGATTTGTGTGAAAACCCTATATGATAACACTAATGAACAAAATTAGGAGAATAAAAATAAAAATGATGAAATTCAATTATTTGGAACTTATATATTTTAGAAACTTACTAAAAATAGAAAAATGTAATGATAAAATAAAGACTTAGCTAGAAACTATACCTCTAAGAGGAATCAGGGTCTAAAACTTGCTATGTAGAGAGGTCTGGTGAATATAATTAATAATATATAGCTAAATCTAAGCTTGGATAACAATGCTAGGAAGAGGACACCAGAGGGATAGTGATCCTATCTAACCTAGGGCACTCTTGTTCACTTTAGGAAGGAAATTAGGGTTTTTAGGTTCTTTATGCCTTTGTCTAGAGAGCTTGTATATGGTATGGGAGATTATGATCACTTACAAATACCACGATGTAATTAATTTATCTTCAAAACCCTAGTCCCTTGACATGTGAATAACAATGCAAATAAATGGGAAAAATGAGTTAGCAGTTGAATTTGGGTGAGACATCAACACTCTATGTGTTGAGCATTGCTTACATACCTATAGTAGCCAAATCTTGTACTCTATAAGAGGGTGTTCAAACCTCTTCAAAATTTAGGAAAAATAAGAATACTTCTAGGTATGTGGGTGTACCTATAGGTATAAGCAGACCTCTATATTTAAGGGTTAGATCCCTGAATGTATATTGAAATGGTTCTCACTTATCAACTAGCTACTTATGGGGAAAAGAGTTATAAATTATATGAAATGGACCTAATATAATGAGGTGATACACAAAGATTATTTATACATGACCATCATACTCATATCATAATGATATAAGGCATACAAACTAACTTCAAAGTCCTAAAGGATTATAACATCAATGTTACAATATAGAGGTAAGATGTATGAGCAACACAAGGTAAATGAACCAGAGGGTATATTTCATAGTATAATAACAATTTCACACTTTAAAGGATCCTAAAACACTTAACTATACTCTATATGACCTGTTAAAATAGGAAATCTTACATAAATATCAAAGAATAAGGCAAACAAGGATAGAGAATTATCACTAACTCCACCATTCATCACCTTGCACACTTAGATAATTGTTCATGAACTTAAAATCATACTTGTATTAATGTTCAAAGAAAAAATATAATAGCATTCTAGTAGGGCTTTACCATACATGGCATGGTATTATTTTACAAGAGCTAAAATGGCTACTACTTATATAATTTAAGAGATAAGTGAGAAGAGATAAATCCAAGAGTCATAAGAATAATTTTCAAATTTAGAGGAGTTACACATGAAATATAATTAAGTTTGAGATAGACCATGCAAGCTCTGATAGGACAAATGGCCCTCAAATGCATGAAACTCTTGAAATGTGGCCTAGGACTCCTCATTATTTCCTTATAAAACTACCTTCATCATTTGGCCCTTTTAGAACATCCCACAACTGAATAGGGATATACTTTATAATTACACTAAGGGTAAGGGGTTGTACACATTATATACCATTCATTGGTTGCATCTCTAATTATTAGGATTCTTCTAGAGATGAGCTATCACTAATTGCAATCCAAGTAACTCCTCTTTCACTCACCCCTCACACTTGGCCTCAAATTTTTCTTTAGTTTTCCTTTAATATAAATAAAAATGAGTTAATGACACATTTAAATACCTCCCATATCCTTATATTCATTTTTAAGACCTTAAAAGGCCTCCCACTTGAAGTTTTCACCTTTCTCAATATCTTGTTCACTATGCCAGTTTGACTGGCTGAGATGGAGGTACTTGAAGAAACACTTATGATAATTTATGCTACAATAAATTTATATTAAGGGTTATCTCAAGTCCTAATACTTATCTTAAAGTTGATTGTACCTCTGAAAACTTTGCCATACCTAAAAAAACACCAAAAATAGTCAAGAAAACCTCAAGTGAGTGGGAAGGATATTTGGAGATTTTTATACAAGATAAAAATATTTCCCAAGCCATTTTGTTCCCTTTATATAGGTATCTTGCTTCATTTTCTTGATCAAGTCATGAATTAGGGTTTTGGAGGGTTTTAAGCTCTTTCCACCTTTATCCTTTATTCATAGAGCTATGACATTGAAATTAGGAACCAATTCCATTAAATTATTGATCAAGACCCTCTCCAACTTTTCCAATCTCCTTGATCTCCCATATAAAGTATCCAAGAAGATGTGAGCACTTCAAACTGCCTTATCGAGCTTTGTTCTCCATTTTGAACATGTCTAATGTGTTTTTAAGCCTAAAAATGGATTTTTGTGTTTTATTTGTAAGGTATATTCTTGAAAACATCTAAAAATCATATATGAACATGTAATAAAGTTTTATAATTCTTACCTAAATATAAAAGTGATACTGACCCCCTACTTGGGCTTTAGGCCTAGTTTAGACCATGTAGGTATGCTTGCACTTTTATTTGTTTGGACTATCCCATTGTGTTTCTAACCCATGTGCATGATTTTAAATATATTATCACATATATCCAAACCTTATTTTAAGTTTTAACCAACCCTTATATCACTTAGTTGTCCTCTTCCTTTAAAGTTTGTAGGTTTGCACCATAGGGGAGTACCCTCTATCTGAGACAAAATAGAGGGTACTTACCCTATTATCTCATAAAAATTTAAAATTGTATGGAATTATTAAATACATTAAGATGTTTGTGTTAAGTTTTAACTCTTTATGATACCCCTATAACCTCCAAATACATCAAAACCTAACACAAACATGTGTAAATTATTGAGTATGTGCATGTTCTAACATGTGATTGTAGGTTGATTTTGTTGGAGCCTTTATAAACTCTATTTAAATGATATGATGATCTCTTGAGATGCATAAAATCATGATGAAAGTGTTTTAAACTTTTTTACTTCACAAACCTTTACAAACTCATCACATATGCCTTACCTTTCAACTTGACTGAACTGTTGACTATGTATGTGTGTTTAAAAGAGGCACATGTAGGTTTATTTGCATGATTTAAGTCTTGTGTCAGCATTAAAATACATCCTTAGACTTTTATCGACCATTTTAAATTAATTTTCATCTTTTCAAGTCTTATTACTAAAATACAAACATCAAGAACACCATGTTTTTCTCACTATCCTTCCACAATTAGTTACAGTTGACTATGTAAGGGTCATGTAGGTGAGAATATTCCCTGAAAAACTATGTCATATAATCTATTATCATTTTGGAATCCATTTGAGGTCTTAGTAATAAATTGTGAAAATTTATGTTCCTTTATACACTAAGATTTCATGTATAGGTTAGTGTCATAGATTATACATACCTACAGTCAACTATAGGTGGTATTTTGAACCCAAGTCCTGTAGGTATGCCTATTAGGCCCAAAACCTAGTGTTCCAAATTTAATTCATTCTCTTTGAAAAAATTAATTATATAAAATTATTTAGGACAAATAAAACATAGGGACACACTATTATGTTAAAATTTTAGGCATGAAGCTCATTTGATACTCAAATCTTGTAGATAAGATTGTCTAAATTTAGTGAACAAAAGTGTATATTTGGCCTAGTAAGCAAACCAATTGACCACATTACTCACTTACTTTTGAAAGTTGTTACCTTATGATAGGAATATAATATTAGTGAATTTATATTGGTCAATACCTTGTGTGACATCATCATTCATTAACACCAAAAGTATGGAATGCTCTATTTTTGTGTTTTAGGGAAACTTGTCCCTGAGAATACATTTCTTCCCCTGGAATGGGTTTCCACTCTTATCTACCAATCCAATATTATAAATATATATATAAATATATTATTAACCTATATAACCCTCATGGGGATATAAATACATGTCATACACCTTCAACTCATACTCTTAGACTCATGTTCAATCCACCTATAGGTGTGCATTTACATGTATATAGGCAGTGAGTAAGACTATGGGTAGTAAGCATGGTAAGTGAACATTCAATGGAATTTAAACCCTTAAAAAGTATCAAAATTCATACTTAAAACTTTAAGGGATTGAGATAAGTTTAAAAACTACCCTTCTAATGTCCTTAGCCTCCTATAGGTGTTGATTCAACTATGATATACATGTATGAATGGAAACATGAGGAGTGTACATCGTGTATGAATATCTAACATGTCTAATATTATCTTCACATATTTAAATGGATTATAAAAAACTACAAGACTTGAAACAAGATCAGTTATCTTTGTTTAAATGTGACATTCTCTACACAAAACCTGTAGGTGCATTTCTATGGTGTATGACTATGTGGATGACTGAGTTGACTATCATAATCCCTCCTTTATCAATTAAAGGGGTTTTAATTGATTTTAAATTATTAAAAAATATTTTAAATATCTCTTATAATCTTTATCATACCTCCATGATCATTTTCACACTTTAGGACACCATAATAGCAGTTGGGAACAAGCAAAAAGTTGACTATGTTTCCATATGATTATATGTTTGAATCAAATCATGAATTTATAATACCATGCATGAATAAGGTGGTTGATATGACATGAAATAAATGGATAAAATAATATCACATCTACATAAAACCTTTATAGATAACCAAACCTTTTGCAAGTAGTTAAATTGATTGCAACCTCACATGGTGACACCTTCTTACAAACTAAATCAATTAGCTCATAAAATCATCTCAAAACATGAAAATAAGCATGGTAATAATGAGAGTATATATTAAAAATCATTTTTAAGTAAATTTAGTATTTGAGTTATATGAACTGGCTCAAACAAGAGCAAAACCTATATGGTGTGGGAAATAGTAGGTAGAAAAACATAGTCAACTTGTTAGAGATGGTTCAAAAAGTATAAACCACCATTAATTGAAATAAAAAAAATTAATTTAATTTTACATGATTTAATATTATCCAATAAATTCATTTGATCTGAAACTTGTCATATTGGCCATACCAACCAAAAACCTATTGACTAGTTTCATGTGCATGGTGGAGTGATGGAAGATCAAAATAGTTTTAGCTCAATTTTTACACTTAAAAATAATTTAAATCATGTAAATGAGTACAAGGAAGTTTAATATCCATTTTAAAACCTTATCCCATGTGAAACTCTCTTTCATAGGCCGTACACCTTTGAAACTCCTTTTAGACCAATTTTTTTGGTTTTTAGTTATCCCCTAAAAGTTTTCAGTTAGAAACTAACATTTTTGATATGGAATGACATATTATATGTTTAGGATGAGTTTAGAACAAATTTAAACATCTCAAAATTTTACCACTTGCATTTAAAGCTCATTTATGACCCCTAAGTAACTCAAAATGACATAAGGACTAATTAGATAATGACTAAGGCTAAAATGATATCAAATCACATATAATTAACTATTACACACCATTTGACATTATATTATACCCATAAATAAGTTTTTTACTATAGGGGTTGACCCATTTTGACTTTTGGTCAAAATGGTCAATAATACCAATACTCTGAAGAGGGATCAAACTTCATGTAGTTCTCCCATGCTATGATGGTGTGTGAATAACTAGTGTAATGTGCTAGATGTTGATGCAATGATGATGTGATTAAATGAATTAGAAATGGATTATGATATATATAATATATTTTGACTTGAGATTTTGGCTACTAGGGCTGTATGCAATTAGAAGTGGGAGAAATAGGTATTCTGCTCTTAGTGTGCAAGTTTGATTTTGGTGCTTTTCAATCTAGAAACTTCCCTCTTTCACAATGGTTTGAAAAATATTTATATAGACATATAATTGAAAATAATTGTAATTTAGACCATTAGGTACATAGGAAAACCTTCTTATAACTTTGAATTTGGAAAATTAGTCATTATTTGGCTGGAAGACAAAAGAGGGGGAAGGACACTAAATCAGTGCACTATAGTCCCCTAGGGTTATCTTGTCCAATGGGTGATTTCATCTTGTTGAGTGTTATTTAAAGCTAAAAAGGTGTCTAATTTTGATAAATATAGGGCTAAGTTCATTCGATGACATTTATCAACTTAGAAGAGTGTGTAAGGTGGTCGTAAGTGATCAAAAAGGGCCCTAAGATAGGTTTAGAGCTAAGTGTGTAAAAGAGTTGTTACAAGTGCATAATATTATCTTAAATGTTAATTTTACATGTCTACATGTGTTTTTCAAAATATTTAGTTAAAAATATGCTTGAATATAACTATATCAACATGTTTGATATATTTCACTAGAAATAAATTTGGTAAAAAGCTCAAGATCGAATTGTATCAATCAATTTGATACAGTTGGCTAGAAACAAACATGAGTATGACACTATATTATACTAGATAAAATAGTTTTATAAGAAAAATATAGTAAAATAAATGTATCAATATATTTGATATAGTTGGATGTAGAAGTGAAAATAATAGTTAGCTTCATATTGGGCTCACTAGATTGTATACAAAGAGATAATATTGGCTTGAAAATATCCTATTTAAATCTCTAGACTCAAATAAGTTAAATCAAAAAGAGCTTATTGATACTTAATGAATCAATATATGACCAAATTATTGAGATATTTTCCTATTTTAGTGTTTGAGGAATTAATTTTATTATCAATGTAAAAGTTTTGTGAGTGTCATTGATATCACAAAAGTGATCTTGTGAAGATACATGGTAAGTTTTCATGATGGCTCAAGCATGATCTAGTAGATTCTTGAGTTCTACATAAGATCTTAGCACTATGTTGTGATGTGACAAGATTGTGATAATATGTGTGGTAGTAGTTGATCATGGTATAATTTTTTTTTAAAAATCATAATAATGAGTATTAGAGTGCATCTATAGTGACAAGAAGGTCTCAAAGAGGTATGGTACCTAGTAGGTATGTTTGATAGACAAGTTATTAAATATGGATATGGATTGAAGAGGTATGATGATTCTATGGATGTGTATGGAATTTAAGATATGTAATGAAGTGTTAGATCATGTGATAGAGTTTTTGAGTCAGTCGCATGACTCTTAAAGTGAGCCAAAGGGGTATACTCTTCATTGGTGGTCTTCTCATAGACCTTGCCAAAAGACCCTAGGTGGTAGAAAGAGGTGTCATGGTATGGTTTGGATGATTTTGAGCTCATGAGATAATTTTTTTAGGTTTTAAATTATTTTTTAATCATTTTGGTGTATTTTGAGGTCATGAGTTGAAGGAGAAAGAATGAAAGTGATATTTAAGGTCTCTTATGTGTGTAGAATAAAGAGATGAAGACCTGAGAAGGATTTTATCATGCATGTTGTCATGTGTGAATATTTAATGGGAATATAATATCTTAGGGAGATATTTAAAATGGTCCTAAAAAATCTTTCCAAGCATTAGGAGTTGGTTTTAGAGACAAAGCTATATGAATAAATGTTAAGGATGAAAACTGGTCTAAAACCCTATCAAAACCCTCATATTGACCTAATGTTGAATAAATTGTTAAAATATGATAATAATGGTATTTTATGCCTATTTAAGTTTTTTTATGTTGTATTTAACTAAATTAGACATCTTTAGGTGGTAGTGGTTTGTTAGGACGTGAGTGCAACCTATAAGAAAATGCTTATTTTTTAAGAAGTTGACATAGAAGAAAAAGGTTGCATTAGACCAAGTATTAAAATAGATGAATGGAGATGATAGAGACTCATGATTTATGACCATGAAGTTATATATTAAATTTATATCCTACGTTTCAACTATTTTGGTCACTCATGTTGACCTATTGCTAAACTGGACTAATGGTGAAACTAGTGAGAAAAACTAGTCAGAGCGAGAAGGTGTTTAGAGAAGCCTTAACATGACCAATTTGTGTGAAATTCATCATGTAATATTTTTATAGGAAATTTATCACTTAATTATCAATTTTTATTGGTTATTAATCAGTTATAATGGGTGAAAATGTTGTTCACAAGTTATAATGTCAAGTTCAGTTGTGACAGTAAAACCCAAGATAGTGAGATTGGTCTACAAGACCAATATTACCCTTTGATTATATGATATGGATATTTAAGATAGTATAATAATATTATAGGATAATTTTAATGAATTTTTATTTTATTAAATTGGTTCTACATGTGCTCTAAGTCATGTTTACCATGATTGGTTCTCAAGACAAAATAACAATTATGGGTATGCAAGGTGGAGTGAAGAGTTTGAAATTCTTTGACAAGATTCAATGTATACAATGTACTTTTAACTATTTTTTGAGATGTATATCGTATATAAATTTTTTATAAAATGTGTAAAGTAACTTTAAGATGTTTATATATGAAATCCAAAATGGGTTATCTAGTTGTGTAAGCACTATGAAAGAGAGTTAACAAATTGGTTTGTAAGACCAATGGTTGATACTAGAACCTATTATCTATCTATTTTATGATGTTATAGATATAAAATAGGATATATTAATTTGAATTATAATTATTGGAAGTGCACTTAAAATTTATTAAAACAAAATTCTTTATGATTGTGTTTTTGGAGCTATATGCAGTTTTATGTGTGTTAGTGAATTTGATGTTCCTATGTCATTTTGACTAGTTTGGAAGTATACCAAGATTTTGGTGATGTATTTTAGGTTTAATGGGATATAATACATGAATTTGGAGTGTATTAAAGTTTCTATAAAATTTTTAATGGTAAAATATTCTTGATTGTATTTTGGAGCTTTCTGGTAGATCAGAGTATTCTTTTTGAAGAAGTGTTTCTGAGTGTTTGGAGCATGATAGAAGATGTAGAATGGATTTTATGATTTCCTTGAGTTCATGAAGTTTCCATAAACATTTTTTTTTTTCATTTAATGTGTTTCTATATGGTTTTTTATTTTTATCTTTGTAGACCATGTTTTTGGGGTAATTATGCCTAATAGGTCTTTAAGGCCTAATGGAGCTCTCATGAGCAAATCAAAGGATGTGTGACTTATTGAGAATGTATGAGGTTATTTTAGTTTTAATGAAGTGTTTTAAAGGTTTTATGACTTTTTTTAGGTCCATATAGGCCATAGTGATTCAAGTTATTTTGTAAAGAAGATAGACCTAATGCATTAGGTCTTTAAATATGCCTAAAAGAAGAATAAGGTCTAAATGAGTTTCACCGACCTAATGGTGATAATTTTTTGATTGATTCTCATGTGTAACATGTTATAAGATATGTTTTTGGTTTGACCCTAATGGATTAATGTCTTATCTGATCAATAGTGTGAGTGTTCTAATGTTTAGTATAAATACAAGGCATAATAGGCCTATTTAGGCTTGCAAAAGGAATGTGAGTATAAGTCAAGAAAAGGGATCTTTGAGGAGAATAAGTAGGTAGTTTATACCATAAAAGATAAGTATAGGATAATTCATGAACATCCATCATAATTTTTTCATGTAAATGATAAGATTAGTTGATCTAATAAGCCTAATAAGAGGCATGTTCTAGTGAAGAAGTCTAGATGCTATTTTGAGAGGGGTAGAAGGTTGAGGAGAGATAAATGAGTTAATTTTAAGTTGAGAGACCATAATATTTTCATAAAATATATGCTCCTAATGTATGATATAGGATAGATAAGATAGAGATATAAAGAAGAGGTCACCATCTATTTATTGAGAAAAAAGGTGCTGTGAAGGTGATCAAGTTTGTCTTGGCTAAGTTGGTACTTAGTCAAGTGGAATTAGGAGCTTTCTTGTAGGTTGGAGCTTTAAAAAGTGTCCTTAAAGTGGCTAAGTTGGTATTGAGTCACTTAGGGGGTTTTTTCTACCTTTTAGGTTAGATATTTTTAAAGGACTAGTTGAGTTGGTGCTTGACTAATGAGCGGTTTGACATGATTTTTCAAGCATGTTGGTTCATTTTTAGGTTTGGAGTTAAAGGATAAATCATGAAAGTGAGTTTGAACATCTCTTGTGTGTAGAGAATGAAGAGATGAAGAATTGAGAAGGATTTTCTCATGTTTTTGGCACATGTGACTATTGAATGGGAAGCTTATATCTTAGGGAGACATTTCAAAGGATTCTAGAAATGTTTTCTAAGCATTAGGATTTGGTTTTAGGGAAAAAGTTGTATGAACAAATGTTAAGAATGGTAACCAGTCTAAAAACCTCATATTAATGCAATGTTGAAGAACTTGTTTAAATTTGCTTGAAATGGTCTTGTATGTCTAGGTAAGTGTTTGGAGGTTGTATTTAACTCCCTCAGACATCTCCAAGTTGTAGTGGTTTGTTAGGACAGTGAGAGAAACCTATAGGAAAATTCTTGTTTATGAAGAAGTTGATATAGAAGACAAAAATTGCATTAGACCAAGTATGAAAATGGATGAATGGAGATGATATAAAATCATGATTTATGAAAATTAAGGTATCTAGACAAGTTTTAGCTTCTGTGTTAACTATTTTAGTCACTCATGTTGGCTTATCACTAAACTAGGCTAATGGTGAAACCAATGAGAAAAAATAGTTAGAGTGAGAAGTTGTTTAGGGAAACCTTAACAAGCCCATTTTATGTGAAATTCATCATGGAATTTTTGTTTAGGAATTTTAACATTTTACCATGTATTTGGATGGTTCTTAATTAGATGTGAGGGGTGAAAATATTGTTCACAAGTTGTCATGTCAAGTTCAATTGTGATAATGAAACTTAGAATAGTGAGATTGGTCTACAAGACCAATATTTCCCTTTGAGATTATGATCTAGATATTTGAGGTAGCTCCAATTATCTTATATTATCATTTTCATGCATTTTAATTTTATGAAAGTGGTTTTATAGGTGATCTAATTAATTTTCACCATGATTAGTTCTCAATACAAAATGATAGTTTTAGATATGCAAGGGGAGTGAAGAGTTTGAGACTCTTTGATAAGAGAAAATGTATCCAATGCACTTGAAATTATTTTTTGATATTTATATAATCTATAAATTCTTGATATAAGGTGGAAAGTCACTTTAATATGTTGAGATATGAAATCTAAAATGGTTTATCTAGCTGTGTAAGTATTGGAGGGAAAGAGTTAACAAATTGGACTATAAGACCAATGGTTGATACCTTAACCTATGAAATATATATTGTATTATGTTCTATAAATCATAGAGGATATATTCATGTGAATGATAATTCGTTTAAGTGACCTTACAAATTCTTAAAACAACATTCTTCATGACTATGTTTTTGGAGCTACAAGTAGTTTTCTTTGTGTTAGTGAATTTGATGTTCCCATGTCATTTTGACCAGTTTTTAAGTATACAAAGATTATGTTGATGTATTATAGGTTTCATGTCATATAATTCATTCATTTTTAGTGTTTTAAAGTGTTTTTTATAGCTATTTATGTTCAAATGTTATTGAATGTGTTTTGGAGCTTTTTGACAGATTAAAGTGAGCTTTTTGAAGAAGTGTTCCTGAGTGTTTAGACCCTGATAGAAGATGTTTAATTGATTTTTTAATGACCCTAATGTCATGAAGTTTCCATTCATATTTTTATTGTTCATTTAATGTGTTTTTATAGGGTGTTTGAGTTGTATCTTTATAGCTTGTGTTTTTGGGTTAATTAGGCCTATTAGAGCTCTTATGAAGAAAGACAAGGATGTGTGACTTATTGAGCATGGATGAGGTTAGTTAAGGTTTCCAAAAAAGTTTTTTAAAGGTTTTTGGACTTTGGTGTGGTCCATATAGGCCATAGTGATTCAATTTATTACACAAAGAAGATAGACCTAATGCATTGTGTCTCTAAGTAGGCCTACAAGAAGAATAAGGTCTAAATGAGTTTGACCAACCTAATGGTGATCCTTGTTTTATTTATTCTCATGTGTAACATGTTATAATATATGTTTTTGGTTTGACCTTAATGTATCAATGTCTTAGCTGACTAAGAGTGTGATTGTTATAATGTTTAGTATAAATACAAGGCATAATAGGCCTATTTATGCATGCAAGAGGAATGAGAGTATAAGCAAGGAAAAGAGATCTATGAGGAGCATAAGTAGGTTATGTAGACTATAAAATGGAATAATAGGATCAATCATGAACATACATAAAAAAAAATTCATGTAGATGATAAGATCAATTGATTTAATAAGCCTAGTAAGAGGCATGTTTAGGTGAAGAAGCCTAGAGGTTTGAGAGGGGTAGAAGGTTGAGGAGAGATAAATGAGTTTATTTTTAGTTGAGAGACCATTAGAGTTACATCATAAATATATTATTGATGTATGATAGAGGATAGAGAAGATAGAGAGCTGAAGAAGAGGTCGCCATTTATTGATTGAGCAATAAGGTGTTATGAAGGTGATCAAGTTTATCTTGGTTGAGTTGGTGCTTAGTATTTCAGTGAATTTAAACTTATATTTCAAGAAAATAAGAAGAATCAATTAGATATAGGCATGGTTAAAAAACCTATTTGGTTGTGTGTGTGTGTTAGATCAGATGATTGTGAAGAACTCTTATTTGGCTTGGGAAGATGACCTGCAAATAAGACAACACTAAAGCAAATGGTTGGTTAGATAGATAGGTGGATTTCCTAGCACTAGCTAGATCCTAAAGCAAGAGCTTCCTTAGGGGATGTCAATCACACATTTTAAATAATTAATTTTATAAAATAGAATATAAAGTACTTGCATCAATGATAAAAAACTATTGAAATTTAATGCACGAAATGCTTTATAAGGAAATAGACTTAAAATTACTAATATAGAAATAACAAAGTCAATAATAATGCTAAATAAATCAAGTGTTCCTCAAAAAATAGGTTGGTGGTCTATGAACAGCTAGACGAAAAGAAAATTGGATTTCATTGAGGGTAAAAGGGTGAAAATAGCTTATTGTTATTTTCTACCATAGTGACCATTGACAGTTGAGGTGATTGTCAGTAGTTGAAGAGATCATTAGCATTGAAGGTGACCATCAACAGTTACTATGTATTATCTTAGGTAGATAAAATTTTTGATTGATGGTATCATAGAAGGCAATTCTAAAAGGTTGGCTTATGTTAGGATGATTGCAAAATACAAATAAAGTAATTGAATATTAGAAAACAAATACTTAGATTGCATAAGGTTGGTTAGATGAATGGTTGAGGTGGTTTGCTCATTGATAGAGTTTTACATGATTTGAATAGAGTGAAAATACTTAGTTATTGACCAAAGGGTGGTGGTAAGTTAGCTCTCTAATGTGATGGCTAGATTGATAAATTGCTAGAAGGAATGACATGCAAGGAAACTCTGAATGAAAAATCTCTTGAAGTCATGGATCCATTTCTCTTCTTGATCCTCTATTCTTATAGGTAAGGAAGGAGAGGTGTAACAAGATGTTAACTAGGCTTTCTAATTATAACTCATACATGCAATGGCTCACTTGTAGATTTAAATGAGATAATTATAAAAAATTAAGGTGGATTTAAGGGTGAGTTAAGCTGGTTTAGATGGTGGAACCTGACCATCAGTGGTTAAGATAACCTTTGACTATTACCCTGACCATTAATGGTTAGGGGTCAAAATTAGGGTTGGTAAAAAAGGTGGGTTTTATCCAGTAGGTCATTTGACTTAGGCTAGATGGGTTAAGCTTAGTTAAGGGTTAAAGAGGTCAAGGTTGGGCCCAATAGGGTCTTGAGGTAGTTTAGTGGAATTATGACATTCAAAACCATCATGTGTATATTTTTGGTGTTTATATTTTTCCCCTTTTTGTTATGCAACTTCAATCAATAAGCTATAAAAAAAGGATTTTGGGTCAAAGGTCAAGTTGACCCAAGTATGGGAGGAGGTGTTCCCCCACAAATCAGGAATTGATAAGGTGAAATAGAATTGGGTGTAGGTTTCATGAGTGGGTGGGTTGATTATAAAAAGGGTAAATGATAGGTTTGGTAATGAAGTGTAAGTAAGCACACAAAGTGTGGCAAAAGGTATGATATCCAAGATCATGCATAGATTAGGTTTCCATAAGTGGTTAAAATAAAGGTTAGTGTAGAGAAGGACAAATGATATGTTGATATCATGATCATATTTATGCATGACAAATGGGTACACTTGTAAACACAAGTCTCCTAGGTAATGTTTGTGTTTTAGTGGGTATACAAGGTAGGAATTGATCCCAGTGAAAACACAAACTGGTCAAGTGTCCTAGGTATTTCAAATAGGAAGTGATCTTAAGAATACACAAGCAGGTCTTATATGTATGAGGTGGTACAAGTTCAAAAAGTGGTCAACATGAAAATGTTTTTGATGTGGTCAAAGTACCAGGATAAAATCATCACAAAAATGTGCACAAGATGGGCCATCATAGACCAATGTTAAGATGATGAGGTAGTTAGGGTGTGTAGATAAGGTAGTCTCCATGGGTGGGTGATTGATGTGGTTTTGCTTTAAAAAGGTTACTTGAGGTGGGATAAAAAAGGATTAGCAACCTAAATATAAAAATTTAGGGTGGTTAAGGTTAATCCTCGGTGGTCACCCTGATTATTAGTGATTAGGTAAAAACCCTAAAATCCATAGAGGTCAAAAAGCAAAAAATGGATCAATTTCACTCATTTGTATATTTGACCTAGAGCACTATCTATTTTTCATACTTGGGTGAGATTTGTTGATAGTGAGTGCTTGATAGTGGGCAAGGTTTCTAAGGTGTACAAGATTGAGTTAAGCAGATAAGGGTGAGTTAAGTGGACAAGGTTGCTAAGGTGGAAAAGGTTGACCAAGATTGACTGAGCTAGGATGTAGCATGAATGTATATGTGGCCAAGTAGGGGGTCCTAGGATTCTTCATCAATAATGGCTGAGGAATGAGGTAGGGGCATCCTTAAATTGATAAGGTAGTTTTGGAATTTACATTGCATTTGGTTTTGTAATTTACTGCTTGATTGTTGGGTGTAAACATGGGTTTGTCTTAGTTATGCCTTAGGTAGGGTTTTGTTTGATTTTGGTAAAACTTGGTAGGTAATGTCCAAATTTGGGAAGGTAGGCTAGTTAGGGGTAGGTTGGTAGGATGTGGTAGAAAAATGGTATCTTATTTTAAAGTAGGTTAGGGTTTTGGGGGATTTTCACCATGAACATGCATAGTGACCATTAACAGTCATTTTAATCATCCACAGTCAATAACTATCAGCAAAAGGGTTTCTTGATTGTTGGAAGTCAAGATAACTGATATTGAGTTATAAATGGCATCAATAAGGGGTAGAATGGGTAATAATGATGGGTGTAAACATTAAGTTTAGTAGGTAGTAGTCTAATAAAGGGTCAAATGGGTAAGGTGGGGTAGGTTGAAGGAGCTAAGTGCATGGGTGAAATGGTATAGTTGACTAAGTGTTTGTGTTATTGATTATTTTACATGCATGAGAGTAGATACAAATACATGATTGGGTGCCATGTATCTTCATAAAGGTTTACCAGGGGATGACCCCAATAGATTGGGCACACATGGAAGAGGTGGGCCTAAGAGCGATGTGACACTACTCGCATATGCTACATGATGCATCTATTATCATGGACCTCATAGAGAGATGGGATATAGCCATAAACACCTTATTACTACCCACTAGTGAGATAATGATATTTCTAGAGGATGTGCATAGGATTACATGGTTGCCCCTATAGGGTGATCTAATTTACCACATAGAGCAAGAGGAGAATAATGACCATCTAGATATACTATATAGATAAGACCATGATAATGTTATATGGCATGCTCGGGGATTTAGTTATAACATGCTATATCAAAGGGTGATGAGAGAAATGAGATTGATGACTATGATGATGATGGTTATTTCATGCTTTACCCTTCCTAACTCGAGTAGTGGGAGGTTCCTAAACTTACTACTAGGGGTGTTGGTTGAGATGTTACTAGGGTCGATAGTGTTTGGATGGATACATATGCTTTTGGTATAGATATATAAACAATTATAGGGTTTTAGAGCTCATAAAAGGTACAACATCAGTGTCAATCTAGTTATACACTACTGGGCTTACAAGCAAATTTGAGTGCTAAGGCCAATGGGACTACCTAGATGAGATACACTTAGATTTCTTGGTGGGTTATATGAGGTGGAGAGCTAAATTTGTTGCTCTAAGATTGGGTGGAGGGGTTTATGATGTAGATTGGTTTAGGTGTGCACTAGGTGGATTGGTGATCAGTGATATCATTTGGATACCATTTATTGGGTTCTTTGTGTGGGTTTACTATAGGAGGTAGACTCTATCCTTAAAAAGTTATAGGTAGATCTTTAGCTAGAAGGAGGGAGAGGTAGAGATCATCCCATTTGATAGGGTTTGAAGGTAGTTCAACTTGGTTTAGGGGATCTTGGGCCCATTCTCAAGATATAAATATGAGGACACAAGATCCTTCTACCAGACCTATAGCCAATGCATAAATTACTCAATCATGAGGAGTTTCCCACTTGATTAGTGATTGATGATATAAGTTTTCTAGATGGTTACCCTAGATGGTACCAAGCTCTATATGTGATAGTATACTTTGGTGGAGATGGTGGTGGTAGGAGGCTAATGGATGTGGACCCAATTGGGAGAGGAGGCTAGAGGGCATAAGTACAAAGAAGTGCCCTATATGCAAAAGTAGGAGTGGTACTAACTATGGCATAGGCATAGGTCATAGCACTATAGGTTCAGGTGGCAGACATAAAATTTTAGGTGGCTACACTTATAATTGATAGGGACCAAGGTAGGGATTCAATAGCCTTGGTTACCTAAGAAAGAGACTTCTTGAGGTAAAGGGGAGGAAAAGTTATGACACCCATAGGACCATCAAACACTATTCCCATGGCATGATACCTAGCCATAGTAGATGAATTATGCTACTATAAGGTGATAGTTCTGAGGTGTTATCTAGATGAGCCCCGATAAGGAAAGTACATATCTATTTTGGTAGGTGATGCTAGCATGGAGACACTAGGTCAGTGAGTTGCATCCATAGGTGGGAAAATAGGTACTATAGGGGGACAGGTAGGCTCTTGAAAGGGATAGGTACTGAGACCTAGTGGTACTCTAGGAGATAGTGGTACCATAAGGGGATGACTCTGATATAGTTTAGATATATTATATGCTATTGTATATCATTTTGATGCCAACGTGTGAGCTGATGTGATGAGATGTACATTTTGAGAGAGAGAGAGAGAGAGACATATATATTGGTTTGTACACATTATGATGTTATTGACTGACAATTTATATATATAATCCTTGTTTACTTATCATTTCTCATGGTCTATGGTTTTCTTTGATGTTTATGGGATGATGTGATGTTTATATTAACCATTGATGATGTTATACTGATTATGCTTATGTTATGGATACTAGACACTGATGTAGACTCACCTAGTTAGGATTGTGATGGCTTTTATTTATGCTAATGATGATTTTTATGCTATTTATGATGATGATGATGATGTTATTACTAAAATTTAATAATTATATGCTTCCTTATTTGGATTTAGACATGTGGTGGATATGGTTGATTGCTTTATTGTTCATGGATGCTTGATTTTGACATGATGATGGATATGATAATGATGTATGTTTTTGTTTATGGCATCTATTGATGTCATGTGGTCATCATTATGGTTATTATTTCTTAAGGTGAAACACACAAACTAAGTTTTAATAACAAAACCAAATGTGAGGAAAAAATATAATCAAGAGATAAATGGCTTAGTGAAAATATCAAATGATGCTTCTTATTTGACAAGGACTAAAACAAAACCAAAGTTGGATTAGCTTAAGGAACATAAGCCCTGTGAATTCTTCACATTAAAATTTGTTAGTTGGTTAAAAAGATGACTTGATCACATATTGTCAACTAAGCTCAAAATACCTTACTTATAGTTTACAAAGGGGAGATGGATGGAAATGAAACCTTCTTGTGAGACTAGCAGGCCTCTTCTATAGGTTTCCAAAGAGTTAGTATAAATAATTCTATGACATAAGAAGTGGATACTAATAAATACAAGAAGTCTACTCATGAGAGCCAATTATGGCTTTAAAAATTAAGTTACTTATGAGAGATGATTGTAGCTTCCAAGATTATTTTGAATTTTATTTTATTTGTGAATGGGTCTTTTGCTTATGTTTGTTGTTTTTGGGGAGTTAGGGAAGTTGATCGATACGGGAATCTTCTAATAAATTTATTGTTTTGAAAAATGATTTATTTAGCCATAATTCAATGGAATGGTCTAAGTTTATATGCTTTGTTCAATTATTTTTTATAGTTTTCCTTCAAGGGAGTATTCCATCTTACTTTGAGAAATTTTGAATAAGTTTTCAATAGTTGTCCTTCAAGGGAGTAGTTTGCAAATGATATTAATGACCCATGATTATTATTGGTTTGGATTTTGATTTTTTGCTTTATTTGAGTTTGATTGACATAGACTTAATTATATAGGCTTAAGGGATCACCTTTATGAAGGTAAAAATAAAAGCACAAAAAGGTTGATTAGTTGTAAAGAGGATTAGGTGACAACCATGGGAATCCATCCTTGTGAAAAGGGGCAAAAGGTACCATGAGAATCATGTCATGGGTAGAGCCATGGTGCTCATTATTCAAGATTAGTCTATGATCATGATGGATAATCAAATGATTTAGTTTTAATTAGTTCCCTCTAAAATAGGGAGATGAAAGTCATTTGGAAGTAAGGGATGAGCTTAAGTTAAATAAAAGGTGAGCTTGATCCTTCTTTAACAAAAGAAAATATTCAGGTGCAAAGCACTGAGGGGTTTAGGTTATGGGTTTCTTTCAAGGGAGGACAACTAATAACCACTTGATAATACTTATGGGTTATGAAATAATGTCCAAGCCAATTGAAATCAAAAGTTGCCTACTTGTTTTTCTCCATATTAGTGACATGTTTATTTTTATTTAGGATGAGGTATCTGATGTTGAATTCCCATACTCTAAGGTGTTTATTATAGGCACATTTGATGTGCTCTTAATAAACATTAATATGGGTAACAGTGGATAAATTATTATCATCAAGTAGCTCAAGTTGGGATAAATAGTATTGATGATAATCATCTTCAAAAATGAGATCCTATAAAGATATGCAAAGAGATGGGATTTGGACTTTGAGAAGCAAGACTGCCTCTATTAAAAACACAAGAGAGAATGGGGTAACACCTATAGGGATTCAAATAATAGTATGATATGTCCATAAGGTGAAAGGGATGTGCAAATGCCAATCCCAACTAGATGCATTGACCATTTTAGTGAGCATGTTGTTAAGAGTTTTGTTAGAGGCCTTGGCCTGTCTATTCTCTTAAGGGTAATATGGAAATGATAAACTTAACTTGATCCTAAATGCATCAAAAAGGCCCTAGACTTGTTTGTTCTTAAAATATTTGCCATTATTGGTAATAAATTTTTGAGGAACACCGAAACAGTAGATGATGTGATGGTTGATAAATTCAACAATCATTTCTACTTTGCTTGAGACTAGAGGAATAAAATATATCCATTTTGTGAAATATTCAATTGCAATGATGATAGTATGATGTTGCTACAAATTACGGGGGTTAATTTCACCAATATGGTCTAGACTCCATGGTGAGAAGAGATAGAAATAAATGGATATGTGAAGACTATGGCTACGTACATGATGAAAATTGTCATTTTGTTGACACTTAACACATCTTTTCACATAATCACAATAGTCTTGGTTAAGGGTAAACTAGTAATATCCAAGGTGGAGGATGAATATAGCTACATCTAGGCCACTAAAATGTCCCCCACAGATCCCATCATGTGTTTCTTTGATAGCATGAGAGGCTTTGTGACTGTGTAGGTAATGGAAGAGGAGACCATCAAAGCTATGTTTATAAATAATTCCCCCCATAATGGTATAATGTTAGGTACTCTAGATAAATTTTCTTAAATCATTCATGGAAATACCAAAAGGAATGATGGCAAGGTTAAGATAGTCAAAGGTCTTTTGATATCAAAGGTCATTTTAGGTCTCCTTCACATTTAAAATGGTGGGAGAATCTAGTTTGACATAGGAATGCTTAGAGTTAGAGGGTATACATAGAATCTAAGAGGTAAGATAAGCCATGGTGTTAACAAACATGTTGGTAGATTGAGGGGTTGATTAGATATGGTAATATTTAAATGAAGCTTAAATTACATCCATGATATGTTTATACTATTGAAAAACATCATTCTTATATTGGTAAAAAACACTGATTTGATTGACCATAAGTTGGGAGTCACCAAAGATATTGATTATTTTTACTCCCAATGCTAACATAGTCAGAAGGCCTACCATTAGGGCTTCATACTCAACCATATTATTGGTACATTCAAAGTCAAGTTTGAAATACAAAGAGGTTCAGTGTAAAAAATAATAATGATGATGTTGGATCCCCCACTATGTTGACACTTTGATCCATCAAAGAACATAATGACTTGATAGGTAAAGTCTACCTGAGAGATGGTCATGATGGACTCTTTAGGGAACTCAAGAGGATGAGGTTGGTTGTCTACTAATGGTGCCTTAGCCAATTGATCAAAAATGACTTGCCCTTTAATTAACTTTTATTAAAGGAACTCAAGGTCAAACTCTGCTAAAATTATGAGCCACCTAGACATATATTGGTTTTCATATGGCTTGGAGTGCATATACTTGAGTAGGTTAGTATTGGTTATGACATAAATTTTATGGTTAAGAAGGTAGTGGTAGAGTTTGGTAGCCATGAAGACTAAATCTAAACAAAGTTTTTTGGTATGGGTGTACTGAGTATTGTACTCTACAATCATGTGACTAATGTAGTAGATGGATTTCTCTTTGTGTTGTTCATCTTGATGGAAAAACATTTCCCCTAGGGAGTGGTTGGTGGTATATATATAAAGGTATAAATATTGGTCATCCTTGGGAGGGGTGAGGATAGGTGGAGACAAAAGGTACTTTTTGAGTGAATTAAAAGGTTTCTAACAATCACCATTCCATTTAAAAGATACATCCTTCTTCATAAGGTGGTATCCTTTAAGATCTTCCCTTATAAACTACAAAGTTTCTTGAAGTTGATTGGAGGGAGCATGTTGAGGATGGATTTGATCTTGGTAGGATCGACCTTGATTTCATAAAGGGAGACAATAAAGCCAAGGAGATTCCCTAAGAAGATGCCTAAAATAAAATTCTTGGGGTTAAGGAAGACATGGTAAAGGATCAGGTACTCAAATATAATCTTGAGAATGGCCAAATGATCCCTATGATATTTTGATTTCCCAAGAAGGTCATACACATAGTCTTTGCCAATCTTATGGATAAGGTCATGAAAGATGTAGGTCATGGAATTTTGGTAGGTTACACCAATGTTATTTAGTATAAAAGGCATGATACTATAGTATAAGGTTCTCCATGGGGTGTTAAAGGTGATTTTGTGATGGTCTTTCAGAGTAATTAGGATCTAATTATAACCCAAGAATCCATCCTTGAGATATAACATCTTGTGGCTGGCTATAAGATTAACTAGCTAGTTGATGCTTGGTAAAGGAAAGTCATTCATATGGAAAGTGAGGTTGAGGTCATGAAAGTACACATAAATGCATAGTGTCCTTATGGATTTGGTGATAGGCATGACATTTTATACCCATTGGGGATAGTCAATGGGTTGAATGAAATTGATAGATAGGAGACATTGGATCTCTTCTTTGATGAGAAGGTCTATATGAGGGTGAATTCATCAAAGTTTTTACTTAATGGGATTGTAATTACAGTTGGTGACTACGTTATGGGTGACAATGATTGGGTAAATTCTAGGCATGTGAGCATATGACCAAGTGAAGGTTACAGTATGGACTCAGAGGAAAGAGGGGTAATCTCAAAGTTCCTCAAAATTTACTGATTGACCAATTTTGACAATACAAGGGTTGTCCAGAGTTCCTAATTTGATATCTATGGTGGATTTATTTAACATGGTTAAAGTTTTAGTAGGAAGGGATTTATGGATGGAAGAATCTAGTGCACTAAGGTAGGTGAGAATGGAATCATCATCTTGGCACTGAATAGTGTTAATGGTAGGAGAGTCAGCTTTTATCATCTCAAGATGGGCCATAGGGATGGTTATGGTTACCCCTTCCTTTTAATAATTTAGGGGTATAAGGTTGATTATGTTGATGAAAAAAATTTAGGGGGATGATGTCATCCTCCTCACACTTAGGGGGAGAGTAGGTGGGTGAGGAAGGGATGTCTTCCTTAATAATGGTGGTGGTAGGTGGTTTGGTTTTCCTCTTATTGGGTAGAATGAAACCAAGGCTGTGTTTCTCATGGGGATTTTTGGTTTCAATGGAAATAATCTCATGTTAGACATGCTTATATTGTCTAAGGCTAAATAACTTCCAAGCACACCTATGGAGGCATGCCTTAGCAAAGCATTGGTTGTCCAAATAGGATAAGCTAGTGGTGAATGGTCAAGGTGAAGAGGATGTGGTAGAAGTGTTAAGTGGTTTATTGAGTCCCCTATAGATAAAATGGGTTTAACGATGTGAAGGCTTAAAGGGAATAACAACTCTAATATTAGGGTCATACCCAAGTTGGTGGTTAAGTTTCTTATAATTTTGGGGAGTAGGGAAAGAATCAAGGGTAAGGAGGGGATATTCCCCTAGTTAAAGGCATTGGATTATGGATTCCAAGTGATATGTGGTCAGGATTTTGTTTGAAGGGATGGAAGATCTAGTAGATGCCTTATTGGTAGAAGAAGATATGAGGTAATCCTTTATGGTTGAGGGCTTGTCTTTAGCTAATGAGGGTATGCTAAATGGAGGTAGAAGAATGTCATTGGGTTGATAAGTCATGTTGAATAATGAAAAGGGACTTGGGTTAGCTTTTATAGTGACAACCTGGCCTTCATGCTCAAATTTGATGCAATGATAAAGGGTAGAAGGTACACAACTTATGGATAAAATCCAAGGTCATCCCAACAAGATATTATACTATAATTTGCCTTCCACTACATATAAGAGCTCTAGGTGTGTGCAAGGTCATAAACAAATATGGAGGATAATAGTGCCCAAATTAGTGTCCATGATATCATTGAAGGATCAAAGGATAGCTAAGGTTTTGGACATGATGTTGTTTGGAAGTTTGAGTTGACCATACGCATGGGAGGAGATGATGTTAATACTAGTTTATACATCAATCAATTCATATTTTATGTGGGTTTGGATGATGTAGGTAATGATGAAAAGAATGGGATTTGGGTCATCCAAGTGGATAGAAGGTATTTCCAAATCCTTAAAGGTGACAAGGTTAGAAATTTAGAGAGTGCCAATAAATGCTACCATAGGTTGAGGGTCTTTAGGTTGGACCTCTATTGATTTTAATACCTCTATTATTATTTTCTAGTGATTAGGTGAAGTAGAAATCAACTCATATAGGCTCATATTCATTGGGGTTTGGTGATGTTGTTTGGGCACCACCCTCCTAATTGATTTAGAGGGGTTGCATTGGGAGGTACCCAAGATAGATACCTTGGGTTTGGTTAAAGGTGAAGGTACTTGATTTTTATTTTTTTGAGAGGTGGAAGATGGGTATGTCCATATGATGGACACTTTATCCTTCCCCTTATACTTTTGTAAAACATGTGATCATGTGACCACATGGATGGTATGGGTAGGGGGATGAGTTGAGGTAGGTGACTAGTTTGGTTCCTCATCATTCTAAGGTGAGAGTGGGAGAGTAGTTAGGCATTGGGTATTTGTTGTTGTCTATTAGATTAGTAGTGGGCTCATGGGAGTTTCATATGTTAATAGATCATCCTCATCATAGATCTAATGGATTATAGTTTGGAGAGCTTTGCAATTATTTATGTCATGTCCTAGTGTTCCATGATAGGAGCACACTTGGCAATAATTATACTAGATGGGATTTGGATTGATGGGTTTGAATGGCCTAATAAGGGGTAAGGTCAAACAAGAATCCTATAGAAATATTTGGAAAATGGATGTGTAAGGCTCAGCTAAAGGTGGAGAGGGTTTAGAGGTTTTGGCCTTGGATGGTGAGATGGAAGACTTTTTGGAAGTAAGTTTGGTGATAGAAGGTTTAGGTAAGGTGGTGTTGTTATTTAAGGGTTTTGGTTTTAGTAAGGTGTAATTTGATAAAGTGAAGGTATGAGGTTTTATGGTAGGTAGTTTGGCTATTGATGGTTTAGTGAAGATAGGTGTGTCAAAAAGTAAGTGTGTTAGTGTAACCAATAGCAAAAGTTGGGTTTTGGTTGAGACAATTGGATTCCTAATAAAATTAGAAGGATGAGGCCCCAAAATATGGGGCAAGGTTGAAGGAGGTATAGGTTTGGCCCTTTTACCTTTTGGTGGTTTTAATTCCTTGGTTAATTTCATTTGGTGTTTGGTTGGTGGGTTTGTTGGGGTTAGCTCTACCTTCAAAGATAGATGAATCAAAATTTTCATAGGGAAGACACCAAGGTTTTTGGTTGGTTTGGTTTTGTTGGTTGGGGAAGATGATTTGGTGGTTTGGTGTTTGGTTGCTTTGAATGTTTGAGAAATGGTTAGGTTGGTAGAGGTTTTTATTGGTTTAGTTGATAAGATAGGAGTTTGGATAATGGAAGTGGTGGGTTGGTCTACCAAAGTATGGTTGAAGGTTCTGATTTGGAAATCTAAGGGAGCCCCAATTGTTTCTAAAATGTGGCTTGATCCATGTCAGGTTTGGAGATGAATTTCAACATTTGAACTAATCTAGAAAATGGCTTGTAGACTAGTATTGTTCCCTAGGTAGTGGGCTCAAAACATAAACCCATAGTTTGAAAAAGGGGAATGGTAACCTTGTCCTTTTCCTCAATCAAAGGATGTAAGGTTTGGATGGGTGACTCCTTTGTGGGAGGTGTAGGTGTGGTGGTTTCCTCTTTCGGAATGATCTCTAAAGGGGAAGTGATTTGTTTGATAGTTGAGGGAGAAGGTAAGGTGGTGATGACTACTTGCCTTGGTATGTAAATAGAAGAAGGGGTTAATGGATTTACTAATTTAAGAAGTGGAGAAGGATAAAGGGGTGCTTTCTTGGTTTGGACCTCCAAAAGAGGTGAAGGTAACTCCACTATCTCAATAAGTGGAGAGGGTGAATAACAAGTAGACTAGGTGGTAGGTTCTTCAATAATGAGCATGTCAAGAACTTTATTGATAGTATGGGCATCATGAGAACATTCAACCTTGTTGCTCTCATTTTTGGTAGGTGTGTGATTGGGGAAAGGTTGTCTGAAAATGTCAAGGTCTTGCTTTAGAGATGCATTGGGTGTATCCAACACAAGTTCCCCCTTGTCAATGAGGGATTAGACAATGATTTTGAAGGTATTACACCTATTAATGTCATGCCTAATTACTCAATGGAAATCACATAGGTCATTCTCATTATACCAGCTAGGCATAGGATGAGAAGAATCAAATTGTTGAGGGGGTTTGATAGGGGAAAGTTGTATGATATTAGCTTTCAGTAACTTCTCCAAGATTGAAGCATAAGATTCTCCTAGTGGAGTATATTACTTATGATTATTTTAGTTTTGGTTCTTCATGTTTTATTTTGAGGGGTTAAAGGAGTTTAGTTGATTGAGAAATGATGGAGAAGCGAATTTAAGGATAAACACATTCATAATTCCCTTGTTCTTGTTCTTGATATTGGTTTGGTTACTTGGTTTGGAGGAAGAGGCCTCATTGGTTTTGTAGGTAGTGTTTTTTTTTTCAACGTTAACTTTCCTTCATCAATGACTCTATTTTATATATTACACACCATGGTAAAATATTTGTCAAAGGTTCTAAATCTTTGGACATGTAGTGTAGAGGAGATGTGCTTGGCACATGCTTGAGCAAAAAGTTCTATTAATTTGGGTTGGGGTAAATAGAAATACAATTAATTGATTAGGATCCTCCAATAGGATACAAAATCAATAATAGAAACTTCATCAAATTTCCAAATAAAGTAAAGGTCTATAATGGAAACTTTCTTAGAGATGTTTATCAAAAAGTGATCCTAAAAAGTTTGGGCCAGTTGGGTTAAGTAGAAGAGGGAGTGTTTGGTTATGAAACTATACCAATCCAATGCTAGACCAGATAGGGACATAGAGAAAGTATGAAGAAGGAGGGCATCATCATAGGCAATCAAATAACATGCATGCCTAAATTCCTTGAGGTGTTTTTGGGGGTCCTCCTTACTTTGAAACTTGAAGAACTTGGGAAGCTCCCACTGAGGAGGATATGGTATAATAGGGATAGATGGGTGAATGGGATTGTTATATATCTAGTCTTATGATAAGATGTTGTGAGCTCCCAAAATGGATGATTCCAAAGTAGTCATTTAATCCATGAGCATTTTCATTAGATCTATTTGGGATTGTGTAATCAGAAGGTTGTAAGGTGCATACGGTTGTGGTGGTTGGGTAATATATTGTTAATTGGTAAGAGGTTGAAGAGCTACCACATATTGGTATGTGGACATGAGTGGTTGGGTGGATGTTATGTAAGGATAGGTAGATACAGGTGGTTTGATAGTAGATAAAGTTGCACTCCCTTGTGGGTTAGTGATGTAACCTAGGCTTGGTATAATGTTCACCTATTAGGTAGGGGTGGTAGTTAGGTTGGTGATCGAAGGAAAGGTAGTGTCCTTTACGTTGATTGGTGATAAGGTAGAAGGTATAGGTACCATAAGATTTTTAAGTGGGGTAGTGGTTAGCATATTAGAGGTAGCCAAAAGAAGGTTGGCAATGCTAGTGATAGGTAATCCTATGGTGAGGTTAGTATAAGTAGCTAGTGGTTGGGTTTCTCCTAAGGTAGAGGAGTTCTTGGTGGGGGTGGAAGGTACACGGGTATTTTTAGGTTGGGCAAGTTGGTTTTCGATAGTAGTACCAAAGGGATTATTAGTGGATGAAGAGGCTTAGGTATTCAATGGTTGGGTGGTGACTATGGTGATAGAAGTGTTTCCCATAAGGTGGGAAGGCATACCATAAGGTGGGTCCACATGTGGAATTCAAAAAGCGGTATGGTGAGGCATGGTGGTAAGAAAATGTTGAAGGGCCTCAAGATTGTTATCTAAGAAAGTGTAAAAGTTTGCATATCCTTGAGGGATTACTTGAGGGAAAGAAATTCCTGAATGTGAGGAGAATAATTTGGTTCAAAGATGTACTCCATAGATGAGGAGGTAGAAGAGGTTGATTGGTTTGTTAATGGGTTCTGTTACATTAGATTCTTTCATTGTTGATGAGTTATAACCATACAAGATAAGAGAGAGAGAATACAAAGACAATATCACCAGTCAAATAAAGAGAAGATAATAAATGATCAAGGAAATCAATCACACACTAAAAATTATGTTAAGTCCTAAAGTTCCTTTTAGTCTCTTTTTTGGATTATACCTTAAGAAATTGCTTGACTAAAACTGGTATGTAGATCAGGTACTAGAAAATAAGTTTATGGTTGGTTTTAGGTTGTGTTTAGGCTCTCAAAATGATCTGTATTGAAAATCAATGCATGGTTTGGTATTGGGGCCTACTTTTTTGCTTCACTCATCACAACGATAAGGGTGTCAGGTGCTTAGCTAATATATACCAATTTCTAGAGTTTATACTCAAATAGAGAGCTGAGTTGGTTCTCACCTTGGTAATAACCTCCAATTAGGATTATTGGGAAAGGGTAAGGTGATGACTAGGTGATGAAATCCTAGTCAAGTCTTGTCTCAAGTTGTTTTTATGTTTAACTAATGAAGTGGTTTGGCTTAGTGTGTGCAATAAAAGTGATGCTATGATTTAATTACTTTGCTTTAATTTAACTAAGTGAGATAAACTTAAAATAAACTAATGTATGCACTTAATTTTAAGCCCAAAGGGCACTTTGATTTTGTTTATGAGCATTAAATAGAGAGAATAACATGTAGATGCAAACAAAAGAAACCCAAGTAAAGTTTCAAGGGTCCCACCAAACATGCCAAAATGTTTTAGCAAATTTCAACTTATATTTCAAGAAAGGAAGAATAAGAAACTAGATATGGGTATGGTTGAAAAACCTATTTAGTTGTACATGCATTGGATCAGATGATTATGAAGAACTCTTCTTTAGCTTGGGAGGATGACCTAAAAATAATAAAACATAAAATTAAATGGTTGGTACGATAGATATCTATGTGGATTATTTATCACTATCTAAATCCTAGAAGTAAGAGCTTCCTCGAGGGATATCAATCCACATGTTTAAAAAAATTAAGTTTATAAAATATAACATAGAGTACTTGCATCAATGGTCAAAAGCTACTTAAATTAAATTCAATAAATGTTTGATAAGTAAATAGACTTAGAATGACTAATATAATAATAAGCAAGTCAATACTAATGCTAAATAGATCAAGTGTGCCTCAAAAAATAGGTTGAGGGTTTATCAATAGGAAAATGAAAAGAAAATTGGATTTGGTTGAGCATTAGAGGGTGAAAATAGCTTGCTATTATTTTCTACCATAGTAACCATCAGTAGTTGAGGTGACCATCGATGATTGAGGTAACCATTCATGGTTGAGGTAACCATTGGTGGTTGGAGAGATCATCAACAGTCAAAGTGACCATCAATGGGTACTTTGTATTAGTTTGGGTTGATAAAAAGTCTAATTAATGTGATCAGAAAAGGTAATTTTAGGAGGTTGGCTTATGTTGGGCTGATTTCAAAATACAAATAAAGTAATTGAATAATAGAAAATAAATATTTAGATTTCATAAGGTTGGTCAGATGAATGGTTGATGTGGTTAGCTTGTTTATAGAGATTGACATGATTCTGGAAGAGTAACGGTACTTGGCTATTGACCAAAGGGTGGTGGCAAGTCAGCTCTCTAACATGATGGCTAGATTGCTAGATTTCTGGAAGGAATGACCTACAAAGAAACTCTAGACGCAAAATCTTTTTAAGTCATGGATCCATTTCACCTCATTCTCCTCTCTTCTTATAGGCAAGGAAGGAGAGGTACAATATGATGTTAACTAGGCTTTCTAATTATAACTCATGTATGAAATGGCTCTTACATAGATTTAGATGAGCTAATTATAAAAAATCAAGGTGAAAACTGATTGTTAGTGATCAAGATGACCATTGATAGTTAGGGGTCAAAGGCAAGGTTGGTAAAAAGGTGTGTTTTAGCCAATAGGTAAACTAACTTAGGCTATATGGGTTAGGCTCAATTAGGATTCAAAGATGTTAAGATTGGGCCCAAGGGGGTCCTAAGGTGGTCCAAGGGAATTAAAACATTCAAAACCATAATGTGCATATTTTTGGTGTCTACACTTAGTCAAGAAGGAGTAGGATCTGCCTTATAGGATGAAGCTTGCAAAAGTGTCCTTGAAGTGGCTGAGTTAGTGCTAAGTCACTTAGGGGGTTGGTGCCTCATTACAAGTTGGAGCTTTCTAAAGGACTAGTTGAGTTGGTGCTTAACTAGTGAGGTGTTGGTTCCTTAATAAATGTTTATCCATTACTTATAGGATTGTATTCTAAGTGGTGTGTCAGTGGGTTTTATCCCCTATGAGGGTTTACCACATATCTATTATGTTCATGTGTTGATATCTTGTTACATGTCTATATGATTTCTTCTCTATGCATTGCTTGATTTATAGATTTATTTGAAAGGTTAATGAATGATATATGGATTTGAAATAAAATATTGTACATTGATTCACCCTCATTCCTTAGTGGTTTCACTTCCAACACAAATAGATCCATAAACCTAGAAAGAGAATCACCTGCAACATAATATCAAGATAAAAGGTTAAAAAGCCTCTAAGAAATCAACATAATGGAGTAAATATAACTAGGTATCTATTTATAGGTAATATAATATTACAACTAAGACATATGATTAAATGGGGAGGGGTTAGAAACATATAAAAATAGGAAAGGATCCATCGTATGTAAATAAGGGCATAATCTACCTAAGATGGATAAATGGAAGTTAAAACAATCCTATAACCACACTAACTGAAAGTGTAGATAAATTTTAAATAAGGGGATGTGTATTCATTAACCAATAATTTAAGCAACTTCTATCTATCAAATGAAATATATAGGGTTATTATATAGCTACCTTGAACAAGACTTGTTGAGCCTCAATCTCCCCCTTAGCCAAGGGTGTTTTTCAAGAAATTGTTATGGTTGTAAGGATCTCAAAGGTTGAATCAATATCTAGGATAAAAGGACTCCTCTTATTGCATCTAATACTCCATAAGACAATATTTCCTTCAATACAAGATCTAATCAATAACTCCTCCAAATGTAGACCTAGGGAAGAAGTGTGATCAATAATAATGTGAAAATGAATGTTCATATCTATTGGAACAAAATGGTAACTTGTATTTATAGTATCAAATGATCCTAATCCCATTTTAATATTATGCTGATGATATTAACCATCTTTATTTGGTTATAAATGTGCCTACTAACCTTGAACTAGGTTAGACATGTACATCTATTTATGAAGATTGCACTGTAACATTCATAATTACATTGATATGATTAATGTAGTTAGGAAGGGATGGATGGAAAATAAAAATACATCAAATGGTCCAATATAATAATAAATTAGAAGTCTTGATATAGCTATAGAATGTAATATGTAATAAGATAACTTAGGGGAATCAAATCTGAGGAATCGAGAATGGACGTAATACTAATAAATAGACAAAAATATATCTTGAAAATCACCAACAAACTACCCACCCCTTTCTCGATGCACCCTTTAAGGTATGCACTTAGGGAGATTAAAAATAGATAAGTTGTTACATGGGAGAAAGTATAAATAAATGATAACATTTAAAAAATATTATGTGTATACACTTCTAATGTTTCTCCTTTTACTATTTCATATATTCCAATTACTACTTATATAGCACCATATCTTGGTCTAGGGACATTACTTGGACTCCAAAACATATCCATGCATATGCATACTCATGATATTGACACTCCTTTCATTACATCTTCAAATGCTACTCTCAAGTATGCCATTCTTGAATTACAATCTAAGTTGGCTAATATTGAGCAATCCATTTCTCATGCTATCCCTTCCACGTATTCATGTTCTTTATTACATAACCATTTAGCACCCCAAATTACAAATTATACCTTACTCTTTGGATTTGTGGCTCCTAATATTCCTCTTTATGAAGGCAAATGTGATATTAAACAACATATGTGTGACTTCCATACAATTTGTCTAGATTATGTATATGATGATAAATATTTGACAAAGCTTTTTCCAAGAAGTTTAAAATAATATGTCCTTTGATGGTTTTATGATATTATTCAATTAGTAAACATTTTCAATTCTTTTTAAAACCATTTTTTGACATATTTTTCTATCCACATTGGATGAAAATTATCATTTGCTCAAATTGTAAAGATCAAACAAGGGTTTAATGAAATAATCAGTGAATATGTTCTAAGATAAAAGACTATGATTTTCAAAATGATAAATCAAATGTTTAATAGTGAGTTTCAATACATTTTTACATAAAGATTACTTTCTCCTCTTCTAGAGTGATTAATTCAAATCCTTCAATGAACTATGTCATATAGTCAAATAGCGTGAATTCAAGTTGCTTACTTTGAATAAACTCAATTATGTTTCAAATGTTCCTTCTAATTCAAATGATAATTTTAAAATCAAGCTAAATTATAAGATCAAACCAATTTAAATCAATAATGAGATAAAATTTATAGTTGATTATATATCACAACTACCTCAAAAAATTCAACTACAAGCTCTAACAAGGAGGAATTTTTCAAAGATAACATCATCTACTCATGTTCTGTTACAAAAGCTCCTAAAATGCAATATAATCACTCTTCCTACACCAATGGAGATAGATAAGTCTAGAGCTCAATCAATTAATTTTGATGCCAATCCTTATTGTGACTATCATATATGTATTGGGAATTCCAAAAATTGATGTTTCAAGATTAATAATTATATCCAAGATCTCATTGATGAAAATATTATCAATATTGGTACACCTATTGAAGAGGCTAAGCCACAATCAAATGATAATGCAAAGATCAAAATTTAAAAAGATATGTTTCTAGATCATGAATCAAATAACAAGGATAATTCTAAAGTTCATTATGCATATAATGCTCATCCTCCTCCTACATATGGACATTCACTTGATATAATTTTTTTTGTCCTAACACACACACCCCAATTTTTGAAATTAAATAGGGACCCACTATGGTTTGAATATCTTTATTCAAAGTCCTATTAGCCTTAGACATCCATAATATTGACATTGATATGCATAAGTTTAAGGTTAACCTAAATATATATATTTACAAAAGTTTAAATTATGAAAATCAAAGCTTGGACATTGATTTTAATTTACTTTAAACCTTGGGTTTTCATAAAATGATTTTATGACTTTTATGAACTAATGAAATTAATGTGCCTTGACCTAGTGTTTCTATAATTTTCATATGTTCAAAGAACTATTGATAAAGACTTGTTAGTATACATGTCTAGGACCTATATTTATTATCTAACATTGGGAAATGTGTAAATATCATATTAGCTAGAGCCCTTTGGCCTTTAAAAATTTGTCCAAATTTTTCAAGCTTCAAGACCTTGATAGATGGCACTACCATGTTACTCATAACTTACCACAGTTTAACAAAATTTCCATACTTTATGAGCAATTGGGTCACCATAAGACATCCACATGGTATAACCATGTTTAACTGGAATAAACTTCACTTCAAATAAAATTCCAAGTCTTCAAATTTTTTGAGCCCTAAGAACACACCATGTGGCGTAATTTTTCAAACACAAAACTATGGAAGTTCAAAGTAAAGTTAATCATCTAATGGTCATGAGGTTCCATAGTTAAGAGATCTTAACAAGTGGAAAAATTTTGTTAACCTAGAATCCAAAATATTAAAACAAATTCTAATGGCCTTGAGGCCCTAAAGTCTAATGGTCTTGAGGTTCTGAGCTTTGAGAGGTTGACAATTGGCACCATTTTGTTAACCCAAAACTTCAAAGAAGAAAATCCAAGTTAAAAGCTTCATGGTTCCATAGATCTGAGTCTTGAAGCCTCCATAGTGTTGATATCATGCCATGTGGTAAGAATTAGTTAACCTAGAGCCTTCTTAGGGATGTACAAAGTTCAAAGGTTCAAACATTTGAGGCCCTAAGTCTCTGAGTTTTCATGGTCTCAAGACCATTCCACATGTCTCAATTCCATTAACTTGTAGCCATGAAGTATATAAATCAAGATCATAAGTCTAAATACCTGGGTAAATGATAATCATGAAAGTTTCATGATATAGGAGATTTATGGCCAAAGTATGAATAAATGAGTTTAATAACAAACTAAAAGCTAGTGAGTGAGAAATTGACACCTATCTTAAATGAAGTGATTAGACATACAAAGTTAACAAAAGGTTACCATATTTCAAACACAAACCTACCAAAGATGAATGGTACATTTAAATTTAAAATGGGGAATAAATAAAAATCTATTATTCACATTGAAGTTGTATCAATTATGCATTCAAGGTGTAGACTTTGGGAAATATATGCAAAATCTAAGAAAATGAATATCTCTTCATCATTAATCTATGAGTGAACATTTAAATTTCAATCTCTCCAATGACCAAAATCCCATGTTATCTCAATAAATTTATGAAAAGAGTTTAGACAATTTTACAAAGGAATTACAAAGTTCAAACCATTGAAATCGATTCCCCAAAATCACCTTGTGACCAGGCTACTTATGTCTACTCCATTTTTAGACATATCTTATAATGACATAATATTTGACAAAAGTGCATTGGATTTTAAGTTTTCATACTATTCAGACCTCTAAAATGAAGTGGAGTTTTTAGCACCATATTCTTCATAAGATCGACTATCCTAAGAGGAAAAGAAATATGTTAGTGACCTTTTACCAATCAAGACTAGGATAATTCATCAAGCATCAATGATACCATATATAATGCTTTGTCTTGATTTAATTCAAGATTTGTTATTCAAAGTTACTTTTTCTAGAGACTATTTATACCTTAGAAAAGGGAAAAATACAATTGAATATATTTATGGAATGGAATTTAAGAGGTATTTTAGGCTCCAAACACCTTAGGTATCCCATAATCAAGTCTTACCCAATGTATGGCTCGAGTACAACACTGTAGACGGTAAATTGAAATAGTGGCTAGTGAAAGGACAAAGATTGAACCCCATGGGTCCATTTCTTCCAATAATATTATTAAATTCATTTTTGGTATCATAATAACCATGGCATTTTTAAATAGATTATATGGTTTTGCTAACATAACTTATGTACATGTATAATGGGTCCCATTGCTATATATCCTCCTCAATTTTGATAAAATTATAGCCTTATGAGAGATAATTATTGTTAGACTAAAGTCCCAAATGTATAAACATGAACAAAGGCCTATAGATATAAAATTGTATATGATGTCATACCTATTAGATGTAGTCCTTGAGATAGTCCACAAAGTACATGGAGAATTATGGTAGCCATCAATAAAATATATTGATAATAGAATCTATGAGGACTATTATTTGATGTTTGTTTGCATATACAATAATGAAATTAAAAGGATGTGAGTAAATATATCCTTAGGTTTATCAAGTCATTCATAGAACTCAAATGCCTAGAATATCTAAGAATCTGAAAAGAAGCATAGGTAAAATGGGGCATTATAGGTACTATCTAGATTGTACCATAATTTGATTTACATGAACAAGGGAACCTCCTCTATTTTTACCATGCCACATTCTAGATGATCATGTAGAAAAAGAGGTTCCACACCAAATATACAATATTTTAGATGAATAAATTGGCCTTAGACATTAGTATTATTATTATAAGACTTCTTTGAGCATTGGATAACTCCAATTTATGGTGAGGGCACACTTTAAATAGGAAGGTAAAATTATATCCCATTACAATTTAAAGATGGAAAATTTAGGGAATTGGACCTTATGGGAAAATTTAGGAAGTATATTCAATCCCTTAATGAAAATAAGGGAGTGACCATTGCATATGGTCACCAAAAGTATGAGCATGATGTTATTTTTCTCAATGCATCAAATGACTTAGAAGTGTGGAACCTATGAAGGAAAATAAAATGTCTATGATAGTTTCTTAGGCCATTTAGTATGACCTTGATATTACCAAGGAGTACGCAAAAAAAATGGTAAGGTGGAAAGAACAATCCTAGAGTCAATAGTGGTACCTAACACTACCAAAGGACCTAGTAGGTCAAGACTAGCCTCCCTCTCCTACAAGAGAAGAAACCAACTTACAAGAGGGAGAATAAAGTAGTCAAAGGGAGGAAAACCTCCAAATTAGAAATGAAAATTTCAATGTTATCCTTGATCCTCATGTGGACTTTACCCATAAAAATTATACCACCATTTTAAGCACAACCACTATAGTGGATAAGACTACACCTCTTCAAGATGGGCAAAAAAACAAATTCTCTATGGCATGTTCTCTTCCTTTCAAAATACCTACACTTGTAGCTCTCCTAGCATTTATTTCTCTCCTAGCATTTATTCAAAATTCCTTCTTATAAATAAGGTAGATCTCCATCCATTACCACTAGTGAGTGGGTATCTCTTTAGACACTCCCTACTTTACCAATCCCCTCTCTACCCACTCCTACTTCCACCAATGTTGTTCAACTCTCCATTCCTTCACCACCACCTATAATGGAAGTGCCTAATACTATAGCTCATTTATTTGTTTCATCATCCACTTCACCTACCATTCTCCCTATAATCAACTACTAATATAAATTTAGAGTCATCCCTACCTCATTTAAATCTCAATAACTAAAGGAAAGACCATCATCAGGGTTTACAACTCTTAGAGGATCCCTTTAAGAGGAAGTTAAGGAGGAGGAGAAATTATATGTAATATCATTAGAGGACTATCCTATTTATAAAGAGGAAGAAAATTCATAAATAATGGTTGGACCAAAACCAAGGTCAAGTGAGGAGGGAAACTTAGATGAAGCATATCAGAAAAGGCTAAATCTATGAGCTTGGGAAACTTGTAGGAATAAGAAACTCAAGCTGAAGAACTAAGCCAACACATCCTCACTGAAGAAGAAAAAATAATAATTAATAATGTAGTCTCTTCCCTTGATTATTATAGTACTATTTTAGATACTTCATCTATATATTTTCCTTTAGCCCTTCTAAGGCCACTATTTTCTAATTTAGGTGATTCTTCTATTCTTTCAACATCAGCCAAAATAAATCCTCCAAAGAAAAGAGTCTATTTTGATAATTTGGTTTCAACTTCCATTTTTAATACTAAAGGGACACTATTCCCCCATATATATTTATCTCTATTAGAGATACCTTTTCCAAAATATACATCGGTATAGTCTATATGCAATCAAAAATGCATCATGTCTATAAATCAATCTTTGTTTGGAGAAGATAGAGCATACCTACACTTCTGATTGGGGATACACTTGTTAATCAAGAGCATGACCAATATGGGGATCTACTAGACTCTAATAGGAGATCACTTGTCACAACATATAATTCTAGTAAGGGTTCTAAAGCTTACAGTCTAACACAATTGCACAACAACCCTAATAGACAGGGAATAATTTAGTGGCAAATTTTTGTATTTTGGTGAATTTGAGGTTTTTACAATGTAATTTTTGGTGATTTCTGAGCCCTTCCATGGTTTCCTAGTCACCAAGCTTTATTGGGTTTACCTGGTTACCTAGCATTGTAATCGCCAAGGTAAATGTTACGTTTGAGTTTTTCCCTGGTAGTATTCGCCTTTCACGCAGCCGACCAGGTAACGCTTATTGTGGAATGTTCGCCAGGTTTAAAGTTTCCAATTCATGTAGTATGGGAGAATTCGCCATCCCAGTTTCATTTTACTGTTGAGGAGTCGGCTCGTTTAACCATTTTTTTCTGAACCCAACATTATATATATAAAATAAACATTTAAGTATAAGTGTACATTTATAATGGACATCTAGTTTCTTATACTTTAAGTTATATTTTATTTATATAATTTCAAGATGTTTAAGAGGGGTTTCGGACCGCTAGGAGCTATAATGCAAATTCTAGGTTTTGGAGGATCCTATCATATTTCAGATTTAGTCAGATTCCAGGGTTTCAAACTTAGCCATATTTCAGGGTTTCAAGATTTCAAGGAGACATCATAAGAGGTATGAATGCTGCATGAAGGGATGTATGCGTGATAGAATAGTATGAAAATATCTCTTTCAAAGTGCCACAAGCCGATCCCACCCCATTCCCAGTGTACCCCTTAAGGCATGCACTCTGTGAGATTCAATGCACCAATGAGCCCTTGTGAGAGAAAGTGTCAGTAAATGATAAAGTTGAAAAATAATGGGAGTGTTATTCATGATTTTGTGGGAAAAGTATTGGTTTATTGAACCAGTCACAAACTATGATGAACCACCAATAGAATGCAAGTGTATGATTTGTACCTGGAAAACTAAAAGAGAGAAAAAGTTGCAGTTAAAGCTCGACACTATAGAAAAACATATTGGTAAGGTTTATGAAAAACAATGAAATGATTTTCCCAAAAAATTAAAATTTTACTATGATTATTATTTTTTGTTCGCCAATGTATAATTTTTTTGTGGTTTTAAAATAACACAATTCACCCAGATTTTGCACATTATTTGAGAGACTTTGAATGATTCGCCAATGGAGATTATTATTATTTCTTTGTAAACTATTTTTTTCGCCACAAAAAATAATTTTTTTTGTCAGGTGGTTTACACCTTTCACCAATTTTTTACACCTTTTCTAAATGAGGGGTTTCTTAAAGTATACCCTGCTAATAGAGTCCTAAGGTTTAAAACATTCACCTATTATAATAAAAAGAAAAGTAAATATAATCTAGTGCACAACAAAGCTTATGGTATAATGTGGGTGTTATAAATAATAAAACAATAATGTATATGGAAATTCAATTAAAGTAAGTATGAGTAATACCTAATACATAAAATATGAAAGATAGTATTATTTGAGCCAACACTTATGCTACTTCTATCTACTAAAAGAGAGGAGAAAAAATTTATAATATACTTACCTAAATGTAAACCTATTGAGACTCCATCTCTCCCTTGGTTAAATGGGATTCACAAGAGGTTATTATGGCTTATAAGGATCAATAAGAAAGGCCAAAGCATCCAAGACTTATCCACAAGACTAGATTATCCAAATAAGAAACCTAAGTTAAGTCTCCTCAAGTAGAATGGTGGAAGAGAAAATTGTGAATAAGCATGAATGAATAATAACTCTTGATTGCACATATTAATAATGACCAACATTATCTTATATATATAGACAGATCTTTCCCTAAATCCTTCCAAAATGTTGGATGTATAGGGTTGACCTAGTCAACTTAGTGTGTTTTTAGGGATAGTTAATTAGGTCTAAGTTGGGTCAGTCAAAAGGATAACAAGATAAGAAATTGATAAATACCCCTAAGCTATAATGGATTAACTTAATCGACCCAGCATAACTAACTAAACAAAAGGGGTTTAAGACAATAAAAGGAGGAATGGAAAGAGGAAAAGACTAAAGGAGTGTGTAAGGGATAATAAATAGATTATGGAATGGTTTTAAGAGCTAGTTGGATTGGTAATAATGTGTAAATAAGGGAAAAAAATATTGTGAAGCACCAAAGGTCTGCCCACCCCTTTCCTAGTGTACCCTTTAAGGCATGCACTCAATGAGATTGAGTCTTAATGATTTCTCACAAGATCTAAATTGTTAGTATTTAATAAATTTATTAAAATAGTATATGTATACATATTCCCTACTCAAATATTATCATGTGTCACTAAGGTGTAATAAGGGATGGTGCTTCAATAAAGAACATAGTAACCACAACACTGATGCTACAAAAAAAGTTGTAGTATTTTAAAGCAAAAATAACTGAAAGTAAATGACTAAAAGGGAAAGTAATCTAAAAATTAAATGACTAAAAAAGTAAATAAATAAAAAGTAAATGCAATATGTCCCTTGACTTACCTTTATCATGGGATAGTTATTTTATATGTTGTTATTTTTTATTGTGTAGGGCACAGAGACTGATTTCAACAAACCCAAGAATATAAAACTAAAAAGCAAATCAAAAAAAATGCAAGGAAAGCCAAGATAGTTGGTGCTATGACGACAAGATGTACTTGGTAAATTTTGAAAGTTGGGGTGACAAGTGATATGTTAGATCAAATATCCAATTCAAAAATAGGAGTAAATCAGGTAACCAAAAATCCACAGCTACTAAAGACTAAAAAACTCAAACAAGTAAACCTTAAGTAAGAAAGGCAAGCTCACCAACTCAAACTAAGGATACATGTAAAAAATAATGGTAATAAAACATCAATGGTAAAAGAATAAATTAAAATGGTAAAAAAACATTGATGAATGAGTAGTAACAATTCACATCTCAATTATCAATGGAAAAAGGTGCATAAAAGGGAAAACAACATTATTGAGTGACAAGTAATAAGCCAACCTCACTCAACAATGGAAAAAGGGTATGAACTCAAGTGTTCATAAGAGTAGGACGGTAAAAAAATGACAAATGGTTAAAGGAAAGTAAAGTAAGTCTAGTAATGTAATTTATGGTGTAAAATAAGAATCCAAAGTTACTCAAACATGTTTTTTTGCTCGAAGGATAGATAAAATTGAAACAAAATAATGCTAACATGTTTTTAAGAGGTGAAGAAGAAGGAATTAAAGAAGAAGGTAAAACATATTTGGAATCACAATTTGAGGGGGGAAATGAAATAGGTGGAGGGGTGAATGAAGGAAAAATTAAGGTAGAAAAACTCTTTATCAAAGTCAAGACACTCAAATTAGGTTTAAAAAATCAAGAGGACTTTTGAACTTAAAAACTCTAAATAAATTCTCTTAGCCACACAAGTCTTAGGTCAAGAAATGGAGTATATATATTATCCCATAAAGGCTAAATTCATGAAAATTAAAATGGACCTACCTCCACACAATGTGTTCCCCATTATTTAGGATCCCTTACAGAGCCTATGGTCTATTGTAAAGATTGGGTACTTACATGAGAAAGTAGGTAGAACTATAAATTTTTTTAAATCCCTTATTCCAATCTATTTTCCTACCATACCCCAAAGGACCTTAGCTCTATATGAGGCCAACTATGGATTTTGAGGTTAGATTAGAGATAAGATATGTGTTTGTAATCACATATTTTGGTGTGATATTTGACTTTTGAGATTTGTATGTTGCTTTTTAGATATAATTGCATTTTTTTTAAATGATTTGGATTTTAACTCTCTTGATGGATTTTTAAGATTCCTATTCCATACAGATTTGGAAAACCAAATGTGGGTGCTAAAGATGACTTTCATTTGAATACTTGGGACAAGATTGATAAGAGAGAGAACTTCAAAGAGAATGGGGTCTAAGAGTCTCATAAATATAGGTGAAATAAAAGTGTTATCTTGAATTAGACCTTGTTTTATCTAATGCAAAATGAAATTAAGGAGAAATCAAGAGTAGTGACACATGAAACAATTTAAATTATTTCAAATTGTAAAAAAATGTGAAAAGGGTCAAAAAGGGATACAATTATAGTAAAGTGTGATTCCTTATCAAAAGAATGAGTTAAATAGAGGAACAACATGCTAACATAGATTTTTATACAAATTCAATCTAACAAAAGAAGCAAAATCTAAAGTTTGAGAACAAGGATGAATAACATGAAAAGATGTGTTAATTTTATGAGGGTTGGGTCCTATCCACGGTCTTATAAATAAACTCATAAAAGAGAAACCCACAAGGGTGTTGATAAAAAATTAAAAGATAAAGTGAGGTAAGAAAAGAGATGGTAGTTTTGTGAGGAAGGTCAGGTCCTATTCATGGTCTTATAATGCAACTCAAAAAAAAAAACCCAAGGGGTGCCAAAACAACATTGACAAGTAACAATAATAAAAAAGAATGATTAAAATATGGTGGTTTTGTGAGGAATGTCAGATCCTATCTATGGTTTTACAAAAAAAATCATAAAAGAGAAACCTAATGGGTGTAAAAAATAATAAAAAAGGCAAGAAGATAAAGAAGACTATGGTACATCAAGAAACCAAAAGACCAAAAGGGAGTGTAGACACCGAAATCGTGTCGACTCCCCTGGTCATTCCCTGTTTTATTCTTCTTCACCTATTTAACCCTTGTCGACCACTTTTTCCACTAGCCTTGACCCTGGTAGCATGTAAAAATGAGCACAGAGCTAAAACTAGACTCTATCCCCATTGTGCATCTGCCGACGACGGTCGTTACCCGACCGATGTCACCGACCTCGATCACTTATCGGCCGACATCGGCAATTCTGCCGACGTCGGTCACCTTACTGTTACCCATTTTTAGTTATCATTCGGTTCCCAATCAGTTTCCTGATCGGTTATCGAACCGTCTCTCGAACCGTTCCTCGCCTTCATCAGCAAAACCATTCAAAAAATTAATCAATCGATCCTGAACTCGAACATTCACAGACTCTTGCAACCAATCAGCTCTGATGATCAACCAACTCCAGCATTCGACCAATCTGCATTCGCTTCGATCAACTTATAGCAACGCTTCAACGACTTCAATCATGGCTTTTATCGTGTCTTCTGATAGGTAAGTATTTCTTCTATTTGTTTTATTTCTTTCTAGTTATTATTTGTTTGTTATTTCTATTTATATCACCCCAGATCTTTAGACCGTAGACCTGAACCCTGAGTCCCTTCTTTACATCTCTGCCCACTATCCAAATCTATAACTCTGTCCAGACTCGACCAAAACCCCTAGACCCTGTCCAAACTTGACCTTACTTTAACTAGACCCTGTCCAGACCCTGTCTCGATCTTGACCAAGACCCTATTCCGACCCTACCAGACCTCCTGCAACTCGCCTAGACTCTGTCCAGAACTTGCCCCGACCGACGCCGGTCACAACCCCGATCGACGCCGGCACTTTAACCGACGTCGGCACTTTCCCTAACCGACACCGGCACTACAGAGACCGACATCGGCAACTGCACAAAATAGTTTACTTCATTATCAGGTACACATTTTATTTTTTGTCCTTTATTTCTGTCATTTTATCTTTCATTATATCTACTTCAGTCTAATATTCTGCTTTTTTATCAGTGGGTTGATATCCTTCTAGGAAGTCTTTGTACTTCCAGGATCGGGCGTTCGCCTGACAGCCCACCATATCTTTGACTAAAGTTTTTCTGTGTTTCAGTCTCTTTTCTTCTCAGGTGTCATTCCTCCATAGCCAAAGAGGAGAATCTTCCAACGTCTGATTTCGGTGCGCACAACTTTATCAGGTATCTTCTAGCCTTGACTATTTCTTTTAGTTTCTTATTTCTTCTTTGAATGTAGAAAGCAATTTAGCATAGAAACATTCTGGCACACCCGGTGGGACCCTAGGGCCTTCCTTGGGTTCTTTCTTTCTTTTGTTCATATAGGTGCATTAGGTTCCTTCCTTTTTGCCTCCTTTCGTCTCTTCTTAAATGACATCATAAGCAGGACTAAAACGAACATTTCTTTTCTTTCTTGCACTTCTAGACTAGCTAAAAACTCATATTCTTCAACTCTTTCTCCATTCGTCTTCATACGAACAAACATTTTGACTTGGGCATTAAAACACTTTGCATTCATTTCTGTTTGCCTGCATCTCTTAGACCACACATAGTAATTAAACCGCATATTGAATTAATCTAGATCACTTGATGTTACACAACCAAACCCCTTGCACAAAACAAACATTTTAACTTACCTGAGACAAGGCCCGACTGGGATTTCATCCCCCAGCGGATACCTTACCCGTCCCAGTGATCTTACTTGGATTTCATCACCAAGGGGAAATCCAACTCTGTTCTCTGGCAGAGTCTAAACTATAGTGGAAGTATATTTTGGCTAAGCAAAATCAGCTAACCACTGGAATCGTGAAGTGAGGGGAGCTTGCTCCTTAGCACCAAGCCTGTACGGAAGCTAACACAGACTTCTTGAGCACCATAACAAAACCCAAAACCATCCATAGACTGCTTCTTCTAGGACCTGACTCAAAAGCCAATCTTCCTCTACACACATTCTAAGGCATAAGCCACTATAATCCTAATAATTTACTTCTAGGGTTTTAGGATCTGTTGGTGTCTTCATCCTTTTTTAGTTCTTATCTGCTTGTTTGAGCTTGTGAGGACGTTCTTCCTTGCCTTGAATGGTTCTGACTCATAGCCAAGCCAAGGCTCTAGTCGATCACGCGAGGCATCATCCTCTTCTGTCTACCCCGCCTATAACCAGCCCTATAATGGAGTTCAACTCGGAAACTAAAAGAACTCCTACCAGACCATCTCTGACCCAAATGCCTATTATCCCAGAAGGGGACCAAGATTTTGCATGATTCTTGGACCTCAACGTAAAATCCTTGCAACACTATCTCGTGAATAGCCGAACGCGAGACCCCTTGGGCAATCCAATTTATGGAATGCCAACTTCTTTCCTCGAGACTGTGGCCATATCAACGGCATCCGTAGTTCAACCCTTAGACACCTAGGCTGTTGCCTCAACCAATGACCAACCTTTTACCAACCATCCAAGTGTGGCCTCTCCTTCCATCGCTGGGCCCACTTTCACCGAGGTTTCGGCCCCCTATCAATCTCAGCCCACTCAACCACTTTCTACCCCCTTTCAAAATCTGGTCGTCTCTATTCCGCCTACCCTTACTCCTATCAACACTAGGGTGGCTACCTATACATTGGCCCATGTTACCTCTATCCAACCTCCCATGACAACATCAAACCTAGCCATGCCTTCTATCCAACCATCCTTAGTCACCTCTTCTGTCCCTACGACTAGTCATCCGTACATTGTGCCCTTATTGGTACAACCGACTACGTCGTATACCTCTTCCAGCCTCTTTCAAGCACCTTACAATCTAGGAGGCGCTCCACCCACCAATCTGTCAGTAGATATTATTAAGATGCTGATGGATAAAATGTCCAACCTAGAGACCTCCATTTCCAGCTCACGCAACACTCTCTCGTACGAACAAATTTGCAACGAGCCCATCCATCCTTCTGTCCCCATCAGACCATATCCCAGCCAGTGGGAACTTCCTAAGTTTTCTTGTTTCCAAAGCAAGGAAGACCCACAACAACACTTACAGGCATTCAGACATGCCTGTTACCTTATCGCCCACGATGATGCGTTGCTCTTATGTACGTTTCCCATGTCTCTCTCAGGTGCTGCACTTGATTGGTACAGCTCTCTTCCCAGCCATTCCATCTTCACGTTCACTCATTTGGCCCAGCTCTTCCTCGATCATTTCTCCATCAATATCACCAAGAAGGTCTCTATCACAGACCTCTATTCTATCCGCCAGTTTGAGGATGAATTCATTGCTGATTTTGTCACTCGGTGGAGGGGCCTTATCAATCAACTTTCATTTTCCTTACCTCAGCCTGAGCTTATTGAACTTTTCTCTCAAGCCTGTGCTAGACATATTTCTTCTACCTTGAGGGTTCAGACCTTCCGCACTTTTGACGAAGCCTTCACGATGGCTCGTAAACTTGAGTTACGTGATGTCAAGGAGAATAAAGTCAAGTTGCAGAGCAAGAATCATAACTCCAAAACCAATGACCCCTCTTCTAAGCCTTCCTCGTCTAATCCTAAATCTAAAGCTTTAGCAAATGCTGTGGTTGTTAGATCTTCTTCTTCTTTGCCTTCAACTAATCAACCTGAACCATCCACATCTATGAGTGCCACTCGCCAATTTTAGCAGAGATACATACAGCGATAGTTTACTCCACTTGGAGAATCATACGCATCTGTGCTGGAAAAACTCATCAAACAAGGGGCCCTCAATCTCCCTCAGATCCAACCACCACCACAATTTGATCCCTCACGCGCCATCCCTATGTGGTATAGGGAAAATGACTTCTGCCACTACCACCATGTTAAAGGTCATGACATGGGCAACTGTAAAACCCTTAAAAACATAATCCAAGACATGTTGGAAAAGGGTGACCTCATCCTCGACAATCCCAATGCCCCTCCTAATCAGGGTATCGATATCTTCAAACAACCGTTCCCCAATCATCCACCAACCCAAAACAACGTCCAGACCTTGACTAACAATACCCATGAACATAATATTCAAACAGTCAATACGGTCTCGCCCTTCATTTCTAACCAACCTCAAGAGGTGAGTTCATCCATCAGTCCATCACATGTGATTGAACCTCTTTCTCCGATTAGTTCTCTGTCAACTTCTCTCATTTTGGAGGACACCTCGACCTTACCAGCACCACTGATTTCACCATCTTCCTTCTTGCTGCCCATGGAGGACCCAACCTTTCCTACTCCTTGACCGCAAGTAGAGGGCACTATCATCCCTACCCTTTACCCGCTTGAGGAGCTTCATTCTCCAGTTTCTTCTCCACCCAGAGAAGAACCTATCTCTCCTTTGTCTCCAACCAAAGATGAACCTGTCATGACTTCACCATGCTTTGGGGCCAAAACTACCATACCTTTGGTTCCACAACCGTTGACGTCCTCTCAAGAGCCCAAACTTCATCCCGCATCTTCTCAACCATTTTCTCGACTAATGGAGAGACTCAAACTTCTCCCTTCTAGGAAAGTGGAACATCAAGGATTGTGGGACCGTCTCACAGCTCTTCAACAAGCCCAGGCCCTCTCATCTCATGCTGCTAATCCTCCCATGGCAGAACCTTCTAAGACTATCAACAAAAATCAGATTTTTGCCTCTAGACCATCTACATCTTCATCAACCTCATCAAAACCAAAACTCTCATCTACTCCGCCTAAACCTATTAAGTCACTTGGCGTTCACCCCATCTCCAACCTCACTCATCCACAAGTGAAGGTGGACTTAACCCAGACTTCAACCAATAGTAATCTTCAACCCAAATCACAAAATACTGCCAAACCACAAAGGTGAACGCCTCCTCTTCCATCACCATTGCCCTCCATTTTGGGCCCGCATCCTTCAACCCTAACCAGAATCCTTCCCACTTCAACCTCTAATCAAAACCGGTTACCTCCTTTGCTTCTTTTACCTACCGCAAGCCTACCCTCTCCCAAAAGGGTGGTACCTCTCATGAAGAATGTACCATCTCCACCTATCATCGCACCATCAACCCAGAAGGTGGTATGAAAACCCCCTCCAACTTCGCCCAAGCAAAATTCACCAACATTGCATACATCGATGAGCACAGACCCTTTAGTGGGCTCATACTCTTTAATCTTACAATGAATTTTGCAAACTTCTAGCATTACTCTTCCACCCATCAAGCCCTTCCAACCTCTCAGGTCTAAACCCTCCTGGTTCGATGACACGAAGATTTGTTTATATCATCGTACACCAGGACACGACACCGAGACTTGCTATGCCCTCAAGGCTGTCATTCACCATTATCTGGAGAAAGACACTCTTCTCTTTGAGGACACTTTCGACCGACCCCTGACTCCTTCTCATAACCCTTCAACCTCTTCAAACCCATCCACATCTCATCAACTGGTTACAACCCCTTCTTCACCGTCACCCCCCATCTTTGAAATCAATGCCATTCACATCACCACTAGGTCACAAAAGGACAAGGCAAAAGAAAAAGCTGCCATTCCTTGGACCTACCCTTTTGTCAATCCACCTCAACCGCCTAAACCTAAGATTTCTATCCTTAGCGCACCTCAACCCTCCTCTTCTTCTTCTTCTTCCAGACCAATCCACGACTCCATGTTGAAACAGCTTCACCAGACGCCTGTGAAGATGTCCCTCTACGATCTCATCCAAACCTCACCCCAACATTGTCAGGCCCTCATCCAAGCCCTACAGGTAGCAGAGGTCCAACCTGAGGACCCCCAACCACTTGCTGCTCTTGTCCACTCTTTAGCCCCTATTACCTCCATCACATTCAGTGATTCTGAGATTCCCACATCCAACATGGAAGATCAGGATGCCGCCCTCTTCATCACTGCCTATATCGATTAGACACGCATTAAACACATTATGATCGATGTAGGTGCTAGCATCAATATCATCTCCACCCATGCCTTTGATCAGTTGGCTCTTCCCAAGAATTGCGTCTCCAAAACTGATGCAATCTTGCGCTCTTTTAATGACACTATTGCCATGACCATTGGCACAGTCATTCTTCATATTCGTGTTGGTCCACACACAGTCCCGGAGCTCTTCTACATCATCGAAGGTGAGTTTCAATACAACATCTTGCTGGGCCGACCTTGGATCCGCGCCATGGCCTGTGTCCCCTCCACCCTACACCTTTGTGTGAAATTTGAGCATGACGGACAAGTCTACACCATTCCCGCTGACCCTTCACCCTTCAAAACATGCAACACCACCTACCGTCCAAATGATGTCCTCATTCCTATCAAGTCATCAATCCCGGCACCACCTCCATCCGTGGAAGCTTTGACCAATTCACAACAGGCAGTCGCCCTTACACCTCCCCTTCAAGTGACGACCACAGACCCCATGGAAGATGTCTTCCAAAGACTTTCATTGGGAGAGTATCGCTTGCTGGCTTTAGACATGTTCCAAACTCCACAAGAGTATGGATGCCTTCATTATAGCCCCAGCTACGACTATCGGATTGGGATGATCATACCTTATGGTCCCCCTCACCTCCGCACTAACCTCATCTATGGGGGGCTTAATCAAGCTCCTACTGACGGTAATCCTCTTTCTTCACCTCAACCTTTCACATCAAATTTCTTGTTTCTTGGCAACCCCGTCTTTGCACACACTTACCTTTATAGGTGTGCATGGAAGGGTTTTGGTTTTGAACGCTATGAGCAGGGCTCCCATCAGCCTATCCAACCGCTCAACAATGACGACGCCAAGAAACGGTATGGTCTGGGATATCACGACCCCACTCAAGACCCTGTAGACCTTTGTCCTGAACCAATCATTGACCAATCTCCTCCGCACTCACCTGTTCCATCCCCTTCACCTACGGAGTCAGTGGTTTCCATTCCTCCTTTTTTTTTTTCCATAAACACCATCCGTCTAGACCCATTGACTTATCAGCTCAATGGGGTGTCCAATTCTCTCCCTCTCATTTTTCCCTGCATGATCGAAGATAAGTCAGCAACCATTCACACTGTTCACTGTGTTGACGACAATGCCATTCTTTCTTACATGGGTGCTGATGATTCTTTCATCCAGCGCTCCCTCCCTTCTGAGACCCAAGTTATGTTAAATGAATCAACCATTGACATCAACCTTCCTTCTTTTGATGTTCCTTATGTCTTAAAGATTGGCCAATCTTTAGATGCTCAGGAGCACCTTGACTATACCCAGTTCCTCTCCGACCATAGCAAGGCCTTTGCCTGGACTTATAGTGATATGCCTGGCATCGACCCTACCATCGTTACCCATAACATTGTCACCAAACTAGAGGCTAAGCCTGTCAGGCAAAAGCTTTGAAAGATGCATCCTCGTGTTGCTCTCTTTGTCAAAGAGGAGCTTCAGCGCCTCCTTTCTATCTCCTTCATCTAGCCTATCGATTATCCATAGTGGGTCTCTAACATCGTCCCAGTCACCAAGGCAATTAGAGGGATTCAGATCTGCATGAACTAGCGTGACCTTAACTTAGCCTATCCTAAAGATGACTTTCCTCTTCCTAACATTGACTAGCTTGTTGATCTTACAGACGGCCATGAGATGCTATCTCTTATGGACAGATTTTTAGGATACAATCAAATCTTGATTGCTCTGGAAGATCAGCACAAGACTACTTTCATTACCCCATGGGGGACTTTCTGCTATCGAGTCATGCCTTTTGGCTTGAAGAATGCAGGTGCCACTTATCAGCGTGTCATGACCTACATTTTCCATGATCTCCTTCACAAAATCATAGAGGACTATGTGGATGACCTGTTCGGCAAGTCCAAACTTCGCCGTGACCATCTGACCATTCTCAAAATCATCTTTTCTCATCTTCTTCAGTACAATGTTCATCTTAACCCCAAGAAATGTGTCTTTGGGGTCCTCTCTGGCAAGCTTCTCGGCTTCATCATTTCCTTCCGTGGCATCGAGATAGATCCTGCCAAGATTTGTGCTATCCTCAAAATGCCGCCCCCGTCCAATCTCAAGTAGCTTTGCAGTTTGCAAGGCAAGCTCTAGTCCATTCATCGTTTCATCTCGCAGCTTTCTAATCACTACCAACCTTTTCATCATCTCCTTAAGAAGGACGTCTCTTTTACATGGGATAAAGACTGTCAAGAGGCTTTTGAAGCCCTAAAATGCTATTTGGTCTCTCCACCAGTTCTCATTCCACCTAAAGATGACCAACCTTTTTACCTTTATATCTCAGCCACTCATCATTCGTTAGGTGCCATGATCGTGCATCGAGACGAGCATCACCATGAGCAAGCAGTCTATTATATCAGCCAAACACTGGTCGACTATGAAACTCGATATACCCATATCGAGAAACTTTGTTTGGCATTAGTCTTTGCTACTACTAAGCTTCGCCACTATCTTCTTAGTCACAAAACCTTTGTCATCACCCACACCGACCCTCTCAAGTATATGCACTCCAAGCCATATCAAAATCAACGTATGGCTCGGTGGCTCATGCTGCTTGCTGAGTTCGACCTCGAATTCATCCAGCAAAAATCTATCAAGGGGCAAACCGTCGTTGATCAACTAGCAGATGCCCCTCTTCCTGACAATCAACCTTCACAGTGTGAATTCCTTGACGAATCTATTGCTGCGCTTTCCTCTGACGACACCACCTATCAGATGAATATGTTCTTTGACGGCTCCAAATGTCAACTAGGTGGGGGTGCTGGGGTCATTCTCATCCCACTCGAAGGGGAGCCCATGCCTTTGTCTTTTAAACTTGACTTTGATTGTACCAATAATATGGCCAAATATGAGGCCTTAATTTTGGGACTTCAGACCACCCTCTCTCTCAGCATCAAGTCCATCAACATCTTCAGCGACTCGCAGCTCGTCGTTAATCAGGTCAACAGTTCATACCTCTGTAAAAATGAAATTTTGCAAAGGTATAAAAACCGTGCTGAAATTCTCCTTGCATCTTTCGACCATTTCCTCCTGCAGACTGTTCCTCGATCCACAAATAAGTTTGTTGACATCATGACCTCTCTCGCTTCACATATCCCATCTTCCTCATCTACATCCAGAATTTTTGTCATGGTGCATCGTGTGTCGTTGCCTTCATATATCTCTTCTCACATTCATCATGTCAACAATATAGACCCTAGCCCACGAGATGCTTGGTATAAGCAACTTGTAGACTTCTTATCTTTCTTTGTCATTCCTCCCAACCTCTCTAGTAATGCACGATGAGCTTTTATCAAGCATATCGCTCGCTATACCATGCTAGGGGGTCTTCTCTATAAGTGAGGCTTCGACGGCCTCCTTCTTCGCTATCTCACCTCCACTGAAGCCTTTCAAGCCATTCAGCAAGTCCATGATGGGATTTGTGGTAGACATTTCAGTGGGAATTTGGTTGCCAAGCGCATCCTTCGTCTGGGTTATTATTGGCCTACCCTTCGTCAAGACTGTAGCGATTATGTTCGGCGTTGCATCAAGTGTCAGCAGCACTCTAACTTGCTTCATCTTCCTAGTCACGCCTTACAAATTGCTTAGGATTTCTGGCCTTTTTCTCAGTGGGGTTTAGATCTCATCAGTGAGATTAACCCTCATTCGTCTCTTCGTCATCAATCCATCATCACAGCCACTAAATATTTCACCAAGTGGGTGGAAGCCATTCCTCTCGTCTCCACAAAAGCCGACAAGATCGTCGACTTCATCAACACCCATATCATCTATCGTTTTGGTGTCCCTCATAAAATCATTACCGATAATGGCAAGTCCTTCAAAAACAAGACTGTCTAAAAGCTATGCGACTCATTTGGCATCAAACTCAGTTTCTCTTCGCCTTACTACCCACAAGCAAATGGGCAGGTCAAGGCTTCCAACAAAATTCTCACCAAAATTCTCATGAAAGTGGTCAGTGACATAGGCAAGGATTGGCACATTCACATTCCCTTCGCTTTGTGGGCCTACCGCACTAGCATCCGAACCTCTATGGGTGCTACCCCTTTTTCTCTCATGTACGGAATAGAGGCTGTCCTACCTCTCGAAGTACAGATCTCGTCTCTCTGCATTTCTCTACATGATATCCTTTCCAACGATGACTTTCATCAAGATCGCTTAGCTCAACTTGAGTTACTTGATGTACGCCGTCTTACTGCCCTTAATCATCTCCATGTCTATCAACATCGCATCAAGCGCACCTATGACAAAAATCTTTGAGAACGAGATTTCAACATCGGAGACCTCGTCCTCAAAGAGAATCAACACGTGACCAATATGGAGCACAGTAAATGTGGCAAGTTTGCTCCTAATTGGCTCGGACCTTTTATTATCACGCACAAGTATGGATCAGGGACTTATCGTCTGTCTTCTCTTGATGGACAACCAGATCCTGAGCCTCTTAATGCATTGCATCTACGACCGTTCTACTGCTAGTCAAGTACTCGTCCACTTGACACTTAACTTGAGCTTGTCCCTTGAGCAATCCCCATCCTCTTAGTCCTAATTCCTTTCAACCCTATTCCTCTTAACAATTCCTATAACCCTTTTATGCTGTATGGATGCTTTGTCCTAATAAAAGGGAGCCCTTGACCTTCTATAATCTTGTCCATGACTCACATTTCTATAAAAACCAATCAAGATGTCACAATATCCATGGTCACTATATCAATATCAAATCAAAAGGCAGACTGCTCCCTCGAAGGACAGTTGTACTATCATTGCTGTAATTAATAGACTACTCCCTCGAAGGATAGCTATTCAAAAGCCCTTATATTAAACAAAAATCTAGACCACTCCCTCAAAGGATGGCTATGAATAATCTGGCAATAAATAGTACTATTTTAGAAGCTTCCCGCATTGATCAGCTTCACAACTGACCACCAAGAAACTGACATCTCCATGCAGGCTTCCCGCATTGATCAGTCTGCACCCAAAAAAAAAAAAATAAATAAATAAATAAATAAAACGAGTCATGGACTTGACTTATAGTTGTCTCAGGGTCTCCTATCAAAAGGGGCAAAGTTATCTTTGCTCTTAAAATGGGTTACCCTTTTTCCTCCTCCTATCACCTGCTCAAGGGACTTCGAGCTATGTCAAAGTGATTCGATTACCGCTCTAACATAACTATGGTCAACGACGTCACGCATGAATGGGGCTCTTGGTTCTCATAACCCCTATCTATGCTATCTTTTTGGTCCTTGTCAATGAAAGAGCACTATGCTTTTCACTTCTTCTGCACTTTGGTCACACTCACCTTCATCACTTGTCAATCAACTCGACTCAACTCTCTTTTTAGATCACTCCCATAGCCTATTCACCCTAGTTTCTATGGACACCAATAAACGTGGAAACTATCAACCCGCCGCACTTTATGTTCAGCATAAACCAATACTTGCTGAAGCATACATAGACCTCAATTCATTTTTAGCATATATCCATCACGAATATGGAATATTGCTAGGGATGAAAGACCTCTTGACCAATGTTGCAGAATACACCATTTAGAAACAAAGGCTGCAACATCTTTTCTTCTCATCATTTCATCATAACCAAGACCAATCTATCGACCATTTTGACCACCTGTCTACTACTCGAACCCTTTGTCTGAACTACATTGGTCTGAGGCCCTTCCATAGGGGCTATGTAGGCAACACTCAGATGACATGATCGTCTTCTGGGGTTAGCTCAACCATCCTCATTTGTTCGTCTCTCTGATGGACAAACCTTCTTTCCTTCTTTTAACCATAACCTTGCCCTTGACCACGACCCATGCTATCCCTTTGTCCCTCCCTCCCTTCTTGGGAGAACTACATTGGCCTGAGGCCCTCTGACCAGGGCTATGTAGGTAGCACTCAGTTGACATGGGGTCTTCTGGGGTTAGCTCGGCCACATCCTTTCATCCATTCCTCCCCTTGACCACCAACCATTGGAGATCATACCTATCTCCTCCGACCTCGACCACTTCCAAGACACTGTTGCCTTGGTTGTTTTTGCATGTATGCTACCTCATGACTGGTTAGCAAAATTGTGCGCAGACCTTTTTGGACCCTCACAAGTATAGGATTGCAATCCGGTTGATCCACACTACTTGTGACTTTTTCGTGTTTCTAGGAGCACTTCCTAAGCCTAGGATACCTAGACCGCGATGACCCATTTAGAGCTTTAGCTTCGATTGAATAACCCGATCAGCAGACGACTAAATGCTGGGGCTCGGTTATTTCAATTTTGGCACTCCTCAACCCTTGACCTGTGACACTTTGACCTAACCATCTCGTGTAGTGGTATGCGCACAATCACACCTTTTGTAGCGTTCACCCTCACCCCTTTTTCATCCACTCTGTGTCAAATCAGCCCCTGATTCCCGGTTCCCTTCCCTCGACTCCTGCTTTGATGGGGAATACCTCATCCATAATCGGGGCAATCTGCTTCCTATTTTTTTCTTGCAGTTCATTCGAACAACTAACAAGATGAAATCAACCTTATCCCTCACCTGGGGCAATCACTCCTATTTTTGTCTTACAGTTCATCCAGAACAACCAACAAGACAAAAAGGGGCAAATGTAGACACCGAAATCGTGTCGACTCCCCTGGTCATTCCTTGTTTTATTCTTCTTCACCTATTTAACCCTTGTCAACCACTTTTTCCACTAGCCTTGACCCTGGCAGCATGTAAAAATGAGCACAGAGCTAAAACTAGACTCTATCCCCATTGTGCATCTGCCGACGACGGTCGTTACCCAGCCGACGTCGCCGACATCGATCACTTATCGACTGATGTCAACAATTCTATCGATGTCGGTCACCTTACCATTACCCATTTTTAGTTATCATTCAGTTCCCAATCAGTTTCCCAATCGGTTATCGAACCGTCTCTCGAACTGTTCCTCACCTTCATCAGCAAAACCATTCAAAAAATTAATCAATCGATCCTGAACTCAGACATTCACAAACTCTTGCAACCAATCAGCTCTGACGATCAACCAACTCCAACATTCAACCAATCTGCATTTGCTTCGATCAACTTACAGCAATGCTTCAACGACTTCAATCATGGCTTTTATCGTGTCTTCTAACAGGTAAGTATTTCTTCTATTTGTTTTATTTCTTTCTAGTTATTATTTGTTTATTATTTCTATTTATATCACCCTGGATCTTCAGACCGTAGACCTAAACCCTGAGTCCCTTCTTTACATCTCTGCCCACTATCCAAATCTATAACTCTATCCAGACTCGACCAAAACCCCCAGACCCTGTCCAAACTTGACCTTACTTTAACTAGACCCTGTCCAGACCCTGTCCCGATCCTGACCAAGACCCTATTCTGACCCTACCAAACCTCTTGCAACTCACCCAGACTCTGTCCAGAACTTGCCCCGACCGACGCCGGTCACAACCCCGACCGACGCCGGCACTTTAACCGACGTTGGCACTTTCCCTAACCGACGTCGACACTACAGAGACCGACATCAGTGACTGCACAGAATAGTTTAATTCATTATCAGGTACACATTTTATTTTCTATCCTTTATTTCTATCATTTTATCTTTCATTATATCTACTTCAGTCCAATATTCTGCTTTTTTATCAGTGGGTTGATATCCTTCTAGGAAGTCTTTGTACTTCCAAGATCGGGCATTCGCCTAACAGCCCACCATATCTTTGACTAACATTTTTCCATGTTTCAGTCTCTTTTCTTCTCAGGTGTCATTCCTCCACAGCCAAAGAGGAGAATCTTCCAACGTCTGATTTTGGTGTGCACAACTTTATCAGGTATCTTCTAGCCTTGACTATTTCTTTTAGTTTCTTATTTCTTCTTTGAATGTAGAAAGCAATTTAGCAGAGAAATAGGGAGGACCAAAGGTTTGTGAAAAAGAGGGCACTTTTACAGAGGGAGAGACCCATGCTTATGTAACCTACAAAAAGTGTTAGATAGATGTAGATAAAAAAAAAACAATAAGTAAATGTTTAGGCAAATAACTTTTTGAGGAATTATGTGTTGGTGGGCTCTTTCAAAACATGGCCTTCATTGGATTGAAGATAGTAGGTGCTTGGACCAAGAATATCTTTAACTAAATATGGGCCCCCACTATTTTTTGGCATAGTTACCTTCTTTATCATGAGTTTAGTCTAATTTAAGGACAAGATTACCAACATTAAAACTTTTGACTCTAACACATTTGTTATGTTGTTAGGCGATATGAGCCTTGTATTGGTAGTTATGTTATTAGGAAATATGAGCCTTGTATTGGTGTTTATGTTGTATATAAAAAAGATGAAATTCATCAAGAAGATCAAGGGAATGAAGGAAATATTTACTTAATTATCCATTGAAAATAATACCATGAAGATATATACAAAGAGAAGGACACTCAACTTCTAAAGGAAGAGTCGACTTAGAACCATAGACTAGAAAAAATGGGGTTGCCCCAGAAGCAGTATGTATGCTAGTTCGATAGGCTCAACTTGTAAGGTAAAGATGAATATTCCAATCCATGTGGGTGTCAAGAATTTTCTTTTGAATAATTTTTTTGATAATTTTATTGGTGGCCTTAGCTTGACCATTAAATTATGGATGATAAGGCATGGAAAATTTGTGATTGATCTTGAATTTATTAAAAAGGTATTTAACATGTTTATTTTTGAAATTAACACCATTGTCTACAATGATGGTCTAGTCAATGCCAAAGTGGCAAATAATTTTATTAAAAATAAATTTGGAAATCATGGGAATGGTGACATTAACAATGGGCATGGCTTGTAACAACTTGGTAAAATATTTGGTAGTGGTGATGATAAAGACATGCCCATCTTGGTAGTGAGTAAGTTTACCAATGAGATCGAATCCCCATGTGTAAAATGGCAAAGGATATTTGATAGTTTGAAGCTCAACAAGAGGTGATTAGATATCATCATGAAGCTGACAAGGAGTAAACTTTTTAGCATATTTGATTGCATCCTTTTCAAGAGTAGGTCAAAATTAATCCATACATAGGCATTTACATGTTATAGAATGTCCACTATAGTGACCACTACAAATTCCCCCATGTGATTATTTAAGAAGAGGAGGGACCTCATCTTACATAAGACAACAGAGTAAGGTACCTTTAGTATTATGATATTAAAGGATGTTCTATCAAAATACATATTTGAAAGCTTGTTTATGAATGCATGTCTTTTCATGAGAGTTTAAATTAGGAGGATAAGTTTGGTATTATAAAAATTGAATGATATGTTGATACCATGGTATTTATCGAATGGTAGCATACCCAATATGATAGATAAGTGAATTTTGTGGTTGAGTAGAATATGGAGACTTTCTTATTTGAATAAGAAAAGTAAGATTGGAAAGAAATTGATGTGGATGAAATAGAGATGTTGAAGAGGCAAGAGAATCAACAATAGAATTTTGATCTCTAAGAATAGGCTTGATAGTGAAAGAGATGAAATTCTTAGCAAGGGTGGTTATAATTTGATGATATGTGATGAGGTTATCACTTTTACATTGATAATCACCACTAACTTTATGGAAAATAAGCTTCGAATCACCTAAATCATGAAGGTATTGAATATCTAAATCAAGAGAAGATTGCATGCCTAAAATGAGAGCTTCATATTCAACCATATTATTGGTGACATCAAAATTGAAGTAGAAAGATAAAGGAATGATTTTACCAAGAGGACTTGTGAGAATGCAACCTTCCCTAGCTCCTTGAAGGCATTTAGCACCATTAAATTGAAGGCTCCAAGTATCCTCATGTAAGTTGACATTAATTTATAGAATCTCCTTGATAACTATATTTGGTTTAGTAATATTGAAGGGAGTAGAAGATTCTTCGAGGTTATTAGCTTCAATATCGATGATAAAGATATGAAAATAATATTTAAAATAAATATATTGATTAAGACCTTTGATGTAAAAGATATTATCATTTAGAAGGTTATTTTGAAGAGAATAAGTGTTTGGAATAAGACTTGCATCAAGTTGGTTAGCTATGATTTGTCTTTTGAAAACTTTTTGCATGACAATGTGAAGATCAAATTCAATGAGTAGGACCATCCATTTGTCAATTTTGTCTCTAGGAAGAAAGGCTTTAGAGAATAAATGATGAAGGGGGTTAGAATTGATAATGACATAAGTAGTTTGGTAAATTATTTAGTGGTGAATCTTTTCAGTTTCAAAATAAATGGTAAGGCAATCACGTCTAATTTTGGTATAATGTTTTTCATAATCAATGAGGCCTCAAATAATGTAGTAGATAACATACTCTCTTCCCATATCATCTTTTTGGGTAAGCATTTCCCTAAATAAAATAGGTGTGGAAGAAATATATAAAATTAAAGGTTTATCATTGGAAGGAGGACAAAGTGTAGGTGGATGAAGTAACGACTCTTTCATGTTATCAAAGGATTTTTGACATGGATCCATCCCTTCTAAATTCATACCTTTCTTAAGAAGATAATTGATGGAGTGAATTCAATATGTCATTTCAAGGATGAATCATCTAGTTACCCTAAGTTTACCTAAATAAGTATGAATGTCTGGAAAAGAATGAGGAATGGGAATGTTGATGATAACACTAATTTTGGTAGGATCGACATCAATTCCATGAAGAGAGACTAATAATCCTAATAATTTACTAGATGTGACTCCAAAGACACATTTTAAAAGACTAATTCTAACTTTATACTTAAAGAGATGGTCAAATATGATAGCTAGATTAGAAAGATGATTTTTACAATGTTTAGATTTATCAATAAGATCATCCACATAGGTTTCAACAATTTTGTGAATGAGATCATGAAAGATGTGACTCACTACACATTGATAAGTGGCTCCAACATTTTTGAGGTTGAAGGGAATTTTGACATTACAATAGGTGTCCCATTCTGTGGTGAAATTAGTCTTATGTTGGTCCTTAGGAGTAATATGAATCTAATTATATCTTGAGAAGCCATATATAAGATATAACATTTCATAATTAGTCATAGAATCGATGATGGCATCTATTGAAGGTAATGGGAAATTGTCTTTGGAAAAAGCAAGATTTATATTATGGAAACAAATACAAATTAAAATGACCATAGTGACTTTCTTAAGAATGAGGAAAATGTTGAAAACCCATTCAGAATAATCCATTGGTTTAATAAATTTAGCATCGAGTAATTTTATGATTTCCTTATGACATAAAGTTGAAACTTCAAGAGAAAATTTTCATTTCTTTTGATGCATAGACTTGGCATCAAGATAAGTAATGATGTTATACACCATGATGCTAGGATCAATGCCAGACATGTCCTCATAAGACCAAGTAAAAGCCTCATGATATTTTTCAAAGAATAAGCTAAAGTTATCATGTTCAATAGGTGAAAACTCTCAATAAACTATAATTGGTCAAGGATAAGATGGAGTAGTATATTCGATGTGAGTATTTTCTTTAATAAGAATGGAATTGTCATCTTGAAAGTGATATGGTGCATTAGGTAAGGCTTAAATTGGATTTGTTTTAGGATCAATGCTAGCAACATATTTGTTGAAGCAAGGAGTTTTAGTCTTGAAATTTCCAAGTTTATGATGTTGCTTAAGAATTTAAGGTTCATGGGAAAGGATTAATTTAAGGATATATTCATCATGAGGCAAGGTAGGAAAAGGGCCATAATATTTGACATCTACTTCGAGATCTAGAATTTGATTGCCATGGCTATCATGTTTAGAATGAATCTAATAGAGATCGATTGCCTTGGCATCTAGTGTAATTATAGGAGTAGATGAAATAGATGGATCAGAAGACATTGGAATGATGGTGGATTCAATGATGGGATAAGGGTTGTATGTAATTATTGGATATAAAGGTGTAGGTACTTCCAAATATTTGAAAGGCATAATTTTCTCTACCACCTAGGGAGTATTGATAAGAGGAGGATTAAGAGGAAACACATGACCCTCAAGATCTAAAGTATGATCCATAGAAATGGTATGCACATCTTGATTAAAAGCATGGATTTGGGCTAAGGTTTTTTGATAATACAAGACATCTAAGTCTCTAGATTGAGCTTAGGCCATGATATAGTTATTGTCATATGTTATAGAAATTGTACATGCTTGAGAATCACTATGAGTTTCAGAAGGTGAAATCCCAATGTTGTTGAATGTATGAGGATACATGATGAGAATATATTAAAATAGTTGAGCCACTCTAAAATCATTTAAAGTGAAGTCATCTTCTGGTAAAGAAGGCTCCTAAGCATTACATAGAGGGGGAAAGTTGGTGATCTCATCCATGAGAGGAATAGTATGATCCCTTGGTAATATAGTAAGAGGAATCCATTACAAAATATATGGAGGTAACTTGGTGGTATTTCAAGTATGTTGTAACTCATTGGGATTATCATCATCAAAATCTATAAGATTAAATTGTAAATTAGGAATCATGTTAATGAATTCAGGTAAAGGATCATTATTAATCTTAGGATTCATGGGAGTATGATATTAAGGTTTAGGATTAGGAATTTGAATGTTCCATGGATTGGGATCATCTTCATGCTTGTATCAATTTCCATTATATAATAATTTAATACATTGACAACTATAAGAATTAATGGCTCTCATTCAATGGATCTATGGATGACCAATAAGGATATTGTAAGATAAAGGGAGATCAAGGACCATAAGCTTGGTTTGAATGGTCTTAGGTCCTATGTTTAATGGAAGATAGATATAACCAAGTGGTTTTTTATTATTCTTGTCAAAAACATGGCAATTAAGATGGGTTTACTTGAGATGATCCTTGTTATAACCAAGTTGTTGAATAAGCCACAAAGATGTCACATTAATACTAGATCCTTCATCAACTAAGGATTTATGGATAAGTGTGGTATTAATGGCTACTTTAATAAAGAGTGGTGGATCATCAAAATGAAAAATAATTTCATCATTAATCATTTCCTCTTCAAGAAACTCAATGGAAGGTTTGGAAGAGGGACATAGTTTCAATGGTATTGATGTTAGTAGGTTGAGAATCAATAAAAGGTGGATATTCATCTATGGAGGATGGATCTTTAATTTCTTAAATTTGTTACATAAATAATTTATGATGATAGGGTGAAGTAGAAACTAACTCCATAAGTGGGATATTACAAGGCATAGAGTTGAGTTCTTCAAGAAAGTTCCAATGTCATTTACGAGAACCAACATGAGGTTTAGAAGGTATATTAATTTTAGAAAGTATAGATGTGGTTGGAGGATGAGAAGGAAGAAGTTGTTCCTCAATTACTTTTGAATGTATATTAGTGGTGGTAGTTTATTTAAGAAGTTGTTCTTCTAAATATGGATTTTTAGCCTTGTTAACAAGATCTTTGTGAGCTGATTTATGATGATAATTGACCTTGTAAGTGTTGACGTATTGACAGTTGTTATAATATTGGTCATAATCAACATCGATGGCACAAATATCCTTAGAAGTTAATTGATTATTTGAACAATATTTTTTGTTATTAGAGGTAGAAGCTTTAAAAGTTTGTCATTTTTGGAAAGCGGTAGTATATTCTTGATAATGAAGATTGATCATAGCTTTACGATTTAATGAATCACAAAGAATATAAGAGACAACAAATTTATTGAGCCCTTTACAAAATTCATGAGAATGCCCAATGTTGGCATGAAACTAGTAAAATAGAATAGGATTATACCATTTAGGAGGAGCATTGGGATGTATGAATGGTTTTGAGGGTGGTAAAAATGGTTTCATTTGCTAAACTAAAAGAGGTGTATGAGAATGTGAATGAATATCAGTTTTGGAAACTCCTTATTTGGTTTGTAGAGTATTACTAGTGATAGCATTATATGTTTGCAAATATCCTTTAAGAAGTTTAGGATTAGCTTCAAATTGTTTTATAAGAAATACTTGACACTTATCTTGGTCAAGAGCTTCATTAAGTGTCTACAGATCAAAGGTTCAAACCTTATATTTAAGAGTGGGAGTTAAATCCATGATAAAGAGTTTGAATAAGTTATCATCAATCATGTTATGATTAACTTTATGAGCTAAAGATTTCCAATTTTTAATAAATTCATGAGCCGATTCATTAGGAGATTGTTTAGCATTGATGAAAAGGCTAAGACAATTTTTAGGAAGATCATTGTGTTGAAACTCTTTAACCAAAGGATTAACCAAATCATCAAGTTGATAAATAGAATGTTGGGGAAGTTGATTATACCATTCTAATACATCACTAGTGAAAGTTTTGACTAAGAGTTTAGTAGTGGAAAAAGTATTAGTTTAGATCCACTCCTTGTAAAGGTTGCAAAAGACTTTGAGAAATGAGGTAGGGTCTTTAGTCCCATCATATTTGATAATTAGAGATATTTTACCAATATCAATGGAAATAATGAAGAGAGATAAAGGTTCATTTTGAATAGTTTGAAGCATCTTGTTATTCATTATGAGTTGAGGAATAACATTACCTAAGGCATCTCGAAGAGGTGGAGGAATATAGTTAGGATTAGTTTGAGGATGAATAGTTAGAGGTTGATTAGCCACATTAATTAAGTGTTGTTGAAGTTGCATCATTTGGTTGGTGTTAGAATTTTTCATAATGTTCATTTGTTGAATAACTTGAGCTAAAATTTGAGTTGTATCAGGAGGTGGGTTAGTATTGGTACGAGCACTCCCGAAATTGGTATTATAGAGAGGATTAGAAGAAGATAGATTTTTAGTGGGATTGTTGAGTAAACTAGTATAAATTACTTCCACATTTATTTGAAGATTTTGAGAAGATTCTTGGTAAGTATAGAAAGGATCATATCCATCAACTTCATCTTGATGTTTTATTTTCACCATGTTATAATTCATAGATGAAAGAAGAGAAGAGGTGCCCCAAGAGTGATGGTTCTCTTGGGAATAAAAGAGAGGAAGAAATGAACATCCCATATAGTATCTAAATAGATTTAGACTATCCAAGAAGATTATGATAGAATACTTCATTCTGACTGAAGAGAGATGAATATAATGCAAAATTAGGGAAATGAGAAACTAGATCAATGAATAAGGAAGGCAAAAAATAGTATAATATTGATTGGGTCGACCTAGCATAGAAAACAAAACCTAAAAATAATACAACATTGATTGGGTCAATCTAGTACAGTAAAAAAAGGTAGGTAAAAGAGTAAAAGGAACTATATAGATTACATGATTGACTGTGTAGTGCATATGGGCTAAAATGGTATAGGGTCAACTAGGTCAACCTAGTATAATAGATAAAGAAAAAGAAATGATAACAAGTTGTGAATTGAACAAGACAATTTTTGTAACTAATCTAGGAAAATAAGAGCTAAAAGGAAAAAAAAAGTCAATTGGATCAATGCTAGCCAATCTAATTGAGGCACACACAAAAAAACCTTGCACTAATGCTAAATAATACAAGTTTTTGTACACATAATTGAGCAAAGAGAAAATAATCAACTTGAATAGTAACGAGCTAACTAATTGGTCAACCTAATATGTTTTATTAGATTATTAGGATATGATTTTTAATGTGATTGTAAATTGGCTATAAGAAAGGTACTAAATAAAAATCTAAGGATGGTTTTAGGTAGTTTAGGCTAAAAGGGAATGTAGTGATAATGATATAGACTTGATATTGGGGCCTACCCCTTCACTTCACACACCACAGTGATAAGGGTGTCAAGTGCTTAGCCAAAATATACCATTAACCATGCTTTATACTTAACCAAAGCATCAAGTCGCCTTCCCCCTTGGTGACGAAATCCAAATAGGTTGGCCTAGGGTAGACAAAATGTTAAAATGCTTATTTATATTTATGTGATTTGGCCATGTGTGCATAAAATAGAAATAGTGAAACTAAGTGATTAATAAAAAAACACTTAATTATACTATGTGAGATATTTTAAGCATGCAATAAATAAGAAAATAAGGGTGTGAACTAATTACTAGTAAATATGAGGTTACTTACAAATTGAAACAAGGTATAGTGTTAACACTATATTCACAAAATATAGAACAAGGTCGATAGGGTTGAACCTATGCTGTGGAAGCAAGGTCTAAAAATGAATTAGGTTGGTAGGGTTAATCTAATTATTTTAGACAACACACAAAACATAAAATTGGGTTGATAGGGTTCATCCAGTTGATTGTTTAAGGGCATTTTTAAAGACTAAAAATTGTGAAAGGAAAGATAGAAAGAGAAAGAAATGGAGAGGTAGAAAGGAACCTTAGTGGATCAAAGAGGTAATGAAGAAATATTATTAAGGAATAACCTTGAAGTATGTTGGTAAAATATATAAACTAGGTTTAAAAAATTGATCAAGCTATGTAGGTACCTATTTTGAAGTACTAAAACTATAAGGGATCAATTGGGTTGACCTAGTAGGCTAAAATGGATGTCTAAAAGGCTAGAAACCTGTACTAGGTTGATTGGGTTGATCTAGTTACCTATTCCTATAAAATTATAAATAGAGATAAATAGTTGGGTCAACAAAACTAGTCTAGTATGTCAAAATATATGATCAAAATGATGATCAAAAGAAATGAAAAATAAAGTGAAATAAATATTACAAGGCTTAGTTTCACATCAGGTTCACCAAAATGTATGCATTCAAAAATGTATCATGTCTATAAATCAATCCTAGCTCAGAGAAGATAGAACATACCTATAATTCTAATTGGGGATACACTTGTTAAATGGGAGCATGACCGCTATGGGGATCCATTAGAATCGATTAGGGGATTACTTGTCACAACATATCATGCTAAGAAGGGTTCTAAAGCCTATAGTCTACCATAATCACACAATAACCCTAATAGATTTTTAAGGTTTAAAACATTAACCTACTTACTAACAAGAAAGTAAATCTAATCTAGTGCACACCAAAGCTTGTGACACAAATTGGGTGTTAAAAATAATAAATAAAAAATGTGTAGGTAACTTCAATTAAACTAAGTATGAGTAACACCCTAATACATAAAATATGAAAGATAGTATTATTCAAGCCAACACTTATGCTACTACTATCCACTAAAAGAGAGGACAAAGTTAGAATATACTTAACTGAATGTGTACCCATCGAGACTCAATCTCTCCCTTGGCCAAAGGGGCTTCACAAGATGTTGTTGTGGTTTGTAAGGATCACTAAGAAAGGCCAAAGCATCCAAGACTTATCCATAAGACTAGATTCTCCAAATAAGAAACCTAAGCTAAGTCTCCTCAAGTAGAATGGTTAAAGAGTAGACTGTGAAGAGGTACAAGTGAATAATAACTCTTGATTACACATATGAATAATGACTGAAATGATCATGTATATATAAGAATATCTTGCCCTAAATCCCTCCATAAATTTTAGCTATACAAGGTCGACCCAGTCAACCCATTGTGTTTTTAGAGATAATTCACTAGGTGTGAACTGGGTCAGTTGAAAGTCTAATAAGCTAAGAAAGTGAGAAATACCCCTAAACTATACTAGGTCAACCTAGTTGACCTAGTATAGTTGACTAACCCAAAATGGTTTAAGATAATAAAAAGATGAATGGAAAGAGGAAAATAGTAGAAGAGTGTGTAAGGGAGGAGAAATAGCTTAGGGAATGGTTTTAAGAGTTGGTTTGATTGGTAATAATTTGGAAATAAGGGAAAATAATCTTGAAAAGAACCAAAGGTATGCCCAATGCTTTCTTGGTGCACCCTATAAGACATGCACTCAAAGAGATTGAGTCTTGATGGGTTCTTACAAGATGTAAAGCATCATCATTTTATAAAAGTTTTAAAATGTTATGTGTATACATAGTCAACCATAATGATAATTATGAAAAATCTAAGATTAACCAAATATGGGGTTGAAATCATCCCACAAAGGGAAGCCTCACTGTGACATAGAATTATTTTTCCATCCTTACAATTCCCAATTCAAATAAGTGTTTCACTAACACCTCTAGTAATAACTCCCCCTCCAATGATCGCTCCACCCTCTACCTATGAAGTCCCAAGTCAACTAGAAGAATGGGAAATTATTATTCCATAATGGGTTAAAGAGCTACAAGACTAAATAGATGAGAGACAGAATTTAGTAATTACTAAATTACCTATAGTCTCCACTTGTTTTAATAGGTAGAGTGGTGACATTCAGAGGGTGAATAAGAGGAAAGTGGCGAACATAAACACAAGGGAATGAATCAAGTTTGAATTAATAAAAAAATTATTTCCCTTCGCTAGAAAGGCCAAAAATAACTAGGTATAAAATATTTTAAGGTGCATGATGTTCATAGGTTCATCAAGCTGATATTTATCTTCAGTATCTGACCAATAAGTTCCAACTTCATACTTAGTAATAATGACATATGGGCCCAACCAATTGGGTTAAAATTTTCCTTTCTTCTTCCTCTTGGCATTAGTATTCCATTGTTTTTCCTTTATAAAAAATCTCCAATTATGAATCCCATAGATTTAATTCATTTATTATAGCTACGATGATGTCAGTTTTGGTAGACTTGCACATGGTTTAAGGCATTAAGACATTTTTCATCTAGAAGTTCAAGCTCACAAAGGCATGAAATTCGATAGGATTCATCATCAATAATGATTTGTAAGGAAATTCATAAATATGTAATCTTGACTTCTATAAGTAAAATAAAATCACTACCATATATAAGTGAATATGGGGTTGCCCCCATGGGTGTGTAGATGCTAGTGCAGTATGCCTAGAGGGAAGGACAAAGTTGTGTGTGCTTGTCATGACCAACTACATTGACAACTCATTTAAATATTTAGAGAATGATTGTATTCATTGCATCCACTTAGCCATTTCCTTACGGGTAATATGGAGTGGACCATTTGTGTTTTATATGGTAGTTAGTGTAAATTATCTTAAATTATTTGTTCTTGAAGGAATTTATGTTATCAGAGATGGTAGTGGATGGGATACCAAAGTGTCAAACAATATGTTCAATATAATCTTGGAAATATGTTTTTTGGTGACATATGTTAATGGAATTGCTTCAACCCACTTGGTAAAATAGATAATGTTGATAATGTGTGATTATGGCCATCAGATGAATTAGGATTTATTTTTCTAATGAGGTCTAACCCCCATGTCAAGAATGGCCAAGGTATAATAATGGGCTACAAATCTTACAAAGGACTTTGTATGAGGTTACCATAATTTTGACAAGGGATGCATTTTTTAACATAGGCACATGAATTAGATTCTATTGTAGGCCAATAATAACCTACATGTAAAATCTTTTTAATAAGGAATATGCCACTAGAGTTCACACCATAAATTACCTCATGAACTTTTCTAATAGTTGATGTGGATTTTTTGTAATTTAAATAGTGTAATAAGGTTCCATCATAACCTCTTAGATAAAAATTTTGGCCAAGTATTGTGTAATAGGATGTGTGTTGGATGAATGATTTATGTTTTATTATGGGTTAAATTCAATGTAAGGGTGATGTTATGGAGGTATGCATAAATTTTGATATACCATGGGGAAGTGGGACCAATCACCTCACAGACCATATTATAATCAAGAGTGTCATATGTTGGTATCATTAAGTAATCTACAAAGAATTTATTATGCTTTATTTTAAGATCAATTGATGAACTAATAGTTTTGATGGTATCAACTACTTTATTATTACTCTGTGTCACTTGTTCAAATTATATAAATGTAAAACACAACTTTGGACTATCCAAAATCCTCTTATACTGGATTAAATTGTTATCATGAGCTTTAAATTCATTAGTGACTTGGATTATGATAAGTTTATAGTAACCAAAGATAAGAATATGTTGTATACCCCACTATATATCAAGTTTGAGACCATCTATGAGGGATTCATATTCTACAATATTTATGGTAAAAGGAAACTCAATTTGAAATTATTTTGGAATACAATACTCATATAGTGTGACTTGCATAATACCTTCCCCTAAACCATGACTTGTGAAAGAACCATCAAAATATAGCTTCTATACTAAGATTTTATCAATGGACATTATTGCTTCATTTGGTAAATTTGTAACAAGAGGTGTATGATATTTAGTAGGATCCTCTACTAGTGCATATACTAGTACTTTTCCCTTGATTGATTTTTGATTAACATACTCATGATCAAAATCACTAATAAGCATGATAAACTTATCCATTATGACTATTAAATATTTTTTGGATAAGAGATACTTAATAGGGTCAATTTTCACAATGATTTTATTTTTATTATTGATCATATAGTGGTGAAGTTTTTGGGAAACAAAAATAACTGCTAGACATTCATTCTCCTTTATTAAATATTTAATTTCATATGAAAACATATTTATAATGAGGTAACACACATCCAATATCATCATGTTGTGCCAACAATGCCCCCAATACATTCTGTATAGCTGATATGTATAAAATAAAAGACTTGCCAATACTATGTGGCATTAAAACTAGTGGATTGGAAACATATTTCTTAAGATATTCAAATTCCTTATGAAAATTCTCACTCGAAGTGAAAGGAGTGTCCCTCTTAAGTAGGAATATGAATGGATGAAAAATGTCTACAAGTTGAGATATGAATCATCTAATTACTTGGATTTAGCCTTGTAGCCTGCAAAGTTGTTTGAGATTTTTGGGTGAAGGTATATTCATGATAGTTGATATTTTTTAAAGATCAAATTATATATCACAACTTGAAATAATGAATGCCAATAACTTTCATTATGTCACCCCAAAAACACTTTTATTTGGGTTCAATCAAATATTATATTCTCTCATTCTCTCAAAGATGTGATGAAGTACTTTTTGATGTTTTGATATATATTTGGATTTGTAAAGTATTTCATTAACATAATCCTCCATGATATCATTAAAAATGATAGTGATTGGTCCTTGGTATATGGATCTATCATTCTTTAGACTAGAGGACATCACTTGATATCAAAATTTATCCCAAGGTGTTGTAAATGTTTTTCTATGTTGGTTTTTGGGAGTTATTCTTATTTTATTGTATACTAAAAAAACATCCATTAAATATAACATTTCATGACATGTGGTAGAGTCCACAATCATATCTACATTTGGTAATGGTAATTCATCCTTGGGACATGCTTTGTTATCTAAGAAGTCTATACAAACACTAATTCCTTCTGGCTTATTTGATATTGGTACAATGTTGGATATCCAATCCAAATAGTTAATGGGGTGAATGAAACCAACCTCTAATTTATTATTTAACTCTTATTTTACTAATAGTGCAACCTTGGGATGCATTTTTCTAAGTTTTTGTTTTATGGGTTTTACATCTGGATGAACCATAAGGTGATATAAAACCAGCAAAAGATCAAGCCCCAACATATCTACATAAGACCATGCAAACACATCATAAAATTATCTAAGAAAAAGAGTGAATATTTTTCATTATTCTTGAGTTAAGGGAGTGTTAAAATTGACTATTTTTGGATTTTTATATGTTCTAATGTTGATAGAAATAATGTCCTCAACTAGAAGAGTTGACTCTTATCGATACTTGGGGGAAGTGGATGAAAATTAATATCCTCCTCTAGATCTTCTTCATATGATGTTGTTGAAATAATTTGCTTATGTGATTATTTTTCCCCAAAATATGAATAATTAACTAATTGAATGTAAAATCCCTTCTTACAGTCACCTGCTAGAATATGTTCTCTTGTTCCCAAAAAGTCTTAAATTATTTCATCATTTTTAAAATGATCAAGTGGAGGTGTTGTATGTTGGTCCCATTTGATTAAATATGGATATGTGAGTTAAAGTGTCAAAAAGACATTTTCATGGAAAAGGTCAATTAAATATGGGTCTTTAAAGAAATGCAAATGGAATATATTTCATTGTTTGAAGAATTTTCCTCTGAATCACTTGAAGAGTCACTTTGGAAGAGCACGGTATTTACATTGAGTGGATTAAACCATATGCCATGGAAGTCTTCATTATATTTTACCATGATGGGATCTATTAATCCTTATTCGTAAAGACCAAGGACATTTCTTTATAGTTAATTATTTTTCACATAATGGATTTAGATATGAGGTATTAATTATTAATGAAATAAGTAGCTAGTTCATCAAAGTAAAACCAAGAAGGATTTAAATCGTTAATGTGTTCATCATAAATAGGATAACCTTATATGGATTTTATTTTTTTGAGTTTTTGAACTAATTGAGTGTCCCATCAATAATGGTGCCTTCTATGATTATGTGGAGGCATATGAATTGAGATTGTGTCATTAGAATCTTGGATCTTATATTCACCCATGCCTTTATCAATGATTTTAAATTGGGATGGAGGAGATGGAGCAGGTTTAGAAGATTGGAGGCTTGATCGATAGATGGCATTTCTATGGAAGTGAAGGTGGATGGCATATTGAACCAGCCAACAAGGGGAATTGTTTGAAATAAATTATTAATAGTGATGTATTTGTCAAGTGTATGTGATTATTCAATAGGAGTAAATTTATCTTAAGTAGTGGGGAGATAGTTATATTTTTGAAAATCCCCTTCCAATAGTTTAAAATATTGGATGGGTTGTGGATCACCTTGGATGGTTACTTCCATGCCATCATGTGAGAATTTCAAACTTTGGTGTAAAGTGGAGGGTATGAAATTCATTAAATGTATCTATGGATTACCAAGGAGTAAAGGGTATGGTTAATTAAGATCAAGTACATGGACTAATGTTTCATGTATGACATGCCCCACAAGCAAGGGAAGATAAATGTTACCCATAGACTATCTTTCATTATTATCATATGCCTTGATTGTAATTATAGTGGATTATAATGTTGATTTTTAATATCCTAAATTTTTTATTAACCTTGATGTACATAGATTTAAATATGAGTCATTATCTATAAACACCCTCTTTACCTTATGTCGAGAGATAATGACCTCTATATACAATGGTAGGTTATGAATAGATCCCAAAGAGGAGTTATCAAAATGGTTAAAAATGACCTAATTGTTAGTGGGTAGATTTCCAAATAACACTTAAAATCTATAGAAATTTATGTCTTGTAAGACATTGGACTCTTGTAGGAATTTATACAGATTGTCTTTATATATAGACAAAGTGTTGAAAAGTTATAAGATGTAAATTTTGATAGATGTCTTCTCAATATTAACTATAATGTTGTACTTATGTTTAACATTAGATGATGATACACTAAGAATGGTAATTTTTGTGCACCTTGTGGTAATGACACAATCTTGTACTTATAAAGTAATGACTGAAACATGATTATGTGCATAATCAACATAATTCACTATGGAATTGAAAGGATGATTGGCTTGGTTTACATCACCTTTTTGGGCAGACTCTTGATTTTTCCTACCATTACCTTACTCATGTTTGTGGAATGGGTCTTTGTATATCTTCAATTTTTGGTTTTTAGATGTCATAGATGGGTGGTTTTTGATGGATATGTTCCCATGATATATAAGATCTTAGAAATAGTGATTGAGGTGTATACACATATTTTTAGAGTGTGCCTTTATCTTATAGTACTCATAGTATTCATCCTCTTTATACCAACTGGGTTTAGAAACATTATGCTAAAAGGACTTGGTGTTAGGCCAAACAATCATGCTATCTTGGTCCAACTTTCAAAAAATTGATTCGTAAGAGTCACCCAATTGGGTGAACTTACATTTACAATTTTATTATCTTTTTTGATCACTGGGGATGATTATTTTGTTAATTGGTTGGGTATAAAATTGTTGTTTTCTAGGTGGGTTTTATATTTATTTGACATCATTCACACCATCACCTACAACATTATTGTTCTTGGTAAATAACTTGGGATTTTTAGGTTGTTTTGAGGATTTTTTTTAGATTTTAAATATCTTAATAACACCTCTAGTGACTAAATTTTGTTCAATTTGAAATCCCTTTTTAATAATTTCATCAAAAGAACTTGGACAAAGTAGTTTTAAGTGATGTCCTAAGTCTATGTTAAGTTTATTCATAAATATTAAAACAAGTTCAATTTTAATAAAAGACCACAAAAAATGGCATGCCAATGCCCACCATATTTGTAAGGAGACAAAGGTTTCACCACTGTGTTTCTTAGTGTTATGTAGGTCAAGTGTTGTCAAGTCCTTTTTAACATCATATGAAAAGTGATGAATAAACTTCTAAGATAGGTCCTCAAAGGTGAAAATTGATACTTTAGTTAGGCATGAAAACCATTAAAGGGAGTGACCCCTAAGACTTCATATAAATAATCTCAACATTTACTCATTGTTATAAGTAATGTCTACACATGCATGATAGAAGTCCTTTAGGTGATCCCTAGGATCACCTTTATCTTTTTATTTTTAAAATTTGGGAAGTTAAAAATTTTTAGGGAAAGGTGTTATCATGTTATTTAAATAGTATGGGTAAGAAAAAATTTATTCAAATTTATATTGTTTTTTATTGAAAAAAATTCTATCTTGAAAGCCTTGAAATCTATCTTTCATGTGTTTAAACTCTTGAATAATGTATGATGATAATTGGTTCATTTATCTTGAAAATGTATATAAATCAGAAGTTTGACCCATGAATTGTTTTGTGTTTGTGTTTGTTCATTAAAATTGGTTAAGGGGTGGATTATTAATGAAATTATTAGGAAATGGGTTGGAAAAATTAGCAATTTGTGAATGTGCAAAGTTATTTTGGTTAGTGTTAAAGTAAAGGTTAATTAGGGTTGAATTAGTTTTAAAACTAGAACTTGTCTAGTTGGGATTGTTGAAGTCCAAATTTGGATTAGATTAGTTTGGATTTGTGTTAAAATTAGTGTTCATTTGGTTTAGGTTAGTGATAAAGTTAGGGTTGGTGTTAAATCTAGGTTTCATTTTCATGTTAGGGTTGATGTTAAATTTAGAGATGGTGTTAAATTTAAGCTTGTATTGGTTATGTCAGAATTATTATCAGGTTGGTTTAGGGTTGAGTTAAAACTAGGATTAAGTTGGTTTGGGGTTGTGTTAAAATTAAATTTGGATTGGTTAAAAAAATTAGGGTTGGTTGCATAAGGTGTATTTGGGTTAGTTTAGTTTAAATTTTGATTTTAATGTGAACCAATCATGTCATTTAAATGGATGTTAGGGTTGAATGGTTGGTTGGAGATTTGATTAGTGTTAAATGTATTGGTATTGATTGGTGCTTAATTTGACTTGGATAAAATAAATCATACAAGAGAATGTGAATTGGAAAACTGATTTTGTACATTTCCTAAAATAACATTGTGATTTAGATTGATGGGCGCACTTGAATAAATACCCAAATTTGGATTTGATAATGATTGGTTGATTGGTGAGCTCTAAATACTTGGATTGGGATTAATTGGTGATCTTTAATGGATATTCAAGCTTGAATTATAGAATGGTAAACTTGAATGAAAATTCAAGTTTTGATTATTTTATTTTCTGATTGGTAAACTTGGATGAACATTCAACTTTAGATTGATTGGATTTATGACTGGTAAACTTGAAAGAACATTCAATATTAGATTTTTTGGATTTTATGGGTAAACTTGAATTAATAGTCACATGTATATTGAGTAGATTGATAATTGATAAACTTGAATAAATATTCAAATTTGGATTGTATGGAGAGATAAATGAGGGTGAATTAGCATTCACACTCAAATTGGGATGGGTGTTGGAATTTGGATTAACCAAAATATTATATGTTTGATTGGGTTAGAGATTCAAAATATATTTTTTGATATGATGAACATAAGTAAATCTATAGAAAACCCATGACTTACTTAGGAGGATTCCTCATGAAGGATGGATTTCCATTTTTATTGGGAGACATGGGAATTGGGATTGGAGGAACCTAAAAGATAATTACTACCCTATAAATAATGTTTTGATATGTATGGTTTGTGAATAGGTGACAAATACTCCTTAGAAATCAAATATTACAAGTTATGGATGTATAAATTAGGTATAAATTTATCCCCTAAGCTCAAATCTTGAAGCAAAATTTCATCTTTGTTGGTCATGATGTATTGGTTTAATGAATAAGGAGGAAAAATGTATTTGGGGCTACCCTCATCTTATCATGCTCCTCTTTCTTCCTCCTCATGGCTATAGATTTCATTTATTTATACATGATGACTTTGGTCTTGGCTACCAAATTGGAAAGGGTCATTAACAAAAGGCTCCTCCCTTTCCTTTGGATAGTAAATCATAACCATGTTTCTTGTTATGGGTGACAATGCTAGGGGAATTATTTGAGTCAATAAAGACTTGATAAAGGACTACAAAAGGACCAAAGTGAATAAAAAAATTGATTGATAACTAAATGCTTTTAAGCTTTGCTTTAAAATGTTTGGTTTTAAATTTTTGTAGATAAAAGACTCAAATCATGTTTTGTTTTCACTCAAAGATTTTTATCACAAGGGAAAATATAAATAATATATATGCTAAACACTCATGTAATTGTATAAAAATGTGAAAAAATTAGGCAAAAAGAGACTTGAGTAACACATAGGCTTCCCATGTTAGTGACTTATCTATTGCATTAGTTACAGGCTAATAATTGAAGGCACTAACCATAGAGTATTCTACCATTCCCATGGCCCACTAATCCTAGTTTAAAAGTTGTGTGGAAAGTAACTTCTCAGTGTTAGCTAATAATCGATGTAATATAAATTAAATAGATAGCATGGATTACCTAGGATTAAAATATGCATAGGCTCAACTAGGGTAGTCCTTGATATACATTTTGGTACGTGAGGACCAACTCTATGAAAGAATCCAATTTAGCATTATCACACTATTGGGTTGAGTCCCAACATTCCTAACACAATTATATGGGTCTCAGTATGTTGATGTCAAAAAAATCAAACTTTGAGGCAATTATTGAAACCCTAGGTGTTGGAGGATGAAATCCCCTCACATCATGATGTGATTAAAACATACTACCACTTAGGGTTTTGAAATAGTTAACACTCAATTTATATACCATGTCATACATGGGGTTTAGCCTACCACATGATGATGAAATCCATGGTTAATATAGACCCTAAAAAATGAAAAAATAACAAATCTTGCTTCTTATTCTTGATTATCACTACCAATGTGATGCCAATAAAAGATCATATGCACAAGTATTGTCCTCAATAACACAACTTACAAGTGTTTTTTTTCATTATCAAGTATCTTCACCAATGTGATGCTGAGAGAAGAGAATATGCAACACAAGACACACACAACAAAGAAATAAAAATAAGATTAATTAACTTCAACAACAAAAAATTCTAATTAGTAAAGTAAATCTAAAACTAAAATTAGAAAAACTTGTTAGAAATTTTGAACAAATAAAACATTATAAATAATGAAAAAAATTGGTTTGTTTAGCTCTTTATAGGTTTTTCTTTGACTTGTGTCCTAAAATCAAACTGTTAGAAGTTTTATTGGGCTCAAATATCGAAGGCAACCTACAAAAAAATAAAAAAACACAATGGAAAACTTAGGAAACACAAGTCTCTGGAATGATTTTGTAGATACATAGTCAAAGCAAAGTACAAAATTGTTAGCTATCAAAAATCCAAAAAATCAAATGAAAAATAGAAAATTAAATATAATGAATTCATAGTTACCTTTAATTATTTCACTGATATCTTTATTGATTTCACTAAACTATTGAATAATTTCATTGATGATCATTACAATTTAGCTGCTACTAAAAACTATTTTCCAATTATGTCTATAATTTCGTTGAATGTTTTTCAATTTCATTCCTGTTAAAAAAATAAAACAAAGGAAAACATAAATAAAATGATTTGATGATTAGGTTGAGTGATTTCACTAATGAACATAATGATTTCTCTGACAAGGTAGAAGATGAAAAACATAGTAAAATAGTAAAAAATAGAGGTATAAAATGAAAACAAAAGGTTATTTATAAAAGGATACTAACACAAGGAACCCCATAGAAGAGAAAAATAAAGAATTGCAAAATAGAAAGTTTTTAATAACAATTTCAAAGTTGTGTTTGATTATTTCACTTCTAATTGTTATAATTTCACTACTGACTAAAAATAACAAATAACAAAAAATAGGACAATTTCATTGTTAGGTAGAATAATTCACTACTAATTGTTACAATGTTGCTACTTCTACTTACAATTTTGCTAATAATATCTTTGATTTTATAGTTGTATAGAAACATAGAAAAACATAACATTGATAAGATAAGATAAACTATAACTAAAACAAAAAAGTGTTAGAAGTGACAAGACTACTAAAAGACACTAAAAATTAGACAAATAACAATTTCATTATTCTCTACTATAATTTCATTTTTGAAGTATACAAATTCATTGTTACATAGAGAGTATATATAACAAGCTTAAAAATGCTAGAAAAAACCTGCAGATGTAAACAAAAACTTTTAAGATCAAGGTTAAATGTGTAGATGATAGTTTATGATTATATAACACCTCATTTTTGTACACTCGACAAATTCAAACCTTGGTTATTCATTTCAGTTATTTACCTTTCCTACTTATGCAAGTCTCTCATTTACTCTATATTATGTCCCTTGGCCTATATCTCTTAGTCTAACCAATATTATGTTGATGACCCATGTCTTCTATCTTTCTTATAATTATTAAAATGTAGTTATCTTCCATCTCTAAAATTTCTAAGCGTATACCTATTTACTTGCTCCTTGGACACTAATGTTCAAGACAAACACTAGAGTCAACATTAGTCTCTTGTCCTAATGCAAGTGTCCAATGCCCTAAATTCATCCAATTTGAAAATGAAATGTATCATAATGGTTAGACTAAGTGATTTAATGCAATTTATTACTCTAAAGGGATTGATATAAATATAATATCAACCCTCATTCATTCAACACCTAACAACCTAGAAAAAGACCAAAGAGACCAAGCCAACTTATCAAAAACACTATATCAAGCATAAAATAGAAAAAAAATTCCCTATTTCCATACCATTCATAGGTACAAAACATTTATAGATTTGAATTACTAAAGGAGCAACCCAAGAGCCTAATTTTCTAAGTCACAAGATAGGTCATTATTGTACTTAATTTTACCATATTGTATGATTCACACACAAGCCAACACATAGGGAGAACTACATAAGTCTAAGGCCCAATTATAGAGTATATTGTAAATATAGGAAGTGTAATCTAAAAGTGGGGTTTTTGGGGTTAACTCAACACCATATTTCCACTAACCCATTTTTACCCAAGGTCATTATGAAGATGGAAAACTAGAGTTTTACCATTTCACAAGGAATAACAATCCACGACCTAGATCTAAATGCACTAGAGTGAAGAAAAATAAAAATATAGAAGCATCCAGGTGGTCACATCCCATTTAAATAGATATTTTGTATATGATACTTGTGTTGATCATAGATAGTAGCATTGGTGTAAGTGTCTTAGGTTAACATTAGTGTCTACAATGATATAAGTGTCATATCTAAAATCTCATGATTATTATAGAATCTCCTTCCATTCTAATTTCTACATGTTTCAAATCTAGAACTACATTAGCATCATAATAATCTAATTACATCACTTATTTATCATTTATATATCTATCATGGTTGTACTTTTCATATTTGTACTATTTTAGCATAATAAATTAAATCTAGTTTATATCTGAGTTTAACATTTAATTGGCCTACTATAGATCTTATTATCACCTTATGCCATTTCATTTTTATATACCCCTTTAATTAAAATATAGGTAAAATGATAATATCACGCTTGATCAACATTTTAGGGTTAAATATTTGGTGAACCTAATTTATTTGAATGTAACTTTTTTTTATTTCTAGGTTTTTAAACCATTTAAGGTTTCAAATTACTATACTTTTCCATTTCCTACTTCTACTATTTTTATGCAACCTAGGCATATCCATAGATTGGTAGGTGTGCTTATTGAACATATCAAGCTTCCCCTCCCCCCCATCTAAGATGTCTCAAACAAATGAAAGATCTCATACTTTGGATCATGATGATACCCATGTTGAAAATAAAAAACATACTGATAAAGTTATCCTAAAAGAATATTATGATAATGAAAACCATGAAACAAATTAAAATGAACAAATAGACCATGCTCAAATGCATGAATTTGTATTGTTTCATTAGTATATTCAAGAAAACCTTGAAGATCTTGATGAGATATTAAAAACTATACTTAAATAAAAAATTCTAACACTAAAGTGGAAACATCCCTCCCCTTAAACACATTACAACCTAATACATCATGGGATCACAATTTATGTGTTTAAATCTTTATTTATTGAAACTACTATTACTACATCTATTATGGAATTATTAGTTGTCTCAACACAAATACTAGTTTCAATGTCTATTACTACTCAAAACATGTTTTCATCCCCTTTGGTAACTACTCAACTTTATAATATAAATCACACTGGTCCTACAGTTCAATCACTCCTTCAAGTTATAAATACCTTGGAGGACAAGGTAAAAAACATTGAACACAATTATTTAAAATCCCCCCATGTTATATATTTGCAATATGTGTTGCATAACCCTCTTGTAATTAGGATATCTTTACATCTTTTTCCAACTAGATTTATTACACCTAATTTCACATTTTATGATGGAAAAGGTGATCTTGAACATCTTTTAACCTTTCATGCATCATGCCTTGACTATGCCTCCAATAATAAACTTTTGACCAAATTATTTCCAAGAAGCCTCAAGGACTATGCCTTGAGGTGGTTCTCTGATTTACCTCTATAATTTATAAAAGCATTCAAACCTCTTGCAAACTAATTTTTAGCACAATTTTATATTAGTATTTCCAAAAATGTTTCATATGCTCAAAATTCCAAAATCAAATAACCAATGAACCTATTAATGAACATGTCTTGAGATATAAGACAATATTGCTAAAATGAACAATCTTATGACATACAAATATTTTCAATATATATTCAAGAAAATTTTTCTTGCTCCTTTACATGATTACAATATTTTTAAGAATTTAAAATCTTTTGATGACTTATGACATATTGTACAGGACTATGAAATGAATCTTATGTCATTGACTAAGCTCAAATATGTAGCAAACATACCAACTGCATATACATCTAGTACCAAGTTTACAATCAAACCTAGTTATAAGGTAAAACCTCTTGAGCCTAAAAAAGAAAAATAAAACATAGTTAACATGGTTTCACAATAGCCTAATCATCTTTTCTTATCTAATGCACCAAGGAGATAATTTACATGTTTACCTGAGTCCCTAGTTTCATTACACTCATTGTTACTAGAGTTTTTACTTATATCTCTTCCTCATCCTATCAATTTTGATATCATTCTACCTCTACCCAATGAGTATGATGCCAATGCTTATTGTGATTATCATCAAGGGAATGGCATTCTACAAGTATATGCTTTACCTTAAGACATAATATGTAATATCTTATCGATGATCAAAAACTTACATTTTAGGATCCTCTAAAATAATCAAGCTCACAACTTGTTGATCACCATAAATAGAAAATATCTAAAAACCCTTTATAAGCCCATGATAAGAAGGAACCAAAAGTCTAAATGGTGTATAATTCACATCCTCCTCCATAACATTATGGGCACCCACTAGATGGGATTATTGGTACTTACACATGACATATACCTCCCATGGTTAAAATATCTTCTATTTACTATAATGGAAGTGAAATTAAGGATGATGACTCTGATCTTCATTATTTATTCATTCAATCATATCTTGATAAATACCCCATATGAAATTTTATGATTTATAATTGTGTAATCAAAAATGTATGTACCATGACATTACTTATGTACTTAGGTTATACTCATAATGATTTACATTCTTATACTAAATTATTAGAGCATTCGATGGGACCTCCACAAAGGTTCCTGGTGAGATTATCATACCTTTATAGGCTGGTATTGTATATGTGGTGACCACCTTTTCATTTATTTCTTACATGTATAATTTATATGTTATTGGGAAGACCTTGGATACACATTGTTGGAGCAATAATGTATACAGTGCATGGGTGTGTTACATACATTCATGCCAATTGGGTAACTAAAATTTATATAATTCTATATGAGTCTCCTCTTCAACAAAAGTAACTTATACCCAGATAATTATTTATCAAGCCTATTAAGGATAATTCCCCACAAAAGGGTGAGAAAAAACCAATCCCCTTTACTAGGCACCCATTACATGAGAGACCAATACATTAGAGACATAGAGTAGATTCCACAATATCCCCATCTTCTACCATACACCATGATCAAATATCTAGAGCACCTCTAAATGTACATATTACTACTATGCCAAAGAAAAAACAAACACTCAATGATGTGTTCCAATAACCTAAACTCCTGTCACTCCTACTATTGCTTCACAACCACATAGTCCTATGTTACATACATAGAGTACCATTGATAACACAATGACTAATATTTCACCTATACATGTTCCTTAGTAATTTAAATAGGGTATTACACTAGATGTCTAGTGGGGAGATATCTATGACCATCCATTGGATGACATCATAATATGATCCTTCCTATTCAAATATTTTAAATGCCAAAAAATCAAAACCTTTTAAAAAAATTCAAAACATTTTTGGTACCTACATGTTTTATTAGATTATTGGAATCTGTGTTAGTTCCATTTTAATGGAGGACACACTTTTACTCCTAAATGCATATATAGATACACAATACATTACTATTTCATATGGTGGTCTTTCCCTCTACTCATGTCATATGGATATTGGGGGCATCCACTTATTTGATATTGATATACACAAGTTATATGGTTTGATGATCACTCTACATTATCATATTTGATTTTACATATGTATTTACACATGCATTTATCCATAATAATATCTTACATAAGGTACTTTATATTTTATACAATTGACATTTTTTTCCTAACACATTGATCCATTGACTATTATGACATGTTTTATGTTGGTCACTTATTATTTATTTTTATGTACTTCCTTGAGTGCCTTTCCTCATTATTTTATTCCTTGTTTTAGTATATGAATATGTTATTTTTCTTGTGGGCTTGGTGACTTTGTATGATTTCATTGACATTTGTATATGTCATAGTTTATTATATGGAAATATGAATATGTCATTCTTATTTTTATGGACATTTGACTAAGTCATATCCCTTCAATTGTGTAGCATTTGAACATGCCCCTTATTTGTGGTCTCCTTATACCATTACCCTTTGACTTGATTTTGAGTGCTCTTGTGTGTTTGTTTTATTTAATTTTTAAGATTATATTGTTACTATCTAGACATTTCCATGATATTTATCATGCATCTTAATCCTACATGTGATCACATTGCTTTTATGCACTTCAATGATACATTTACCTAGAAATGTTCCATTTTATATGTTACATATTTATATTCAAAGATTATACAATTTTCTTATCCTTTTTAGGTTAGGTAAATACCAATTCCTATCTTTCTCTCTCACCTTAAAGGGGGGCATATATGTGGGGGCATGTGTTATAGGTATGTTCTCCACACTTTTTATAGTTTCTAAATTTACTGGGGGCATGATTTAGATGCATTTTCTCCACACTCATTTAGTAAATGGTACTTATATCAATTTTTAGATTTAATGGGGGCATTTCATATGGGCATGGCTTATTTACATTCATAATTACTAGATTCAATGGGTTAATGATTTTGAATCATGTTATTAACACTTATTTAGTATTCATCATCTCCAAATTATAATGTGGGAATGTTTTGGAAGCATGTTCTCCACACATACATAGTTATCCAAATTAGTCAAAGCACACAGCTATATGATTCAAATTCATAGTCATGGAAAAATTATATGCATTGGTACCATTGTTATGCATATATTCAACATGAGACATATCTAAGGTGCATATGTTGTGTAACATGTGCCTAATATTAAAAAATCCAAATTAGTTTCAAATTCCAAAACTCTTTATGTACTATTACCATATTACAAACTTTTTTGTACTGATACCCCACTAACTTTTATGGACTTTATTGAGATAATATACTATAGTAATTGGTTGTCTTTTTGTTATGGTTGAGGTGATTAAATCATTCAATATTTCTAAGTTTTTAGGTTGGACTTGATTGTATCATCTAGCCTCACTAGATTATAAGTATCATTGGGTTGCACAGTTGAGATAATCTCAACTACCAAGTGGAAACTCACTTTTCATCTACGATTGGGGGCATGTTCCTATATATATATATATATATATATATATATATATATATATATATATATATATATATATATATATATATATATATATATATATATATTCACTTTAAATATTTATCTAAATTTATCCTTGTTGATGTCTAAATGTGTATCACTAAGTCAACATATAGTGTTTAAGAAACACTTCTCATTTCCATATTCAAAGAATCTATTACATGAGTTTTTGTTTGTGCTCTTCTTGAGATCTATGGTGGAGTAGCGAACAAGATAAATGATTGTTTCACAAAATGAACATATAAATGGTTATTGGGAGTAAAAATGGTCCTAAATATTTGTGAAGATGAAAATAATTTGAATTAAGTATAATAAATGATCTATAAACCCTAAAGTCTAACCTTAATCTAGATACATATTTACAATGAAAATCTAAACTATAGTGATATGATAAAAAAGGAACAAAAGGGAGGGTAGGGCAGAAAGAAGATGTTTTTGATCTTCAATTCAAACATTATGACAGCTTAAATTTCATCAAGACATGTACTAAACCAATATATAACATGAAATTTCATAGGCACATATCCTACTATATATCAAGAAAATATCTAAGGAAAGGTAATGCAAACAAGAAATTAGGTTCACTTTAAAGTTTTACTTCCATAGGAAAATAACTTCTACACATCTTCAAGAAAAGCAAAGGAGAACAAAATGAACCTAAGATATTTCAATCAACCTAGCCTAAGCACAAATTGACAACTCTGCATTAACATGTGCACATTTAGGATCCATAAAAATAATTCAAATCTAAATATCAAACTAGATAACTAAGGAAGTAGCCATGATAGCAAACACATAGATAAATATTGGACAAAATTTGTAGAAATCCTTGCTTGTATTGCTTTCTCCAAGTTTAAAAATTATTTTGGCTCTAAAAACTCCCCCCTTTTTACAATTGGCAATACCTCTTTTATAGAAGGCTCAATTAGTTATGTCTATCAGTCATATCCAATGATAATTACACAAGTGTCAAGGATAGTTATCCTTCTACAACATTATAGAATCGGACAATTTATAAATGGACTAACCTATAAACAATGAAATTTACAAATTGCACATGCTTTTATAGGATATAATTTTCTTTCAAAATTATTTACAAAGTTTTAATTCAAAATAATATACTATGTCAATTAACTTTGAGACACTTCACAATTGTCACCCTTTACTTTTATCCTTGATCTTAATGGATTTATTACATTTATTCATTAGTCAATTTGGTACTAGTAATTGGTTCCCTTAAAAGTTCTTATGTCTACCTTGTTAGGTTTTCAAACATTCGACGCTGAACATCTGATGACAAATATAACTCAACTACTTTTGGGTCTACAAGATCTTTTAATCTGAGTTATCTACTTATGTGGTATCACCATGGAATACTACTCATTAATACTTAAAATATGACCATTTGTCATTTTAGGACATGTGTCACTTATTGGTTTTGAGCCCTTTGAAAAGTTTATCTCAACTCGCACCATCGGATCTTCTTGCATGAATCAATGGGGTTCATTGATCTCAAACTAAGAAGTTGAATGATATTGGTTATTTTGTCATATTCCCCATGATTGTGACACTTGTCACTACCAAATTCATTCTAAGCTTCATTTAAATGTCAACTTTATCTTGCATCATTTATCTTGATTATATAGATCAAACATGCTCTGTTGATCTTTATATACTGGGTTCAGTCCTTTACTCCATGTATCATTGATTTTTTGACAAATTTCCCATAATGGAAACACTTTTCACCCTCTCTCTCATCTTATGGATTCATTAAAGTTTTAACTTAACACACACCATTGATTAGAATGTGTATGCTCAGCGACATACCATTGATCTTAGGGAATATGTTTGGGTTTTAACCTTGGGTTATGTGCTCAACACTTGTCATCTTTGTGCTTGTTTTGAGTCCTTTAAATTTTTAACTTTGATCATATACCATTATATCATCTAGTTTCACACACAACATATATCTTGATGCTTGACTTATTGACTCCATACGAGCTTAACACTTGTCATTTCTAGGCTTACTCCATTCTTGTAAACATAAAATTGACTTAATAAGGTCCTGAGAAATATAGAACTTAGGATATAATTTTATCTTAAGATTTTATTCATGTTAATAAACATAATAAAAACCTTAAGATAAAGTATTAATATAAGTTTAATATATATAATAAAATATATCTGCTTAATTTAGCCCATGTGAACAACAGACTAGACTAGGGGGATTTGAGAAATATAGAACTTACTATGAAGGTTTTGGACTAAAGTTTTGGTCATGTTGATAAACACGATAAAAAATTTAGGCTAAAATCTTAAACTAAGTTTATAATATAATAATTGTTCCAATGTAAATTTAGATCAAATAATCCCGTATAAATTTGAATTCAAAGGAACTTAGAACAACTTATTAGACTAAGGGTTTTTTGGTATCTGAACATAAATTCAATTGATTAATCAAAGATCAAAGATGAATCATAAGGTTAAATTATCATCAAAGTAAAAAACCCTAGACTTTTTTGGTTCAAGTGAAACTCTATTAAACCTGCAACTTGAAACATAAAGATCTAATGTTAGAAAATTTAGACAAGATCAAACTAGAATCATGGGTAAATATGCCAATCCAACCATGGTGTGAATGATCTTCAAATATAGATAATGTCTTAATATGTTAATGGCAATATGAACAAGGGGAAAATTTAATTTACAACATAAATTTGCACAATTTAAAACAAATATCCTCATTTTCAAGAATGGGGGTATGTTGACATCAACAAATGGTGACTTTTTGGAGAAACATAATAGTATGTTAGAATTTAGATACTCTTGGTTTAAATTAATAACCAAACAAATTATCCCATATGATAATGTACCATTATTAAGATCAACTCATTATTAAAACAAGTCTTACATATGCATAATTAGGCCCAAACATCATAACTTACCCATGTTGTGTGTGTGCTTTGATTCCAATTATTGTTTGCCATGGGATTTAGGGAATAACTTCTAGATTTCTAGACATCAACCATTAACAATAATTTATATCATATCTAGATTTACATTGAGGATCATTCTTTAGCTAATAGAAGGATTGGGCATTGCTCTGCTACCATCTAGGCATTTATAGCCCTAATAGAGATGTTTTTGGCTCCATTAAAGGACTTGCACCACTTCTAGCTAAGCATCCATAACCCTAATAGAGTTTACCAGAATCACCTTTGCTTAGAAAGCTATTGAATTTTGTAATAAGGTTCTTATTTTTTTGTATTTTTCAAATTATTTTGACTTTATAGCTAGGGTTAGGAACTAGGTTAGCCAAGTTTTGGGATTTGGTCAAGTGTTTGATCTTCAAACAATCATCTTTGATTGTAAAATTTGTCCTAGGAAATAATGTTTATTAAGTGCAAACATGAATGTGTTTTAATAATTAAAACTTTCACCCAACATGTGTAATCCTTATCAAAATCAAATTTAGATGAAAAAAGGTTTGAGATTTTAAGGAAAAACTAACCTAGATATCAATCTTTACCAATTTATCCAAATCATAACATCAAGTTCAAATTTCTGGAATCCATGATCAACCAATGCTTAAAATTCATACCTAAATTCTTAATTTGAGAATATCCTTGAGAATTTAGGTGAATTTGGCACCTAAAAACTATATTGGAAAAGACTTATTGAAAGCAAGGAACAAGGCAAAGAAAAAAGAAAACATACTAAACAAACAAACAACAAGCAAATAAATATTTACAAACACTATTTAAAAATAAGGGATAGGAAAGAAAGAAACATGAAAGAAACTAATCTAAATACCTACACTAAATCCATAAATAACCTACCTTTAGGATAAAATGGAAAGTTATTTAGTCTACTACAAAACCTTAAAACATAATTGCTTCCATTCAATGCCCTCTTCTTGTGGATAAGATCACTTGTATGCTTATGTCTTTTGTATGATGCAACTTGGCTTCCCACCTCCATTATAAATCATATGGATTAAATATATAGATCCAAGATCCAATCATATTCTTCTAAAATATTTCTTTCTTGCATTAGGAAAGATAGCTTTGGTTTATTTAAAGACTGATCATGATTTATATCCTTTTCCTTCCATGGTTGTATTGTAAACTCAACTAGTATGTTTGGATTTATGTCTTCATTTGGCTCCAATTCATCTTTCTTTGAGATATTTAGAATATCATTTCCTTCTTTAAGAATAGATATAATAACAATTTTTATTACACATTCCTTAATCTCCACATGAAGTGGGAATTGACTATCAATCTTTGCATAAAAACTCTCCAAGTCATCCCAAAAGGTATCTTCATAATGATCAATAGAAAGGATATGAGATTCATTTGGAATACTACAATTTAAAACATGTTGATCACATATTTATAACCTTTTGATGGATTCATATGAAATTTATTGATCTATTACATTTGCTTCATCTTCATATTCTTTGCCAACAAGTGTTTCCATGACATCCTTAGAAACTCCATTCATCTCAATTGTAACTTCTTATCTAATTTTAAACAAGATAGGGTCTTCCTTCCTGATTAGTGTATTAGATCCATCTTCTAAAGTATCTTCAAATTCTTCTTCATCTTGAAATGGAAAATGACATGTCTCTACCATAAGAGCTATTTTAGAAGATGTAGATTCTCAGAAGAACTAGATGACAATGCAACATTATTATGAACCCTACAATAATTATCCAAAGGTACATCACAAGTGTTTATGTTATACACATTCATCATTTTAGATGGCTCATTGTTATAGTTGTTTTATCTATTTTAAAACTTAGATGTGGGTTTGTTTAACCCCTCAACATAATAATTTTTATTATAACCTTCCCCATCATTACCTAAGTGCTTTTTGTCTCAAGAAAATCAATGCTCAATTTTTGGACCATTTTTAAAATGGAGTCATTTTCACTCTCAAGTGCCTCTAATTGTGAACTTGAGGACTACTACCAGTTATTGGCACCATATCTCTTTGATCTTATGGATGAGATCCACTTGCAATGTTATTCAAGAATCCTAGGTTTTGACCAGGATGAGCATGAATAAAAGGTAATTGGTTTAAAACTAGAGTTTTATTTAAAGTAAGCATGCTTTGATTAACATTAGGAATGACATTAAACATGGGTAGATTAGGATTGATATTTGGAATGGCATATGTCATTTGACCCTGGGGTTGCATTTGGTCATTAATTACCATAGCCTCAACATAAATTAAAGCTAATATATTAATGACTCTAATAGATCTTTTTAAAAAACAAAAAAGTTAACAGATCTGAAGAATCTTTATAAATCTCTAAAGCTAAATCCTTAATAGGTATATAAGGAGCTATAATTTTATTCAACATATTTTTAAATCTAGCATTAAAAGCACTAATGGTTTCATTTGAATCCTTTTTTATAGTAATGAAATGTTGATAAAGGACATATGGACTTATGATCTTTACAAATTGATCAATGAAATAATTATTGAAATCATTCTATCTGATAATCAAATCTTCAAGAAGGTTAATAAACCAATCATATGCCTCATCTCTAAGAGTAAAAGGAAAAAATCTATAGGTAACATCTTCATGAACAATATTCAACTATCCTAAGGCAGCTTTGAAGTTCTTAACATGTTTTTCAGAAGTCACAACACTTGTAATACTAAAAGAAGGAAAATATTTAACAAAATTTCTAGGTAAATCATGTACCTAACCAAACACATTGATAGAATATCGACCTAACCATGCCATACCTTGATGAAGACCTTACTTGTGGTAGTTTCAGGTCAAATCTTGTTCATAATACAACATAGTAACCAAAACATTGCAAAGACAAATTGATCTTCAAATCTTTACAAAAAAATTCATATAGATCTTCAAAGAATAACTATATTTGGCTAAATAATCCTAAAAACTAGTTTGAAATCATGAATATCAGTGATCTTTACAAAATTGAACTAAGAATAACATAAATATGTAAAGGATCAACTAATATTTTAAAAAATTTCACTAAAATTAGCAAAGATGCTACAAATTCAAAAAGATTTAGCTAAAGGCCCTCCTTCTAGCACCAATTTTTAATGCCTAAATGCATCACTAGGTCAAAATATAGTGTTTAATAAACACTTCTCATTTTTGGATTCAAAGAATCCATTGCAAGAGTTGTTGGTTGAGATCTTCCTAAGATCTGTGGTGGAGTAACAGCCAAGCTAAATGAATATTTCAAAAAATTAACATGTAAATGGTTATTAGAAGAAACCATGGTCCTAAATATTTATGAAGATGAAATTAATCTGACCTAAGTCCAATAAATGATGTCCAAACCTTAAAATATAACCCTAATCTAGTATGAATATTTACAATTAAAATATAAATTACAGTGATATGAGAAAAAAAAAAGGAACAAAAGAGAGGGTAGGGAAAAAAGAAGGTGTTTCTAATATTCAATCCAAACATTATGATAGAGCTTAAATTTCATCAAGACATGCACTAAACCAATATATAGCATAAAATTTCATAGATATAGATCCTACTATATATCAGGCAATTGTCTAAGGAAAGGTAATATAAATAAGAAATAAAGTTCAATTTAAAGGTTTACTTCCATAGGAAAATAGCTTCTACACATCTTTAGGAAAAGCAAAAGATAAATAAATGAACCTAAGATCTTTCAATCAACCTAGCATAAACATAAATTGATAACTTTGCATTAACATGTGCACATCTAGGATCCATAAAAACAATTTAAATATGAATATCAAATTAGATAACTAAGTAAGCAGCCATGATAACTAACACACATGCAAATATTAGACAAACTTTGAAGAATTCCTTGCTTGTACTACTTGCTTGAAGTTTACAAAGTGATTTTAGATTGAAGAACTCTCCCCCCTTTTTACAATTGGCAATACCCCTTTTATAGAAGGCTCAATGAGGTATATCTATTAGTCATATCCAATGATAATTGCATAAGTGTCAAGGATAATTGTCCTTCTACAACATTCCATAATCAAAAAAATTACAAATGGACTAACCTATAAGTAATGCACTTTACAAATTGTACATGCTTTTATAAGATATAATTTTCTTTCAAAATGATTTACAAAGTTTTGATTCAAAAGAATATATTTGCCAAATTAATTAACTTCAAAAATCTTCATAATTATAGCCCTTTACTTTTGTCCTTGATCCTCATGTCTTTTTTACATTTGTTCATCATTCAATTTGGAATTGATAACTAGTTCCCTTAAAAGTTCTTCTATCTACCCTATTAGGCTTTAAAACATTTGACCCTTATCATCTAATGATAAATATAGATCAATTGATTTTGGGTCTATAAGATCTTTTAATCTAAGTTATCTATTTATGTGGTATTTTCATGGCATATTATTCATTAATACTCAAAATGTGATTGTTTATCATTTTATGACATGTTTCACTTCTTTATTGGTTTCAAGCCCTTCAAAAAGTCTATCTCACCTTACATCATTAGATCTATTTGCACAAATCAATGCATTTTGTTGATATCAAGCTAATAATTTGAATTACATTGGTTTTTCTATCATATTCCCTATGATTGTGACACTTGTCACTACTAAATTTATTTTGAGCTTCATTAAAATGTCAAATTTATCTCACACCATTAATCTTGATTGTATGGATCAAATGTGATTTGTCGATCTATATATACTGGGTTTAGTCCATTGCTCCATTACCATTGATTTTTTGATAGAGTTCCTATGATGGTGGCACTTATCACCCTATCTCTCATCTTAGGGATTCATTGAATTTTTGACTTAATATGCACCATTGATTAGGATGTATATGCTTAACTACGTACCATTGATCGTAGGGAAGATACTCGGGTTTTAAGCATGGGTTGTGTGATCAAAACTTGTCATCTCTACACTTGTTATAAGTCCTTTGACTTTTAAAATTTGATCATGCACTATCAGATCATCTATGCTTGAGTTAATTCACACCATATATCTTGATGCTTGATTTAATGACTCCCCGTGAGCTTGACGCCCATCATTTTTAGGTTTGCTCCATTCCTACAAACATAAAATTGACTTAATAAGGTCCCACAAAATATAAAACTTGGGATATAATTTTATCCTAAGTTTTTATTCATGTTAATTCACACAATTTATGAGGATGATGACCAATTCACACCATTTATGAGGATGATGACCAATTCCATAGGCTAGGAGAAAAAGGGATTTGGTTGAGTGAGTCATCAATAAAGGGTTAAATTGGTTGAAACTTTCCAAGGTGACTCACTAAGTGGTTGAGGAAGTTATGGAGGGTGGTTGGATGAGTCAACACATGGTTAATATTATCATGGAGGATGTCTGAGTGAGGTGGAAAGTCTAGATTTATTAAATAAATTTGGATAAAATGTGTGCATAATTGATTCATTAAAAATTATTTAGTTTTTTAGGGAAATGATGTTAGTTTGAATTTAAATTTATGAAAGAAGAGTTATCATGTCAAAATGATTTTTGATATTAAATGGTGAAATTTAAATTTAGGTGTCTCTAGGCATAAATGCAGATTATACCATACTAGCCTAGGAGATACACAGAGGATGTAGGGATGATTAAGGCTTATAAAGTATGGTGGGAGTAGATGTGACCTATTAAACTGACAAATCCTTATGTGAGACCTAAGACATAGATAAAGGGACTACATGTGACATTTAGAGTGCCACAAAGGAGGACATGGCAATAATAGGTACATGTATAGGTAGCTATCCAAAGAGATGAAGGACATGGTAGTTGGGAGCATGTGCACATTGATGACATATGATCCATAGTGGTATAGGTTGAAGAGGTAGAGGGAGAGACAACATGATGAGATACACATATTATTATTATTATTATTATTATTATTATTATTATTATTATTATTATTATTATTATTATTATTATTATTACTAGTGATGAGAATATAGATGGGGAAGATACTATGATGCATATTGTACCAAAGATCCATATATGAAAAGATGATGAACTTGGTTCATTATGACTGACACGAATAGTGAAGGATGAGGCCTTAATTGTGAGGATTCACAAGGAGATTAGAGTGAGACATGTAGAGATTGTAATCTTTCATGGGGTTAGAGGAGAGATGGAATCAAACATCCATAAAGATATCTAGATCACATGTATATGTGGATAGGTTGATTGTAGAGGATAGGTAGAGAGGAGGGCTTGGTGACTTTTGATGTGAATACATAGATAGAGGATGATAATTTTATAGCAAAAATATATTTATGAGAGAGGGATGAAACAAATATTGAGGTATAGAAAGAAAAGGAGCTATTGGTTACAACAAGCCAACTAAATTCCCTATCAGATATAGTGAAGGTGATGGAGTATGTGACCTACTATAAGAGTCTCTATGAACGTGTGGTGCCACTAGAGAAATAATCACCTTTGTTTATAGATTAATCTCATAGTAGTAGATTTAGATCAAGGATGATGATAACACAAGTAATGGCATCAGATCATTTTAATATCCATTTATCTCACCATGCCATGCATCCTCATTGGAGTACACCACAATAATTGAGATCACCTCCTATTGAAGGATAGAGAAAGAGCTAGAGGATAGATGATAGATACACATTTTTTAGATGTATTTGAGATGGATTTGATGTTATATACATTTTATATGTGTATGTATGTATGTATGTAGGTGTGTGTGTGTGTGTGTGTGTGTGTGTGTGTGTGTGTGTGTGTGTGTGTGGGTGTATGTATGTATGTATGTATATGTATGTATATACATATATATACATATACATACATACATACATACACACACACACACACACACACACACACACACACACACACACACACACACACACACACACACACACATATATATATATATATGTATGTATGTATGTATGTATGTATATGTATATGTATACATATACACACATACATGCACATGTACATATACACACACACACACACACACACACACACACACACACACACACACACACACACACACACACACACACACACACACACACACACACACACACACACACACACACACACACACACACACACACACACACACACACACACACACACACACACACACACACACACACACACACACACACACACACATATACGTACATACATATAGGGTTTATTGGGCATGTCATTATGTTATGGATTGGTTTATGTTTATATATGTTTTTTTATTGATGTATTATATGGATAAATGCATACATAATTTTGTATCACATGCATTTGATATTTGACACATGCTAGTATTTTAAATTATGAAAATGTATTTGAGAAAATGATATGCGTTAATAGCTACTTTTAATATGTTTTGCTTGGAATTTCCAATAATAATTCCAACATTAAGTTTCCAACATGAGTTTAGGAACCTTTATTTTTATGTTGTGTAAGAAAATATGCACCAATGGTATTGAAAAACCATTATGTATATTATGTTATATGCATAGGGATTGATATATTCACAAGTGCAAGCCTTAATGCATCATGATATGGAATATATTAATAACACTTGTTTTAATTCACATAGTAATCTAAACTCAAAAAGAGAAATAATGAAAAAACAAAAATAATCATTGGCGACAATGAAACCAAGTAAAGAAAACACACAAGAAAGTAAAAAAACAACTATACAAGAAAATAAAACACATAAATAATATAAACAAGAAAGGATGTAAATAATCAATTCAAAAAATTAAATAAAATTTATTTTGTATGTCCTTGGGTAAAGTAAAAATATTTATACCATGAGATATTTAACAATGATAATCATTCAATGAATCATCGACATAAGGGATGACTAGGGTACATAACTAAGTAAAAATGTTTTTTTAATTATTTTTGTATGTTTTGATATTTTTGGATGATTTTTGTTAAGATGACCTTAGATAACCCATGTAAATGAGCATTTCCTACATAGTCAGTATGGACCTCAGGCTGTTATAGTACTCTGAATAAGGGAATAAATGGAAACTGATGATATTAGGGAAGATGATGATGATTATATGAAAGGTACCCTCCCAAGAAATTATGATAAATTTTAGGGTTTTATAATGGATGGTTTTTGTTATAGTGTATAGAGGAGTGATTTATCTATGGATTATATACAAGAGTCTACTAAAACATGAGCAAAGGTGTAACTACATAATATGAAAATCAAACCTTAAACTAAAATTTCATAAGCAACTAAAAATATGGGAAATACGCAAATGAATAGGGATGTGTGTGTGTGTGTGTAAATAGATAATAGATGAATGGATCATGCTGAGGGATTCCCCTAACTAGGGTGTATATATATATAATGGTCTATACATGGCACTAGTAATTGGTTTTCATCATGATACTTGTCCAAGGTGTCATAAGAATGGTTTTCACTTTTGGATGGATTATTTTTGTTGGTCCCAAATTTTGGCTAAGTGTTTTAACATTTTGGTGCAGAGATGACATGGTGTGGAAGGAAACTTGAGTAGAATACTATGGCATAGAAGCACTGAGGTGTGGAACATGTAGGTCATGAAAGCACTAAGGTGTAGAAGTAATAACATGAGAGGAAACAATCAAAGGAGAATTAGTCATGAGGAAAATGAGAGCGTAGGACTTGGAATAAAAGCATAAGACTTGGGGAGTGCATGGGAAGCATGAGAAATTAAGGAGCAATTTATATGGGTCACCTGGACCTTATTCATCAAAATTTCTACACCTACCCATGAGGAGAGGAGAACATGGTAGCAAAGATCTAATATAGAGCAAGTATATAGGGGGTACAAAGGCTCAAGTCCTTAGGATAAGTTAGTTATTAGAGAACCATGCCTCTTAATTTTTTGAGAGTTTATTTGTCAATTAATCCTATCATTAGTATTGTAAATACTTGGTTAGGGATAAACAAGTATAAATACTATAGTCATATAAAATTCAAAAATTGATAACTCGAATGTGGTTAATGACACCCAACCCTTAGGTCCCTCTTACTCTTCTAACCCTCTTAGGATTATTTTCATTTATTCTAAATCATTTGTAGCATTCTAAACTTGGTCCTAGCTCACCTAGACTACTCTTTCCAAGATAAATGAATCCCCCTAGGTCCCATCTACTCAAGACAGTAGTGCCACACTTGAACTATAACACTGATACCACTCCTGTCCACTTTTGGTACTCCTATTCAAGTGTAATTTTGGCCATAATGATCAATTCCCTTTGGTTTCCCATCTTTATCCTTATTAGCCTAATGTGGTCACATTCAACCCATGACCAATAGATCCCTATAAAATCCCATTCAAATATTATTTGGAAAGGATTAGAAATTATCACTAAGAAAGCAATAATACAAGCAAGACTACTCAAGCAATCTTCCCTATTCCTTTTATATAGCTAGTTAATACACTTACAAGCTTACAAAAATACTTACACCAATCCCAGGCCACCTCAAGTACATATAAGTTTATTATTTTTCATCTTCATACACTCAATTTCATAAAGCACATCAAGTGGGAGAACTACATATGGCTTGATCCCTCTTCGGAGTATTGGTATGTAGGCAGTGTGCCCACACAAAGGGTATTGATCCACATCTAGTGAATCTTACACACACTAACCCCTCCCCCCTCCTCTTTATTTAAATTTTTTAAATCATAATGGAGTATAGGGTTTGAAGATAAAATCTACTCTACAAGGAGCTCTATAGATTTCTAGATGCTGAAATTTCATAGATAGGGTCACACAGACATAGCAAACAAAACCTAAAAAGTTTAGATCCTCAAGAAAATAATGATAAAGGTGGACTAAAACATTTATTCCACTCCATTCTAGTTTTTAATATCCTATCCAATCACAAAATGAAGTTTAGATCTTAGTTTGTGATAGTTTCCTAGTCTTACACAATAAATTCTAGCCTCTATCTCAGTTGGATCAGTCAGTTTCTAGCTAAGTCTTTTTTTCCATCTCTTATTACTATTTTTCAAAAGGAAAAAATTGAAATATAATTTACATAAATAATTACATTAATTATTTCATATTTATTTACTAATTTTACTACCCAGAGCCTTTAACTAAATTAATAATAACACACCAATATTTCTAAAATTATTAAATCATTTGGTGAATCTGACTTACTTTGTTTGTCCATAAAACCCTTAGAAACCTTAGGGTAAATTTTCTACTAATTTTTATTATTTTTTTACCTATATAATAAAATAAAAAAAATTTAATAAATTTAAAAACTTTGTAGTAATTTTAAAATAATTTTCTTTCAAACCCTAGTTGTCTATACTAGGTCCTAGTATTTTCTTAGGAATTTTCCAATCATTTTCTAATTTTTTACTAGCATATTAAAATTAGAATTTCACTTCAAATTTAAAAATTCAATATTAATTTTTAAAAATATTTATTTTTCAAACCCTAGTTACATCTTCTAGGTCTCTTTAAATCAAAAATTTTCCATTAAATTTTATATTTTTTACTTGCATATCTAACTCAAAAATTCACTTTAATTTTCAAAATTTCATAGTAAATCTCAAAATAATTATTTTTCAAAACCCTAGTTTAATATACTAGGTCCCATTGATTTTTGAGATATCACCTTAGATTCTAAAACTAGATTTCAAAAATGGATCTCACTTATTTACAATTTTTTCTTACATTTCTTGTAAAAAATAAGGAGACCATACTTGGTCCTATCATGTACATGAATGATGAAGTTTACCATATGTTAATTCAAAGTTTAATTCTTTCCTTTTCATGCTTAATTTTCATAATAAGGGATGATATTACAAAAAAAATTTCTAATCATGCACAAAATTTTAATATTTCTTTTGCATACTCTTTCTCTCTCATGCGGAATAATTTCCAACTCTATTTTTCTAAACATGTTAGATATATTATGTTACAAGTCAAAGCTCTTTATAAATTAATTCACAATTACATTCTCTCTACCCTTTGATTTATATCTCTCATATGGAAAAAATTTCAAGTTTATCTTACCACACATATTAGACATATCATAGCACATGTAAAAGTTCTTTATGCATTAGTGCACAATTACATGCTCTCTATGCCTTGTTTGTTATCTCTCATGTGTAATGTTATTAATAATCATATTTTAAAAAAAATTAAAACTCCAATTACATTCATGTCATCCCATATACATTGTTTCTACCTATATGTACCTAAGTCCTTGGCTACATGGTTTTTACATAAGCTAACTACTACATGTCAAGTTTCAATGTCATATCTTATGCACAGGAAAGAAATTCCTTCTCTTCCTCTCCCCCAAAAGGGTGATAGTTACTTTCCCTCTAAAAAAATACATGTTATCACCCCTCCAAAAGGTTAGGCAACATATAATATTATTCCATATGCAAACATTCAGCCTATAGCTTCTTCAAACCATATTCAACATATGTGCTTACATGTTCAATCAGGAGCAACTAGGGTTTGCACTTGTAAGACTCTAAGGGATCAAATAACTAGTATGAGCAAGTTAATTTCAAATTTACATATGTAAAATAATTTATTACATGAAAATATCATAGCATTGTAAAATCATATCATAATCCAAAATCCTCAAAGGTATCTTAGTGTCAATCATGTATATGTACCTTTACCTAGTTAATTGGTTGCAAGCAATGTTACATATCAAAACAAGAAATCAAAACAAAGTAAATATATAACTAGTGATTCAAAAAGAATTCAAAGATAAAATAAAATTTCAAGTGAGGTACTAAGGGAAATGATTAAATCTAACTTTATCAAACTACCTTCTCTACATCTAGTGAGAAGATCCAGATATTATTGTGTATATCATAGAATGCATGGACATCACACATATTCATGTTTGGCATTGAATAAAAATATACAATAGATAATTGATAATGAGTAACCTATACAAGTTAAATCAGTCAAGAAATACATAATGACACAAGAACATATTCACAAAGGGTCAAATTTAGAAATAGTACAAAAATAGTTACCAAAACATAACTCAGAACAACAAAAGGATCAAAAAGAAAAATCAAAGCAACAAACAGTACCACAAGCATAGGTAAATCATGAAAAAGATGAAAATATACCTCTCCAAAATGAGTCTCAAATTTCAAATAAGTATGGGTTTGATCAATAATATTTACAATAGTTTGATTATCAAGGTCAAGGGTTGGGCAAACATGCTCACGGCATACTACTCCTATCCTAGCAATTTATAATGTTTGTTACCAAGGTTTGGGATTTATTAAGCATGCTAAGGCAAATCATTCATAGACATAATTTATCAAATAAAAATATCCAGATACAATAAAAGTCAACACATAATTCCATTGGTTCAAAATCAAGATGATAATGATGCATGGAATAATACAAGTTATTATGATTTCCAACATATCAACAATGAATCTGAATATTTAGATTCATATTCACAACCATTCCCTCATGCTTCATAATAATTCATGATTCCTTTGTTTGGTATAGGACACCATGATAGGGAGTCACCCATGTGACTCATAAATTAGTATCATTCCTTCCTAACTTATTTGTACATAATTTCTTAATTTCTTATGCATAGTCTCTTTTCAAATTACTTGTACATAGTTTCTTTGTTTACTTGTACATAGTTTCTCAATATTTCTTATACGTAGTCTTCCTATGATTGATTTTACATAACTCAAATATCAAAAATTCAAAAATAATTCAAAATCTCAAAAATACCTAAAACATTCAAATATTTCAAAATACAAAAACATGCAAATAATTCAAAAACACCAAAAAAATTCAATTGTATTCATTATCCATGATTTACATTTATACTATCATGATAGACTTACATTTGTTATTGTATGCTATTATTTTTCAATTTATCTACATTACCATGCTTCACTTGATCTTTTTTGAGAGTGTGTAGTGACATCCAGATCCCTGATTGCTTCACTCTACCCATTGAGGGGGTATCCTACTTCTCTATTGAGACATACATCGATATACATATCCACTAGGGTTTATTCTACATGAATACACCATCCAAGTTATGTCATTCCTACACCATACACTATAGTTATCATGTTGATCAACATTATTTACTAGCTTATATAGATTACTTTATCAACACTCACTAGTATATATCACTTATGTATTTCTTAGCACATACCTAGTCTTGTACTAACATGTCTTGTATACTTTCACTTTTTTCTTTGATTAGTTAGATGTGATTGTAATTAGAGTTTATCACATGCTTTATTTTATTTCTCACTATAGCTTAATGTTATTGCATTTTCTCAGTTCCTATTTGTCTCCTATGTGTGCCTTAGGACATTTGCCAATGTCCTTTGCTTCTATTCTTGTGTGTGCCTTAGGACATTTATCAATGTCCTTTAAATATACTCTTCTATGTGATTGTGTCTTTCACATCATCCTTGCTCATTTCAATTGTATGTGTATGTGTAATTTGAACATGCCTTGTATACTTTCTTTCTAGTTTGAGTTGTATGTGCCCATGTCCCTTGTTTGCATGGCCCCTTGGTGATTTTTATATGTTTCTTGCTTCTTGCCTTATGTGCTTCTTGTTGGTTTTCTTCTCATTATTTTCAATGCCATGATCCACATCATTTATTTTTATGATTTTTTGGATGCCATGATGGAAATCATGTTCCATCCCTCCTCGCTAACCAATAACTAACAACTAACACCTAAATAGAGTTCCAGTTATAATTCAGCTCATTACACATGTTATTACATTGTTATATCTATCTATGTATACCCTTGTTGATCTAACAATCTCTCATTACAAACCATATTATAGCTTGAGATATCTTGTTGATTTTCATTACTATATCATGTATCTTTGTAGCATAACATACTTTTAGGGCTTTTTCTTTTGAGCATAGTCATTGCATGGTCTCCATTCCTACCCTCACAAGAGGGGGCAACAATTAGGGGTTTTATCATAGAGATTAGAGATCTTAATTATCAAAAAAATAGTTTTTAGAATACCAATAATAACAACCAAACATCAAACTAGTCAGAATAGACTAATTAGATAATGAAAATGCCAGAATAGTTGCCATATTTTGATCTGGGCAACAATTCAGGTGACAATTCGAGTGATGGGCCCACCCCAATTGATGATGAAACTTCTAGGAGGCATAACGTTTGCACTGTAGCTCCAATTGACTCACCATTTGAACCATTGGAAAGATAATAATGAGGGGAATATGTAGTTTGACCCATGAAAACCCAATAGAAGTGCCCCAAATTTCAATTTTAGTAGTGTAGTCTAAAAATAATAAGTTTCTAAAAAAAGTAATTCCTCAAATTCTGTATTGTTGTAAATCATGGAAGTTGAACCGCTTAATATCGCTCAATATTGGTGACCTTCCACATCCCCCTCACACTTTAAAAACATGTATAAATGAAGATGTAACCCAAAATGGAAATCAGACATCTCTTCTCAGAGAGAGGCATATGTTTGGGTCTACAAATTTGATCAATAAAACATCTCTTCTCAGAGATAACATTATTTGAATTATGTTGTTTTTATTTATTGAATTATATTTAAACTAAAGCTTTCAAGTTTTGGATCATATTTAGCCTAGGACAATAGTTCCCAACTTGGACTATAGTTCTAATACCACTAGTGTCCACTTTTGGCACTCTTGTCTAAATAGTAAAAAAACCAAACTTTCCATAAGCAGGCAAGAAAGTAGCTTCAGCTACAATTTTTCATAGCCAAACCAATTTAGAATTAAAAAAATTTAGTAAACTTTTTCTCAGAGAATCCAGATATAGTGGGCATTATACATGGCATGATGGATCTCACTTCTAGTTTAGAAATGGTAGTTGATATAACTTCTAAATCAAAATCCATGTTTTAGACACCAGTGATTGGGGATAATGTGCATGGCACATTTATTTTATTTTCTTTCTAAGTTTAGTATTACCTAAGAATTATTAGTAGTTATATGCCTTATTGCATATGCATGTGGTTGGCATCATTTTGGAGTTGGATTTCATACAAGCCAAACTTCCTCATTTCAAAGTGGCTTTCATATAAGCTTACTGCACCAATTTTAGAGTGGCTTTCATACAATCCTAATCTCCATATTTTAGAGTGGCCAAGAGTGGCCTAGTTTTTAGCATACATTTGGCTATCCATGCCAACATTATTATATCATAGTACATTTATGGGATTTAGGATCCATCCCATATGACACACATCCATATTAGTATTAGTTCATAACTTCACTTCATAAGGTAACATTGGAACCAAAGGTCTAACTAGCCTTTGTATTCTTGATCCACCTATTTAGAGGGATTGGAAAAATAGTCCAAATATCGATCAACACATACATGATCACCTAGATTTATTTAATAGGTAATGATGGATCCAAAGGTCTAACCTTTGCATTCTTGAGCCACTTCTAGGGAATTGAACACTCAGCTCTACTTTTGATATTACTCTTAGTTTAGCACACATATAGCATCACTCAACATCATAACAAATTTTTTATTGGTCAACATACCTAGTGAGGTGTATTCATTCCTTTCTCTTCCTCTCTCTCTTGCCCAGCTTTGTATGTTCTTATTTTAGATATAGTATATACAGTAAGAACTTATCTATTTTTTATTTTCTCTTATAGATTCACACTTTATAACATGATCTCTCTATACACACCCAGCATCACAAGATCTTCATGAGCTTCACCCTTCCAGATAATTTTAGATACACTTTCTATTTTTCCTTTATCCTAGTATTTTGATTTACTACATCACTAGGTAACTTGAGCATGGATAATGGTACCCAACCCTTAGGTCCCTCTTGCTTGCTCTCCTAACCCTCTTAGGATTATTTTCACTAATTCCTAAGCCTTTTATAATTGGTCCTAGCTCACCCAGACTACTCTTTCCAAGAAAAATCAATCCCCTAGGTCTTGTCTAATTAGGACAATAGTGCCACACTTAGACTATAGCACTGGTGCCACTCATGTCCACTTTCAATGCTCCTATCTAATTGTAATTTTAACCCCAATGGTCAATTCCTTTTGGTTCCCCATCCTTATTCTTTTCAACCTAATTAAAGCACATTCAACCCATGACCAATAGATCCCTATAAAATCAAATTCAAAGATCATTTGGAAAGGGTTGGCAATTATCACTAAGCAAGTACGAATACAAGCAAAACTACTCATGCAATCTTCCTTATTCTTTATATATATCCAACCAATAAACTTACAAGCTTATCCAAATCCTTACACAAATCCCTAGCCACCTCAAGTACATTTATTTTAGCATTTTACATCTTCATACACTCAACTGCATAAAACACATCAAGTGGGATAACTACATATGGCTTGATTCCTCTTTGAAGTATTGGTATGTATGCAACATGCCCACAAAATGGGTATTGATCCACATCTAGTGAATATTAAACACACTAACCCCTACTCTTTATTTAAATTTATTAAATCATAATGGAGTATAGGGTTTTAAAATAAAATCTACTCTACATGGAGTTATACAAACTTATGGCTACTAAAACTTCATAAATAGGGTCACACAAACATAGCAAACAAAACCCAAAAAGCTCATATCCTTAGGACAAAAGTGGTAAAGGTAGACTACGACATCATTTCCACTCCTATTCAATTTTAGTGCTCCTATCCAATCAAAAAATGAAGGCCAGATCTTAGTTTGCAATAATGTCCTAGTCTTGTATAGTAAATTCCAACCTCTATCTCAGTCAAATAAGTTAATTTCTAGCTAAGTCTTCTTTTCCATCTCTTATTACAATTTTTAGAAAGGAAAAAATTGCAATCTAATTTACATTAAATAGGTAGCTTAATTATTGTATATTTATTTATTGGTTTTACTACTCATAACCTCTAAATAAATTAGGAATAATACACCAATATTCCCAAAATTGTTAAATAAAATATTCCTATTGTAAAGCACTAAGGAGGGATTCTCATGATAAGTCATTGTTGGATATTAAGATATAAGTCACAAAATGATAAACATTCTTGTGTTCATAATTAGTTCAATGGATGAGTTGTGTATCTATGATAAGTTGAGTGAGCATTTAATGATTGGAACTTAGCATGAAACTTACACAAATCTTTTATTTTTATAAGTAATAACTAAAAACTAAAATGGCATTAATTTTCATAATCATGGTGGTTGAGCTTAGTAATTCAAGGATAAAATTAGTTTATTTTTGATTTTATGTAGTATCTACTTAAATCCATGTTTAACATAGAAATATTATTAAAGTTAATGATACTATAAATCAAAACCTATGGGAACCTATTTCTAGCTACATGCTTCAGGTGAATGTGCAAGACCATAGTCTTGTGTGAAAGGGTCAATGCGCTAGATCATTGGGATAAAATTTATCATTAAATATATAAATAAAGATAAAAACCCAACATTTTGGTTCCATTACTAGGACCCATAGCACTTGTTGCATATTCATGGAAGATGTTTGAGCATATCACCCTTGAGAGTATTAAATAATAGATTATAAGAGCTGATAATTTTGTAGCTCCCTACCTTGAACCAAGATTTTTTGCATGGTAGTGGGTAGATCATAATCTATATAGCACATTTTATGAGACTTTATTCGTTAAGATCTTAGTTCATTTGCACACTTGGCTATCCATGTATGCTCAAGGATGATCACAAAACCTTGGGAGAAGATGGTCTTAGACATAAGAACAATAAAGAACTTTAGCATGACTTGGAACTCCATGGATGAGAGCTGTCAACATTTGGTGGAGAGAAGTTTTGAACAACTTCATTCTAGAGTGTGTTGTAACTACCTATTCATGTCCTAAAGAATCCAAGTTTGAGTTCCTCTCAAAATAATATGGCCATTACATTAGACATTTTGCTTTAGAAATCAAAAAGTTATTTATTGATTTTGGACTTGAGACTATGCCAATGGAGAGATAAATATTTTTTTCCATGAACCACACATTTGTAATGAGAATAGAGAATAGTTGGTAAAATATTGTGGGTTTGAAATGGTCACCAATTACCAAGCATTATAGAAGCAAAAATATGATGAAGCTCGATAGAGGATTATAGGAGTCAATGGTGTGAGAAGAGATTGAGATAACACAATAAGTGTTTTTAGGATCTATAGGGAAAAGGAAACACACAAGGAGGACCCCATCATTTTTAAATAACACCCCATGCCATTGATATCATATGAAGTAGAAACTAGCTAGATGACAGTAAATAAAGAACCAAGTCTGAACCAACTCAGCTCCCCAACCATAGTGCATGCTCATGATTTTGAATTAGAAAAATTATATATACATAATTGGGATACTGATAGTGGTATAAAATACTAAACTTATAATGGATACTAAAACTAAGTTATTTGACATGCATATGGACTTAACACTTTACTTTCCTCTTTAAGGGAATTTCATGGTGAAATTTAGAATGCCTAGAGGACCTATCCTTCAAAGTGGATAGAGTATAGGCCCAATTTTGATTAATCAACCAACTATTGTGCCCACTATCATGAGTGTTACTGCTAGAGGTGTTATAATTAGATGAGGTGGTGACACAAGATGAGGTAGTGGACTTCCCCCTCAAGGGACAGGATCTAGAGGTTTTTAACAAACACTGGTTCAAGCACCTCAGCCAATAATGGTATATTATAAAATGAAACTCCACTTACCTGAATACCAAGGCATGGAGAATATATCAGAACACATCCATAAGTGTGAACTCATTTGGATGGCATGAGGCATCACTTATTTGGAAATAAAATCCACCTAATTCATAACTACACTATTGGAAAGAGCACACAAATGGTATAGTAATTTTGACCCTCAATACGTAGTAGTTGCCTATGACCAAATTAAAAGGGAATTATTTCAATAATTTGATATCCCCAAATTTGATCATTAAAGCATAGCCACACTAAAGGACATAAACCAAGAACTTATTGAAAGTGTGTGAGAGTACGACACAAGGTTCAAAACATTATTATCTAAATTATCATTTGAAATCAATGTTGCTCAGTATGCATAATGGTTTGTGGGAGGATTTTTACTTCCATTTTGATGAACATTATCTCAAAATACCTTTACTAGCCTATGTGAGGATTTAGAATCTACCTTTCACACTAAAGTAGTTGGTAGTATTGATATTGGGATCAGACCTTTCATGGAAGCCCAAATAGATTCAATGGCATTATAGCTTGAGAAATTAACTACAAATAATTCACATGATACTCATAGTGGTCTTTAGTACACTAATTATGATTCTGAAGGACATACCCAAAGTAACTACTCATGCAAGAACATCTGTGTTGTACTAAAGTAGTCTTATGAAATCTATCATGAAGAGCATGATGTACACTCTTATCCACTTTTATAGTGATCAACACACACAAAGGTGCCTAAATATTGTAAAATATGTGATGCCTACACTCATGACACTAATGATTACTGATTAATTAGTGACATTCATGAAGTGCATGCATATAGTACATGTCAAACCTCTATAGCCAACAATCATCATAATGGTGGCTATTGTGTTAGAGGTAGAGAATAGGGATGAGGAGGTGGATAAAATGTTATAAGTGCAAATCCTTGGACAAATATCAAAGAGATTGTCCAATTTACCCTACATGTGTTTTTTTTTAAAATACCATTGACAAGAGGAGTGTCCTGATGTATACATAGCCATCACTAAGAAGATAAATGAAAAGGGTGCAGGTATGATTTATATATAGAAACCACATTGATACACACATTTAACCACCCTAATAGCATAACAAGTGAACATCACTATGTATAATGGAAGACAATCTCAATCCACATCTATTCTTATTAAGAAGGTACATCTTGAGGAGCCTAAAGCGAGGAAGTATCATGATGCCAAGAAATAGAAGGATGTGTTCTAGGATATTATGATGTTGGTGTGAGAACTCCAAGGAGAAATACAATTTCTCAAATACAAAGAATCAATGTAGTGTTTTGATCTATAGAAGGTAGTAGATCCACAAAACTTGGTGTGAGATGGCTTCTAAAAGCTTTACAAGTGTATGCTAGATGAAGACATTATTCCACAACTAAGGATTTGGATTAAAAATTAGATACAATCATCAATTAATGCTCAACCTCTAGTGACTTGAAAAATTGAGGATCATAGATTGAATCATAATATGTGATAAGATACCCCTATTACTCCTACACCTCTAAAATATAAGGAGATACTATTAAATGTTTTCATTGATGTTTGGGTAATCTGGGACATCCTATTTGACACTAGAACTAAAGACAACATCCTCAAGAAGGAAGCATGGCATAAAATGACTAGTCTAGCACTACAACCTTCATCACACATATTATTCATGGTCAATAAAACTCGTGCTCTACCAATTAGAGTCCTCAAGAATACAATGGTTGATATACTTAGAGTAACCTTCAAAGCTAATTTTGAGTTTTTTGAGTTGGTAGAGGTTGATGACTCCCCAGCTTCATTAGGGATACCTTAGTGTTATGAAAACAATGTAAATTTAAGTTTCAAAAAATGCTACATGAATTTTGAGAATGTTGACTAGTGTGTTGTTATTCCTCTTAATCAAACACATGAGCCCCCATACATTAAACCTGTTAATGTGGAAGAAGATATAAACCACATTTATAATGTCACTGCTAGAGATGGTGAGTAACATGACCCTACTCTTGATGGCATCCTCTGATGGATGAACACTCAGTCTCTTTCTAACACTACAAATAATGCTTGTAATTATTGGGTGTATAATAATTATGACCTCACTAGAAGAGTGTGTAGTTTCATTGGAAGTTAGGAGACCATTTTGCACCATATTCATAAACATCATAGGTTTATATACCTTATTAATTGATAAGTTATTAGGGGTCCAATAATAGATTCACCTTTAAAGAGACTCAATGAGGCTCCATGCTTCCATGAATAAATAGAAGTCAATAATTGTATCTAGTGCCTTGAGGAATTTTATCACACTAACACTAATTGTATTTGATCTTTAGTTCACCTCTTAGATGGTGCAGTGATAAGATGGTGGTGAACCCATCATGAGTGAATCCCTTAGTGGGACTAAGTATGCTTTGCCTTGCATCACTAGTTACATCATGATAATAAAGTCAGGGGAAAAATCAGCTATAGTGGAGTACTAGCACCTGAACCCCATATATAAGTTGTACGAGAATGTGGAAAGATGAAGATTCATACTTACTAGAGTACTTATGGGTGCATGTATTCTATGTAACTTTATGTATTTGGGCATGGGCATGGTATATTCATGAATAATGGTACATGGGTACCCAATTTTGGCATCTCTTGAAGGAAAACATGAAATCGGCACTATCTTATTCCTCATCAATGATGGATTTATGCCTCACTCTCCAAGACATAAATGAAGTAATTATTGGTGACTCGAGTCCCATTGAATATAATCTAAGAAATATCCATCATGTTCCTAAATAATCTCTACATATCTTCAATTAACCATTGGCACAAATTATTTTTGCACTAGAACCAGTCTTTGATTAGGACAGACATGAAGAGATACATCTAGGGAAATAGAAGCTAGTGTTTAAAGTGGAAGAAGATGAAGGATCCAATCCACTTGACCCTTTGTCAAACCATTTGGATGTCCTTATGAAATATGGCACATGATCTATCTATGATACTAGTGTTGATATAGACAACCCTTACTCTGGGATAATTCAAACTATCTAGTGAAACATTGACATGGATCAAGATCCAAAGATGGATATTGTAGGTAATTACTAGACTAACACTAAAATTTCAAAAATATTTGAGCTATTAAAATAATAACAAGATGTCTTTCCAAGAATCTACATTGAGATGAAATTATTTCATCCATAATTAGGAAAGATGCATATCAAATTGGTTGATGATACTTGATTAGTTAGAAAATGGATAGATAGGATGAATCATAATCTATGGGCACATGTCAAAGAAGAAATTGACAATATGCTATGTGATAGAGTAATCATCCCCACTGATGAATCTGAATGGGTCAGCCCTATGGTGATTAGTATAAAGAAATATGGATGCATCCCAATTTGCATTAATTATCAAGTACTTAATGCTCATGTGTCATTGATCCTTTCCCAACACCATTCACAGAGGGAATCCTTGAATGTGTTGCTGGATGTGAGATATATACTTTCACAAATGGATTTTTAGGATATAATTAGGTCTAAATTGTTGAGGAAGACCAATCAAAAATATTTTTTGATACTGAATGGGGCTCATTCACATATATTGTCATGCCTTTTGGGTTATAAAACACACCAGCTATGTTCTCACATATAGATGTTGAATCCTTTAAGGATTTCATCCATAATTTTCTTCAAGTTTACTTGGTTGACTAGATATCCTATGGCTTCATCAAGGACCATTGTTTTAACCTAAGGCTCATGCTTGAACACTACCGAGTCTTACAAATTTCATTAAACCTAAAGAAGTGCCTATTTTATACACTTTGTGGTGTGCTCTTAAGACACATTATTTGTAAAGATGGAATTTTAGTAGACCCATAAAAAGTATCCATTATTCTTAGACTCCCAGTGCCCACGTCTTAGTGTGAGGTCTACAACTTTCTAGGATATACAAGATAATATAAAAAATTCATACATAGATATGCAAAGATTGTCATGAACCTAGAGGAACTTCTAAAGCATAACGAGAACTTCATATGGACTTTTTCCTATCAAGAAGCATTTGAAACTTTAAAGGACAAGATGGTGACTACTCCAATCCTCCAGTTCCTAGATTGGATAAAACCATTTCAAGTTCATGTTGATGCATCTCGAATAGTAATCGGTGCAATTTTTGCATAACCAGGGGAAGGTCACATCGATCATCCAATATAATTTTCTAGTAGAAAAAAAGTATAAATACCCCTATTGTCATTATTATTTTAAATACTTGATCAGGGATAAATAAGTATATATACCCTTATTATAAAGCACTAGGAAGGAGGGATTCTCTTAATAAGTCTTTGTTGGAGACTAAGGTTTAAGTCATAGATTTTAGTTGTGTATCTATGATAATTTGAGTGAGAATTTAATGATTGGAAATTATCATGAAACTTACACAAATATTTTCTTTTTATAAGTAATAACTAAAAACTGAAATGGCATTAGTTTGTGTAATCATGGTGGTCAAGCTTAGTAATTCAAGGATCAAAGTAATTTATTTGTGCTTTTTTATAGTATCTATTAAAATCCATGTTTAGCATAAGAATATTAATATAGTTAATGATACAACACAATAACACATGAGAACCAGTTTCTAGCTATATGCTTTAGGTGAGTATACAAGACCATAGTCTTGCATGAAAGGGCCAATGTGCTAGCTCATTGGGCTAAACTTCAGCATTGAAGCTATAAATAAGATTAAAAACCTATCAATATTTATTTCTCTTTTTTATTTTTTTTATTTTTCTATATATATGTATACCATAGCATTAGTAGTTCAAGCATGTAAGTGCTTGAGGTGCACAATGTTCATTGGTTTATCAAGATTTTTTCCTTATTTTTTTATATTTTATAAGCACATAATCTATATTTAGAAATCATAATGTATGGACCCAACCAATTAGGTTCAAACTTGCCTTTCTCTTCTTGATTAGCTATTGTGTTCTATTGGTTTATAGTCAAAACAAGATCTTAGATTTCAAACTCTATGGCTATGATTTTATTATTTTAGCTATGATGGAGATGGTTTTGATATGATTTTAAATGGTTAATATCATTAATATGTTTCTCATGCAGGATATTTATCTCATGTAGCCTTCAGATTCAATATGTCTCTTCATCTACAAGGCTTTGTAAAGAGATTCGTAATGATGGAATCTCGATTTCAATAGGTAAGATGGACTTGGTACCATCAAAAAGGGAATATGAGGTTTCCCTTATGGGTGTGAAAATGATAGTATGGTAAAAAAAATTTAAGGTAAAGATGTAAATGCTAATCACACCTAGCATCATTGATAATGCACTTTAGGATTTTGAGGATGTTTTTGTTTGAGGCCCCTGCTTAACCATTGCGTTGGGGATGGTATGGTGTGGAAAATTTTTACTTGATGTGATATTCAATAAAGGATCTTGGCATATTTATTTTTGAAAGACATTCTATTATCTAATATAATAGTATAATGAATACCATAATGATAATTTATATAGTTCAAAATGAATTTGTAAATCTATTTGTTGGTTATGCAAGTTAGAGGAATAGTTTCAACCATCTTAGTGAAGTACTTGATGGTGGTTATTATGTGATTATGACCATTATAAGATGTGCTATTTTTTTTTCAATGAGGTCTAACCCCCATGTAGATGAGGTCCATGGATTGGTAATGGGTTCCAAGGCTTGTGTGGAATATGGAATAGGTCACAATGTTTTTAGCATGGGATGTATTTCTTGACATATTGGTAAGAATCTATTTCCATTATTGACTAGTAATATTTGATATGAAGAAGTTTCTTTTCAAGGACCATACCACTTGTATGATCACTAAAAATACCATTATGAATTTCCTTAATGATTAAAGCATTCTCATCTGAGTTTAAACACCAAAATAAAGTGCCATCTTAACCCCTATGATATAATGTATTTCCAAGGATGATAAAGTGAGAAGCACAATGGATTAAATATTTATTGTGATTATGGGATAAGTTATGATGGATCACATGTTCATGGAGGTATTTTTATATATCCTAGTACTAAGTGGAAGTAGTACTGACAACCTCACAATTCATTTTAGATTTAGGAGTACCATATGCTAGACACATCAATTGCTCAATAAAGAATTTATTATGACTGTCATCTAGATACATGTCAAGGAGTGAACCAATCATGGCCATAACATCAACTACCATGTTATTAACTTGAGGAACTCACTTAAATTGTATGGACTAAAAATATTATTTAATACTATAATGAATTATCTTATCATATTTATCTTGGTATTCATCAATTACTTGTTTGATGATTAGACATGAATCCCCAAAAACTAGGAGTTGTTGAATGTTACACTAAATTTCAAGTTTATGACCAAAAACAATAGCTTCATATTCTTATATGATATTGGCACAAGGAAATCATATTCAAAATGATTTCATAATGAGATCACCTTGTGGAGTGATGAGAAAAATACTTACCCCTGAGCCATGACTTGTGAAAGACTCATCAAAGTATAATTTCAACTATAATGATTCATTTAAGGACATGTTAGCTTCATCTAAAAAATCCATGATGAGAGGTTTGACATCTATCAATGGTGTTTCTACCAAGGTATCTGCATACACATGTCCTTTGATACATTTTTAGTTGACATGATCTATATCAAACTCACTGACAAGCATGACCCACCTATCCATTCTCCTTATTAAAACTGATTTGGAAAGGAAATACTTAAGTGGATAAACTATGGAAATGATTTGATTTGATTATTGAGCATGTATTTTTTAAGATTTTGGGAGGCAAAAATAAATTCTATACATTATTTTTTATTTTAGAATACTTTATTTCATAGGATATTAAGGTTCTATTGTACCCAACACACCCTATTTTTGAAAATTCAGACCATTGTTTAAAATTCTACAAATGTATGTTATAAATTAGACATTAAACTTGATCAAGAACTAGTATTGAATATCTTTTATTGATCTAGTTTAAAATTGTCTTGTTAGCACATAATCCTTATTTAACTTTGATCTTATTTGCTAACATTAGATCTCTTTGTTTTAGGTTATAGTATCAATGGAGTCCATTTGGAATGGACAATGTCTAATCTTCATGATTTAATGTTAAATTGACTCTTTATTTTTAATCCTTAGTCTCTTATTTGATTAATTGGATCTATGTTTAAATCATGTCAAAACCTTAGTCTAATGTTTAGCTTGAGTCCTTATTGAAATAGATCCAAATTTATGCAGGGTCAAAACATCTAGGGAACACTTTATTGTATTCGCCTAAAGCCTTATTTTAAAAGTCTTAAATGTATTTATTAATAAAACATAAAAATTTAGGCTAAAAAAATTATATCATAAGCCCTTACTTTATATATTTTATTGTTTATAAGAATAGATTAAATGACAAGCTAACACTTGTCATGATCTTGGAGCTTAAGTCAAAGATCAAACTATATATGGGCTCTCACCCATGTCAAAAGTTTAAATGTTATAATGATTAATGTGAGATTAAAACTTATCACCATCTTAAATGAAACTAACAAATGTAATAGCATGGATACTTCCCCAAGTTACATATAATTAATACCTTAGTCTAAATGTTTATGCTAAGTCCTTTACTTTATGCCCATAGAAATAGACTAGTAGGGAACTTCCATGTGGCAAGATATCGGAGCTCAAAATTGAGATTAACAACCCATGTGATCAAAGTCAAAGTGAAAAATTATAAATCAATATCCAATGGTACACATTTATTTATGTATCAAAGACCTAATAGCACAGATCTAAGTTCATAAGTTAATATACCTATAGAATGACCCAAGATCTCCAAGTGGCAACATCTTAGGAGCCCAGATAATAGATTAATCATATGTGGGATTTTCTCAAAATCAATAATTTAATAGGTTAAAATCCCTATAGAGATACCAAGTGGCACACCCAAGCATGAGCACTTTACTATATTTAAAAAAACTTAGCTCAAGGACTTTATCCTAAGGTTTTTTTAATTATGTTTATTAACACTGTAATGTCCCTGACTTAGGGGCTCTCTTATCTACACAAAAATATCTGATACCACTGTGATATCCCTTCGAATATCAAAACAAAGCTCTGAATTGCTTATCTAAATTTCTGCAAAAATATCTTCGAATAGATAAATAAATCACAGTATAAACTCTTATTTATTTGCTCATAAGCTTACAATAGAGATCCTCTGTCAAGTATACAAAGAATATTGAAAGTACGGCCTAAATAGCTTGAATATTCTACAAACTGGGAAAGAATTCTGAATCTGGTTCGTCTCGGCCTGCTGTACGAAAAAAACACAGTCGCCGACGTCGGTTATACTGCCATCGTCGGTCGATCTGTAGTCGTTATCTCGCCGATGTCGGTTGTATGTCGACTGATGTCAGTCTTTGTAAGTATCTGTTTGCCGATGTTGGTACCTATACTTTCTATTGATGCATATGGATTTTCACAGATCTGTACAGAATTCGTACGGCTGCTGATATAACACAACCTGTATGCTTGATCCTGATCTGTAGAATTATGGGCTAATACAAAAGATCTATATCTAGATAATTCTTGAATCAAAACCCAAAAATAATGAAAATACCTGTAAACCCTTGTGATAGCTTCTGAGTGAAGTTATCTCTCAAATACCTATAATACTATGATAACTTCTGGGTGAAGTTATCTCTCAATTTGGCAATAGATCGGCTGATCTTTCACAACCTCTGAATCGCACACAATGAAGAGTTGAGGTTCTTCAATGCAATTGGAATCCTGGAACCCTTGGCTCAGTCTTCACAGAAGAATTTATTAACAAGAATCAATATCAAAAATAATCATGAATACAAACTCTCTCCCATGAGAGATTCTTATACACCTCCAAAGGTGTGCTTGCTAAAATTAGATTCCCTTAAATTAGACTGGGGCTTCCTTAATTTAGAACTAGGGTCTTAAAATTAGACCAATTCTTAAATTAGAATGAGGATCCTAAAATTAGACCCAATAATAAATAATTAATAATTAATTAATAATTAATAATTAATAATTAATTAAAATTGGACCAAATAATTAATATTTGATTAAATCAATCAAATATTAATATCTCCTTTAATTCATGTCCGAAAGAGCCCAAACGAAAGCCAAGCCCAGCTCCATCAAGACCCTCTATCCATCTCATCAACCTATGAGGGTCGCATAATAGGCTAATCATCTACTCTGCACATGTCAACTAAAAAGGGGACATGACAATCTGCCCCTCCTGAAATTGCTTGCCCTCAAGCAATCACTGAATACCCAGATCCCAAATGAAGTCTCGATCTACAGTGCTGTCAACCAACACAAACTCCAGGCCCTGTCCATCACCACTCTCATCCAATAGCGTCACATCACCTCTGTCTCCTGTACGCATATCGTCATCAACATGTGACCCACCTGTAAAAGAAAGTTGAGCCTCTACCACATGTGCTAACTCTTGAACTGAACTCACCTCAAGACAAAGCTCGTCCTCATATCTCTCCTGTGTTGGTGCCAATGTGCACTCATCATCGCACTCTATCATGTCATGTAGTATAGGCATCTCCATCTGATGAAAAAACATATGCTTGAAGCTGCTGCCCCGTATTGCCTTAAGAATATGTGTTTTCCCATCTACATCAAAATTGATCTCCATATCCTTAAGACTAAGAGTGACTACCTCAAGGGAATGAAGCCACTTTATGCCCAAAACCAAATCTATATCCCCCATGTTGACCACATAATAATCAGCCTTGAACTCATAATTGTTCAAGTGCAATGGGAGATCTCTGATCATCCGCTTACACCTAAGGGTGTAGCCGTCAGCTACCTTAACTCTAATGCCCTCAAACTCTTCTGTGGTGAGTCCACACTTCTCTAAAAATCTAGTATCAATAAAATTATGTGTGGCTCCCATGTCAAGAAGGGTAATGACCCTCTGTCCTGCCAAAACTCCCCAGAGTCTGAATGATCCCTCGTGTTAGATGCTAGATAGACGTGCCTCCTGAATCTGAAGCTCCGACTCTGCCTCCACCTTGGGCTCTGAAGCCTCAGCCTCTGGTTCCTTGGAACAATCATGATGCTTAGAATCTTCTAATTCCTCATCCTCATAATAGGCCCACATCACCCGATTTGCTTTGCCCTTAGGTCTCAAAGGACAATCATGATTAGCATCATATGGACCTTTGCAGTAGAAACAAAGCTTCTTCCTGCGTAGATCATTAAGAGCCTCCCTATCCAAAGGTGGTGCTGCTGGATTGGCCTTTGAATCATTCTTAACACCTGATTTATCTATGTTGAAACCTGGTCTTTCTCTGTTCCTGTTGTAGCCCTTACTATCCCTGGATGAAGAAGTAGCTCTGGAGTTAGATCTACTTGATGGGGCTGCCATCTCCATACTGCGTGCCTTCTTCATAGCTTCCTATAATGAAGGAGGATCAAAACCTTTGATCCAACCTCTCAATGGTTCTGTCAATCCTTCCATGAAGAGTACTACTAGTCGCCTCTCTAAAATGTCAAGAACCATAACTGATAACCTCTGGAAGTCACCAATGTAAGACTCTAGACTGCCGCTTTGGTGCAACTGTGCCAACTCTCAAAAATAGGACTCTGGATCCCTCCTGTCAAAACACTCTACTAACCTGTCCACAAACTCCTGATAAGATGTGATCCGATCATGATGGAGTGTCACCATCCCGTGGTGCCACCAATCGTGAGCTACTCCCTCAAGATGTGTCACATATCTGATAGCATCTGCCTAGGCCATTGGATGCAATGTGAGGAAGGTGTCCAACTTATTAACCCAGGCCTGCATTGTGACCTTACCACTACCGTCGAACATCACGAGTGTGAGCCTGCTCGTAGCATGCTTAAGATCATTGTTCTGGTGTCTAGGTCTCCTCTCCTATCTAGCCGATCTGTAGTGCTCTCTCCTCAGATTAACAAAATGATCAAAAGTCATCCTCTCCTGAACATGAGGAGGTAATAAGTTCCACTCATCATCTGCAGCCAGGTAGACATTTGCAAATGAGGAATCTCCTGCTTCCTCCTCTGCTAGAACTTCTGGTTCTTCTTGCACAAACGTAGGACGTGTAGGTCTATCTGCTGTTCTGGAGTGGGCCTGTCAGGGTCTCTGATTAACCGTAACATCTCTGTTATCACCTTGGTGCCCATTCTGTCTATCAGGTGGGTTCATCCTCCTTATCAAAGTAGTTAGTGCCTGTAATTCCTGTGTCATCTCATGGTAGGTTTCTCTGGTACCTGGATCGTCATTATGTCAGTGGCCCCTGGGTGGGCTACCCTCACGTCTGTCACTCATGATACTCTATTTCTATTCTAACAACTGGGTACCTTCAAGCAAAGCTCTACTGCATGTGTAATACCCATGTGGTCCCAACTCTTGTGGCTGCATAAGATTTTCAAACCCTTAGGATGGCAGGATTTAGCTCTGATACCACTGTAATGTCCCTGACTTAGGGGCTCTCTTATCTACACAAAAAGCTCTAATACCACTGTGATATCTCTTCGAATATCAAAACAAATCTCTGAATTACTTATCTAAATTTTTGCAAAGATATCTTTGAATAGATAAATAAATCACAGTATAAACTCTTATTTATTTGCTCATAAGCTTACAATAAAGATCCTCTATCAAGTATACAAAGAATATTGAAAGTACGGCCTGAATAGCCTGAATATTCCATAAACTAGGAAAGAATTCTGAATTTGGTTCGTCTCGGCCTGCTGTGCGAAAAAAACACAGTCGCTGACGTCAGTTATACTACCGTCGTTAGTCGATCTGTAGTCGTTATCTCGCCGATGTCAGTTGTATGTCGACCGATGTCGGTCTCTGTAAGTATATGTTCACCGATGTCGGTACCTGTACTTTCTATTGATGCGTACGGATTTTCACAGATCTGTAAGGAATTCATATGGCCACTGATATAACACAACTTGTATGCTTGATCCTAATCTATAGAATTATGGGCTAATACAAAAGATCTATATCTGGATAATTCTTGAATCAAAACCCAAAAATAATGAAAATAACTGTAAACCCTTGTGATAGCTTCTGAGTGAAGTTATCTCTCAAATACCTGTAATACTATGATAACTTCTGGGTGAAGTTATCTCTCAATTTGGCAATAGATCGGCTGATCTTTCACAACCTCTGAATCGCACACAATGAAGAGTTGACGTTCTTCAATGCAATTGGAATCCTGGAACCCTTGGCTCAGTCTTCACAGAAGAATTTATTAACAAGAATCAATATCAAAAATAATCATGAATACAAACTCTCTCCCATGAGAGATTCTTATACACCTCCAAAGGTGTGCTTGATAAAATTAGATTCCCTTAAATTAGACTGGGGCTTCCTTAATTTAGAACTAGGGTCTTAAAATTAGACCAATTCTTAAATTAGAATGAGGATCCTAAAATTAGACCCAATAATAAATAATTAATAATTAATAATTAATTAATTAATTAATTAAAATTGGACCAAATAATTAATATTTGATTAAATCAATCAAATATTAATATCTCCTTTAATTCATGTCCGAAAGAGCCCAAACGAAAGCCAAGCCCAGCTCCATCAAGACCCTCTATCCATCTCATCAGCCTACGAGGGTCGCATAATAGGCTAATCATCTACTCTGCACATGTCAACTAAAAAGGGGACATGACAAACACAAATAAAACCTTAGATTAAATTTATGTCCTAAGTTATTTTTCCTGACACCTTAGTCTAAGTTTTTTTATGCTAAGTCATTTTACATTTATGTTTTTAGAGTAGAGAGTCCCAATGAAGTAACAAGTGTTAAAGATCATACGATTCAATAAAGCTAAGCACCTAGATCTATAGTGCATGTTAATTGGAGCACATCATATCTAATAGTATGTGATCAAATTAAAAATTCAAAAGGCTTTTAAAAGTGAGCAATGGTGACAAGTGTCACCATAGTGGTAATACTTAATAGAGATCTAATGACCCACAGGTAGAAGCAGGGTCAACAAGTCAAGGAGGTTGAGAACAAACATGAGATTGATAGATGGCAAGATATCATCAATTGATAAAGTAAACCAATGGTTCACATTTTATCTTAGATTCAAAAGGTCAATGGACTATGTTGATCCATACAAGTAGGATTAATGGCATGATATCGACATTGACATTTCAAAGAAGCATAGAGAGAAAAAAGTAGCCACCACATGGCATAAAAACATTTAAGCTATGAAATTTTACTGTAATGGCATAGAGAGCCCTGAAGAGTTGCCAAATGGCACACGAGCATCCAATCACATAGAATCAATATCAATAGAGCATGATTTATTTGTGTAGTTGATATTGTCGGTGAAAAATGAGATATACTTTTCAAAGGTCTTAGAACCAATATAAATATGCCATGTGGCATGATCTTGTGAGCTCAAATATGATTTGGTTTCAAGATAGCACAAGGAAGTGACACATGTCCTAAAATGATAAATGGTCATATTTTGAGTATCAAAATAGGCATTATGACATGACATTATCACATAGACATGACACATTGGATTGTAAAATCCTAAGGGATTGAAGTAGAATTATACTTTGTCATCAAACACATAGTTAAGATAGGTTAGTCATAGTTAAACAGTATCATTGGTTCTAAGGAATTGGTAAAGGAATAATTTTCCTTAACACATGTCTGAATTACATTTGAAAATGGATAACTTAAAGCATCTAACAGGTTATTCTCATAACCTATAAAAAGAGGTATTATCAATTTTTGCATATATTTGTAGTTTTCATGTAGTTAAAGCTATAATTGTAAAGTTACCCTTTTTGGGTACACATGAACATGGTGCATAGCTTTTATAAAGGCTAACTTAAAATGATAACTATAAGTATAATCTTGTATAGTCTTGACCACAGTTAGAACTTATGTTATGACTATCACATGTAATGACTTTTCATAGAATTGGAGGATGAGGTGGTCCCTTCCCCAAGCTTATTCAAATAATTATAATCCACTAGTTAGAAGGGTTAAAAAAAATTTAATATACAAGATCAAAATCAATTGTTGATTGTCAGTGAATGTGTTTTTGTATTCTCTCTCTATTTTTTATTTAGTTAGGCTTATCTTTTTTGGTTGTATGATTCAATAATTCTTAGTGTGTAATAGCTACAATGAATTATTTCTTGTCTTGATTGATATTCTAATTTTAGATGTGTAAAATATATTGAAGGATTAGTAAATTACATTGATTAATGGCAATTAAGTTAATTGATTCATGTTCTTAAGTGTGTAGAAGTGCTTTTCTTTGATATAGTTTTATTTATGTGTACAAAAGCTACCTTAGATACCTCATTAGCCCAATCCATAATCTCCTAATTAAGGGTGTACAATAGTTTCTCTAAAAAGGGAAACTTTTGATTGAGGCTTATTAGTTTCATATATTAGTATCCCCTTAGGTTTATAAATCATGTCTGACTATTAGTGTGTAATAGCTTCTTACAATAGGCATAGGTTTTGAAAGCACTTGTCCATTTAGAAACCAACAAGAAAGGTTATTCTTGAAAACATAGAATCTTAATAGACCATCTATCCAATTGATATAGAGATTCACTACTTTTTAATAGACCACACCTCTATCCAAAAACTTTGTCAATAAGCCACATTCCCTACCATCTATTCCATCAATGGGTTATTGAAACTACATACCTACACTCATGCCCTTGAGTGGAGTTTACCTCCATTGAGATCCTAAAATGTTAGAGGTTACCTCATTGACTATGGTATGCATAAAATTTGCATTAATAGTTTCACTAGTGTTAGAAGGATGGTCCTAACCTTTGATAATAGTAGTTATTCATTGTGTAGCATTGCATTAGAATCACCTAGGAGAGTGACCAAATATAATTCCCAAGTTGGTTTTATAGTCTCACCCTTTTCAAATCATAGGAGACCTATAAATTTACCAATAACCCTAGTTCACAATAATCCACCTCCTCTAACTAGGAACCCTTTACCTGTAAGGAACCCTTTACCATTTAATTAAATAATGGCTCAACCACCTTGGTTAGTTGGATCTACTAAATCTATCCTAGGAGATGTACATGATTTACTTAGGAATCCTAAGAAGTCTTTGCCATCTTTTTCTCATTCAAGATCAATGATAGTAGAAGAACATATCAAATATTTCAAGTTGGTTTGAAATTAATGAATGTTTTCAATGAAGATGTTGCATGCAGACTATTCCCTTTTACATTAATGGATGTTTCCTATGATTAGTATTTAAATATAATATATAAATTCATCACTTCTTGGGATGGATGTCAAGATTATTTTCTTGCATAATTTAGATAGGTCACCAACATTGTTTTGTTATACCAACATGAAGAGAGAGCCTAATGAGCCTATTTGAGCTTTTAATGTGCGATTTCAAAATATGTACAACTAGTTAAGCCCAAGGTATAAACTAGATGTTGCATTAGCATTGGAGATGTAAAAAAATTCTCTTAACCTCATCATTTTCATGTTCCTAAGAAGGGAATTTGTTGCTAATAATTTGGCATTAACATATGAGGAAGCCATCAACATAGACATATAGCTCAATCCCTAGACACTTGGCATATCTAATGTTAGCAATGGCTTCCTAAAATTAAACTTGATACCACATGTAAAACAAGACATTCTAGCATTTAATCAACTAGCTCTACACACTACCTCCATTAACACTAAAAACATAGTCAAACTATAGCTTCTTGAATAATCATGCACCAATCAATGGTTATCAATAAAATCACAAACCAACTGTACTTCCCACTACTATTTTACAAGGTACTAACTCTACAAAGGTATAACATTATTATATTTATAAGATGGTTCAAAAATTGAGCAATAACTTCTTAAATATGCAAAAGAGGATGGGTAGTACTAATGACCTAACTGGTAATCAAAACACTAGATTTTAGAGATACAATTGACCATTTAATAAGCCTACGAATAATCTAGAGTAACCCAAGAAGATTACAGAGATCAACATGATAGAAAAAAATCTTCCCAATTGGTGAAGAATTCATAATACTTTCAAGCATGGTAAGCTCAACTGTGTTGAATTTTTTGCAACATTTCAAATCTTTCAAAGAGAAGTGGTTAGACAAGACCAGATGCATAATTTACCCTAACATCATCCAGATCTTAGCCCTTTCAACACTACCATGTTATTTGAAACTCATGAGTTTCCTTGTCTAGGTGAAGATGACAATGAGCTGGAGGACAACATGGATGAAGTTCATGATTTCTAATAATTCTATAAAGGTGGATACAATCTAAAGAATAAATAGCCACTCATAATGTCAAATCCTCTAAATACTATTGCAATTCTACCTAATCCTAAAGCTAACAATAATCCACCTACTCTAAGAGGGAGTGATTAGCCTTAAACTAAGGAGGAACCTAGAAAGGGAGGATACAAAATTGTTGAATACATGAATAAGAGCAAAGAAAATATAACTCATCATGAGTTAGCTCAAATTACCAAATAAAAATAGCTACTCTATAAGTCTATTATGGTGAAAACACCTATGGAGAAATCAAAATCATCTATGGAAAAATCAAAAGAATCTAACACTAATGTTATCTATAAGAGCAAGATAAAAGTTTCACCCTTTTTACTATCAGGGCATTTGGTAATAATATTCATAGTAGATTAGTTGATTCTAGAGAATCTACAACTATCATTCCTAATTTCATATGTCAAAATATTGGTTTGATGTTAAGCCCTTCAAATAAGATAGTTTCATAATTGGACAAGATAGTATTGCTTATAGTTGGTGAATTTAGGGACATGCATATCCAATTAGTATTTGAACCACATGTTTAGATGACCATTGATATCCTGGTGATGGACATACTTAAAGGTTACAATCTGATACTAATTAGAGATTGGTTCAAAACACTCAATAGGTATCCTTCTAAAAACTTCTCTCATTTATGGCTACCATGTATAGGAGTTGTAAATCAAATTAGAATTTATACAAAGCTGAGTATGAAGTATCCCATCATGAAATATAATGTAAATAATGAAGATGTAAGATATAAATCTCCTAGCCTTGGTATTTATACTTTTACTACTCAAAATCAAGTACAAAAGCTAGAACCTAAATGTTTTGAACAACTATGGAATTTACACTTTGATGGCACTAGATCCAAGCAAGGATCAAGCATAAGAATCAAGTTGATTGACCCATAAGGTAAAAAAATATTAGCATCATATATATTTCAATTTCCATGCATGAACAATAGAGCTAAGTATGAGGATTTAATTTTAGGATTATAATTTGCACTTATGAATAATTTAAAACAAATATTAGTATTTGGTGACTCATAGCTAGTAGTTAACTGAGTCATAAATAAATACCAATGTAAGATGTCTTATTTGAGAAGATAAAAATATAGAGCATGGGACTTGATTGAAAGATTTGAAGCTTTCAACATAGTAACCCTTCCTAGAGAGCAAAATAAAGTTGTTGATTCACTAGCTACTTCTGCTACTGATATGGAGCCACTTTAATAATCTAAAGTAAAAAGGTTCTCCATTGAATTGGTGCCTTATCCCTCTATTTCTGATTACATAGAAAATTTCCAATTTTTTGATGATGACCAACAAATTATTTAGTTTCTAACCAATTCAAGGGAATTTGAGTCCCAGATTATAGATGATAAGGATATTAATCACCTTTGTTAAGAAGAATCAGATAGGGAAGGTATTTTCCAACTCAAATAAAATCACATCCCAATTGGGTTAGTCTCTTTGGAAAGGTCATTAGATATAGACCCTCAAACTCAATAGCTCCAATAGCCTGAGGTCAATGAATCAAACTTCAAAAGATAAAATATAGGAGATGAACATAGCCCATGTTATCTTAATATAAGTCTCAGTTGTATCCTAGAAGAGAGACAATGAGTGAAGGATTTAATCACTCAGTATAGGGACATCATTCCTTGGACATATGAATACTTGAAAGTATATGACCCATAGGTCATTACTCATATGACTCCCTTGAATCTATATCACAAGACATTTAGATAGAGGTAGAGACTAGTCAATCCTATTTTGGAACCTCTCATCCAAAGAGAAGTGGAGAAGCTATTAAGCAAAAAAATCATCTTTCCAATAAGACATTCTGCCTAAGTGGCCAATTTGATCCTAGTAAGAAATAATAATGGTGAGATAAGACTATGTGTGGATTTTAGAAATTTGAATAAGGCTTATAAAAAGGATAATTATCCACTGCTTTCTCTAGATGAGGTGATACAAATAGTAAGTGGTTCTGAAATGATGTCCTTCTTGGATGTATTTTTAGGTTATAATCAACTACTAGTGCAATCTAATTATAGAATGAAGACTAAATTTACCATGAATTAGGAGACATAGATGTATAAAAGGATGCCAGTTGGCCTAATAAATGCAATATCTACCTTTCAATGTGTTATGGATCATGCATTCAAAAGACCAATAGGAAAATACATAATCATCTACATAGATGATCTTATGGTATTTTCAAAGAACAAGAATCATCATATAAGCCACCTCCAATCCATATTTGAGAGATGTATAAGGTTTGGTGTTTCATTAAACCCAAAAAAATCATATTTAGAGTTAGTAAAGGTAATATCTTAGGATGCATCATCACCAAAGATGGGATCACCATTAATCTAGATAGAATTCAAGGAATTTCAAGGATTACACCACCAACTAGAAAGAAAGATCTCAAATCATTTATTGAAAAGATTAACTTCGTAAGGAAGTTCATTTCAAGATTTGTAGAGATTTGTATACCCCTAAAGACCATGCTAAAATAGGATGCTAAGATAAAATGGATGGCTAAAGCTCAAAAGTCCTTCCAAGACATTAAATATGAAATATCATAGGCTCCAATATTAATCATTTTAGATTTCATGAAAGATTTATACATATATTCATTCACTTCAGAACATACAACTGTTGTTTTTATAACACAAATAAAGATGAAACTAAGAATCTAATTACATTCACGAGTACAAATCTAAAGAATGTATAACTCAGGTACTCCATGATTGACAAATAGATTTTTGCCTTCATCAAAGCAATAAAGAAATTTTGGCATTACATTTTGAGGAATAAAATCATTACCTTCATGCCTGATTTTGCTATCAAACTTAGCCTACAATATAATTAATTAGGATAATGTTGAGGCAAGTGGATGGAAAAGCTACAAGAATTTGATATAGAAATCAATCCTACAAAAATCATTTAAGGTAAAGACATCATTCAGCTCGTGACTAAATCTGATCCACGTATCACCATTAAAGAGATATGTGAGGCTTGAGTGTCCAAAGGAGAATGGTATAATAATGTCATATAGTATTTACTTAGAGGTACTTATTCCCTATAATTTAACAAAGAATGAAGGAGAGGTGTGAGGCTTAAAGTTGTTCATTACATGATCAAGAAGGGAGTTATCTACAAAAGACATTATAAAGGTGTTTACCTTAGGTGTGTGTCTATAGAGGAAGCTAAAGAAATTTTATAAAACTTTCATTAAAAAATAGGTAGTGGTCATCCTTATGGGATTACCACAGTCAATAATATCTTAAGAATGGGCTATTACTAGCCAATAATTTTCAAGGATGTTCAAGCTCATGTGAAGACATGCCATGAATGCCAATCTTTAGCCAAAATGGAAGTACACATAGCAATGCTTTTATAGCCAATTTTTCAAGGAAGGTTATTTACCTAATGGAGTTTAGACTTTATTGGCATCATCAACCCAAACTCTTTAGCAAGCCATAAATTATTGCATACTAATACTGACTACTATACTATATGGACCAAATACATAGCCATAAATAATTGCAGAGCATAATATGTGATTCATTTCTTGGAGGAAAACATAACTACCAAGTTTGGAATGCCTATTTCTTTGGTTTTTGATAATGGACTAGATTTCATATCAATGGAATTTACTGAGTGGGCATATGACAACCAAATTATTATTAGGTTAGTGTCTAACCATTACCCCCATGGAAATGGACTGACAAAATCAATGAACAAGAATTTGATAGATGCAATTAAGAAATTAGCAAGGGACAAGCCTAGATACTGGCATAATTTATTGAATTATGCTCTTTGGGCAAACTGAATGAGATATAAATAAGCCCTTAAAGCTTCATCCTATCTATTGGTGTATGGATGTAGGAATGTATTCCCAATTATGATAAAGTTACCCACTTATCAGTTCATGTAGTACTAATGAAACCATATGATGAAGCAGAGTCTAGATTGTTGGACATAATAGAAATGGAAGATTCAAGGACTGAGGCCTTACAAACATTTATCAAACACCAGGATGTGGTCAAGAGGTGGTTTGATAAGATATTGAAGGTCAAAGCATTTAATATTTTGGATCTATTACTACTTTGGGATAAAGCCCATTAAAAGAAAGGATATCATGATAAATTTTCCCCACTATCGATTGGACCATACTAGATTTCAAAGATCATGAGAAATAATACATTTCATCTGAAGGACTACAATGCAATGAGCTTACATATACAATCAATGGATAGTTCTTAAAGCATTACTTTAGGGCTATCTCATCTACAAATATGATTGATTAATGAGGGACACACAAATGTAGCTATAGGATTATTTTAGTTTCCTACTTTCTTAGATTAGTTTCTTGCTTTCTTATTTTAGTTTCCTACTTTCTTATATTAGTTTCTTGCTTTCTTATTTTAGTTTCCTACTTTCTTATATTAGTTTCTTACTTTCTTATTTTATTTTCCTACTTTCTTATATTAGTTTCTTGCTTTCTTAAATTAGTTTCCTTCTTTCTTAAATTAGTTTCCTTCTTTCTTAAAATTATTTTCTTGCTTTCTTAAATTAGTTTCCTACTTTCTTAGATTAGTTTTTTTTAACAATCTAAATTGTGTTTGCTCTTACTTTAACCAAGCTAAAGATCCAAACCAACTAAGCTTATGACTTGTAGAAAGGGAAAAAATAAAAATTTGGTAATTTGGGACTATTTTATAGATTGGGCATATTTTTGTGTTTTGAGTCTTCAAGATAAAGGTATGTAATCATGAACCATTCTAGATGTTGTCATAATTGAATACTTTCACCAGGTATGTGGAAGTTTCTTGTAGAGTACTTCATGTAAATTTTGAAATTTTTCTTATTTTTTATATCAAATAAACTTATCACATTAAACACCTATTGAAAATGATAATTTTGGGTATAGGTGTGGCTAGCAGGGATATTCTGATAATGATTTGTTTTATAATTATACCATCTCATTGGGGTTCTGGCTCTTCTCTTTCCATTTAAGAACAAAATAAAATAAGAATTAATGGGTTCAAAAGAGAAAAATAAAATCAAAATCCTCACATGATGAAATAATGTTAATTCATCATGCATCATGATTAATAAAAAATAATGGAAAGAGAGGAAAAGGAGCCTAAGGTATCTCTATCAGGGCTATGGATGCCTAGCTGGTAGTAGAGAAATGCCTAAGCTTCCCTTGATTTAATGAGATTTAAGAGATACTAGAACAAAACCTACAACTTCATCAAGCCTTGGAAAAACTCATCACAGTAAGGGTTAAATGAAATACATGTTTGACACACATAGATACAAAAAATTGGAAGGCAAGTATGTTGTGTGAATCAGCTTAGGAGTCACTTTCATATTTATAATTTAAGTATTTTTCTATGACACACTTCATGATTTATTTAAGGATTTCTAACTAAAGTTCTAGGTTCTTGAATACACAAAGTATTCCCCCTATGAGTTACCATTTGTTGTACCCAACACACCCTATCTATGAAAATGATGACCCTTATTTAAAATTATACAAATCTGTGTTATAAATTGGACATTCAACTTGATCAACTAGTATTGAATATGTTGTGTTGTTCTAGCTTATAATTGTCCTATTAGCACATAATCTTCATTTAAATTTATTCTTATTTTCTAACATTATATCTCTATTTTTTAGGTTATACGATCAATGGAGTCCATCTAGAATGGACAATGTCTGATCTTCATGATTTGATGTTAAATTGACTCTTTATTTTTAATCCTTGGTCTCTTTTTTGATTAATTGGATCTATGTTTAAATCATATCAAAACCTTAGTCTAATGTTTATCTTAAGTCCTTATTAAAATAGATTCAAAATTTATGCAAGATCAAAACATCTAGGGTGTACTTTATTATATTAGCCTAAAGACTTATTTTAAAAGTCTTAAATGTATTTATTAATGAAACAAAAAACTTTACGCTAAAAAATTATACCTTAAGCCCTTACTTTATATATTTTGTTGTTCACAAGAATGGGTTAAATGACAAGATGACACTTGTCATGATCTTAGAGATTAAGTCAAAGATAAAATGATATGCAGGCCCTCACCTAGGTTAAAAGGTTAAATGTTCTAAATATTAATGTGATCTTGACACTTGTCACCATCTTAAAGGTAGCTCATAAATATAACAATGCAGGTCCTTCCCCAAGTTACATATAATTAAGACCTTAGTCTAAATTTGTATGCTAAGTCCTTTATTTTATGCCCATAGGAATACAATAATAGGGAACTTTTACATGGAAAGATCTTAGAGCTCAGAATTGAGATCAATGACCCACGTGATCAAATTCAAAGTCAAAAATTCTAAAGCAAGATCCAATAGTGTGCATTTATTCATGAACTAAATATCTAACAACATGAATATAAATTCATAAGTCAATAAACCTATGAAGAAACTTAAGAGAGCCAAGTGATAATATATTAGGATCCTTGACAACAAATCAATGGTCTATGGGTTTTTCCTAGAGTCAATAAGTCAATAGGCTAAAAGCTTCATAGAGCTGCCAAGTGGCATGCTCAAGCACAAATAATTTACTATATTTTTAAAAAATTAGGTCAAGGACTATATCCTAAGGTTTTTTTAATCATGTTTATTAACACAAATAAAACCTTAGGTTAAATTTATGTCCTAATTTCTTTTTTCTTGAGACCTTAGTTTAAGTTTTTTTATGTTGTCATTTTACATTTATGTTTGTAGAGTAGAGAGTCTTGAGGAAGTGACAAGTGTAAAATCTCACAGGAGTCAATAAATTCAAGCACCTAGATCTACAATGCATGTTAACTTAGGCACCATAGATCTAATGGTATGATCATGATTGAAAATTCAAAAGGCTTTTAAAAGTGAGTGATGGAGACAAGTGTCACCATCACGAGAACACTTAATAGAGATCCAATGACCCACAAGTAGAAGTAGGATCAATAAGTTAAGGATGCCAAGAATGAACATGGGATCAATATATGGCAAGATCTTAGATATTGATGAAGTAAATTAATGGTTCATGCTTGATCCTAGATTTAAAATATCAATAGACCGTATTGATCCATACAAGCAGGACAAATGGTTCAAGATCAATATTAACATTTCAAAGAAGCACAAAGATCCTCGAGTAGTCAACATGTGGCATTAAAACATTCAAGATATGAAATTTGACTATAAGGTACATAGAGATCCTCAAGAAGCTACCAAATGGTACACAATCATTCAATCATGAAAAAGTAAGATCGACAAAATGTGATTAATTCATGTAATTGAGATCAATAGTGCAAACTGAGACATAATTTTCAAAGGTCTTAGATCCAATGAAAAGCTACCATATGGCATGATATTGTGATCTTAGAGATGAATATCAACTTTGATTTGGTTTCAAAATAGTGTGAGGAAGTGACACATGTCTTAAAATGATAAACATCATATTTTAAGTATCAAAATAGGCATTGTGACATGGCATTACCACATAGACATTACACGTTAGATTTTAAGATCATGTATGCTTGAAGAAAAATTATACTTTGTCATTAGATGCATAGTTATGATAGGTTAGTCATAGTTAAATAGTGTCATTAGTTTTGAGGTATTGGTAAATGGATGTTTATCCTTGACACGTGTCTAAATCCCATTTGAAAATGGCTAACTTCAAATATATAATAGGTTGTTTTCACAACCTATAATAGAAGGTATTGTCAATTTTTGCATATATTTGTAGTTTTCATGTAGTTAAATCTATAATTGTAAAGTTTCCCTTTTTTGGTACACATGCACATGTTGCATAGATTTTACAAAGGCTAACTTAAATTGATAATTATAAGTAAACTCTTGTATGGTCTTGACCATAGTTAGAACTTAAGTTATAACTATCACATGTAATGACTTTTTATAGACTTGGAGGATGAGGTGGCCTCTTCCCCAAGCCTATTTAAACAATTATAATCCACTAGTTAGAAAGGTTAGAAAATTTTCAATATACAAGAGTAGAATTAATTTTTGATTGTTAGTGAATGTGTTTGTGTATTCTTTCTCCATTTTTTGTGTAATTAAGCTTATCTTTTTTTGTTGTATGATTCAATAATTGTTAGTGTTCTATAGTTGCAATGAATTCTTTTTTATCTTGATTGATATGATAGTCTTAGATGTGCAAAAGCTATTTAAATAGTAGTAAATTACATTGATTATTGGCTATTAAGTTAATTGATTTATGTTCTTAAGTGTGTAGAAGTGATTTCCTTTGATATATTTTTCTATTTGTGTGCAAATGCTGCCTCAAATACCTCATTAGCCTGAGCCATAATCTCATGATTAAAGGTGTGTAATAGCTACTCTAAAAGGGGAAACCTTTGATTGAGGCTTTAGATTTTCCTATATCAATATCCTCTTAGAATTATAAACTGTGTTTGACTATTAGTGTGCAATATCTACTTAAAACAGACATAGGTTTTGAAAGCACTTGTCCATTTAGAAACCAACCAAAGAGGTGATTCCTAAAAACACAGAATATTTTTTTTTGTCTTACCCTCCCCTCTTTTTTTGAGTTTGTTTTGAGATCTACCCACTTTAGATTAGTAACCATCCATACATCTAATTCACATAGAGATTCACTACTTTTTAAGATACCACACTTCTATCCAAAAACCTTATCAACAACCTGCATGCCCTACCAATTATTCCATCAATAGGTTGTTTAAATTATATACCTGTAACTCATGCCCTAAAGTGGATTTTACCTCCATTGACATCCTAAAACATTAGAGGTTACCTCATTGACTGTGGTGTGCATAAAAACCACTTCAATAGGTTCTACTGAGATAGTACATTGCCCTTTTCATTCCATATTTTTCATGTTGTATTGACAATGCCCCAAATGCATGTTGTGTTGTTGAAATATTCAGTAGTAGATGTTTCCCTAAAGTTTTTGGCATTAGGACCAATGGATCTACTAGATAGTGTTTAATATGTGTATATGTTTGTTTGTAATCCTAAGTCTAGTGAAAAGAAGTGTTCTTTTTTAGAATAAATTTGAAAGGATGATGTATATATGTATGTTGTGATATGAATCTATGGATGGCTTGAATATTACATTACAAATTATGAAGCTTCTTGATATTTTTCAGTGGAATAATTTCTATGATATTTTTTACCTTTGTAGGATCCACTTTTATACCTCATTTTGATACAATAAATCTCAAACTTACTTGAAGTAACCCCAAACACATATTTATTTAGATTAAGATGAACCTTGTATTCCCCCAATCTTAAAAAAAATTATGTAGTACCATGGGTTCATATTTTTTATTTCTATATTTTGCCAAAATATCATCTATGTAATCTTAAATGGTATCATGAAGCATATCATGAAAGATAACTATCATTATGCATTGATATGTGGCTATAACATTCTTGAGGACAAATGACATTACTTGATTAAAAAATGTGCCTTAAGTTGTGATAAATGTTTTCATATGTTGGTATTCAAGAGATATTTTGATTTAATTTTACCTTAAAAACCATCCATTAAGGACAACATCTCATGACCTATTATGGAATCAACAATCATGTCTATTTTGGTAAAGGGAAATCATATTTAGGACATGCTTTATTGATATCCTAGAAATATATGTAGTCTCTAATCCATGCTAGTTTATTAGTGACTATTACTATATTATATATCCATTTTGATTGGTCTAATGGTCATATGAAACAACTTCTAACTATTTTCCAAACTCCTCCTTCACGAGTAGTGCCACTTTTTGATGCATTTTTTCAAAATTTTTGTTTGAATATTTTAATATATTTATGTGCAACAAAGTGAATTATAACTAATGAAGGATCTACATTTATAATATCTACATATGACCATGCAAATACATATGAAAATTCCTTCAAGAGTAGAGTCGAAATGGACTAATATTATGGATCAATGGAAGTAACAAGTTTCACAATATTAGGATTTTATTTGGTTCCAATATTGATGTTGATATTATTTTTAATTAATATAGTGGATTATTATTGCAAAAAATTTGGATGTGGAGGAATATTAAGTTCCTCCTCAAAATATTATTGGTTGGGAGTGTCTTTATTTGATCTTGTATAGGATGTAGTTACATATATTTTATTGTTTGAATTTGAAAGCTCCCCAAAGTTGGAATTATCCAAATGAATTAAAAATCCATTATTTTTCTCTCCTACTATTATATGATCTCTAATTATAAAAAACTAAAATATGGCCTCATAATTTTGAAAATGATAAAGCAAGAGTGGTGGTTGTTCATCTCATAGGCTAAGCTATGGAAAAGCTAGTTTGAGGATCAAAATGGGAGAGTCATGAAATATATTTTTGATGGATAGGTCTTCAAAATGATTACAAATGGAAATTATTTCAGTATTTGAAGAGGTTTCCTCAAATGTGGAAGAATATTTGCTATCATAATTGCATAATCTCACACTATATGGTTTGAATCTAATACCTTGAAAGGTTTCAATTTTTTTATATTATAGGCTCAATGAGACCTTGTTCATGGACACCAAGACATTTTCCTTTATATTTAATGATGTTGCACATAATGTCTTTAGGTATAATATATTTATTAATTTAAAAACATGTATCTAATTCATCAGTGTAAATCTAAGAGGAGTTGTAATTTTCATCTTGTTTGTCAAAAAGGGACCTACCTTTCACAAAAGAAGATTGTTTGAATTTACTAACCACTTATGTTTACTTTCTATGATGGCGCATATAATTATTATTGGGGGACACGTTAATTTTTATTAGGTAATGGGCATCATGGATTTCATATTCTCCAATACCTACATCCATAATGGAAAATATAGATGGTGGAAATGTGGACTTGGATGTGGATGGTTGATTTTTGGATGTAGATGAGTGATTGGTGGATGTAGAAGATAACTCATCAAGATGGATATATTTATGAAATATTTGATGACTTATTATTAGGTTAATAGGTATATTAAATAAATTGTAACTAACTAGAATTCAATATCTCCCTTTAGTTAGTTTTTAATATTGAAAAGGTTGAGGGTCACCTAGAATAGTAACTTCCATACCATCATGAAAAAACTATAAAAACTAATAGAGGGTGGATGGAATGCCTTTTATGGAATGTATATATGGATTTACAAGGATTATATTGTGTGGGATACATAAATAAAGAATATTAATGAGGGTTTATTGAATTATAGACCCCACCATGAGTAAAAGATAGATAGTTCCCACCAACTATATCTCATTATTATCATATGCCTTTTATAGTAATGGTATTAATCTCTAGTGCTAATATAGAATGTTTTAAATGCTTTATAAAGCTTAATGCACACAAATTTAATCTTGGCCCATTGTCTATAAACGCCCTTTTTACTTTAATATTGGAAATTAAGAATTCTATGAATAATGGAATATTATGATATTAACCCATGGATGAAATGTCTGAGTGCTTAAAAGTCATTTGATTGTTGGAGGATAAGTATCCTAAAAGTGTTTGGAAGTTTGATGGATTTATATCTTATGTAACTTGCAATTATTAGAAGGTTTTTCACAAAATGTATTTATATGTGGGAGATGACTTTAGAAGGTATAAAATACAAAATTGGGTTTGTGTTTTCTCAATTTAATCTATGATGTTATAGTTACCTTCAAGGGTAGGTAAAGGGAAATTTAGAATGGTAATATTTTCATGCCTCAAGGTGATGGTGCAATATTGTGATTTAATTTTAATAACATAAAAAAAATTATCCATATAATCAATATGATTTATTATAGAATCAAATGAATGAGTGGGTTCATTGACAATATTAGTTTGGTCTTGAATTTGGTTTTTTTTAGCATGCCCTTGCTCATGCTTTAGGAAGGGATCTTGATATATCCATAGTTTTTTAATGTTGGAGGTTCATGCACGATCTTATTTTTATATGTCACCATGATCTATCAAATCTTGGACATTTTGATTTAGTCTTGTATAATGTTTAATTTAGGTAATTCCATAGATCGTCATTGTCAAATACAAATTACGTACTTATAAAATATCAATAAAAGAAGGAAAATAGCCTAATGAACCAATTAACATCATGCACCTCAAGTGATTCCATGCCTAAATTGATATATGTTGTTGTACATATGTCAAAAAAAATCAAACATATTAAAAACTAAAAACTAAAAAAAAAGAGAAATAAAAATAATCTATCCAAAAGTGAAAACCATTCTTATGGTACTATGGACAAGTACCATGGTGAAAACTAGTTTTTGGTGCTATGCATAGACCATTGTCTATATAAACCTGAATTACATAGGAACATCTCCTAGAATTATACAATCATCCATTATCCATTTGTATATATTGCTATTCATTTATGTATGTCCCATATTTATAGTTTCTAATTGACACTTTAGTTTAAGGTTTGATCTTCATGATTACATAAATATATCTTTGCTCATGTTTTAGTAGATTCTAGTAAATAATACTTAAATAAATCATTCATCGATACACCACAAAAAAACCCATCCATCATATCTTCAAATATTCAGAAATGTCATCAAATGTTGTAATGGATCCTTAGGTAAGTTTAAGAACCATTTTAATGTTTTTCCCCCTAGACTATGTATAAATATCATTAATAGATAATTATTACTATAAGCAACATCTGAACATGTCATATAAAACTCTTTAAGGTGTTCTTTAGGATATCATTTTCCTTTATAATTTTCAAAATTGAGGGGTTAAAAATGTGAAGGAAAAGGTACCATCATCATTTTAATGTCAAAGGGAGGTGGATATTTTTCTTCAAATTCAGACTTCTTGATTTGGGAATAATTATTGTCTTGTAATCCTTATATTTTAGCCTTCATACTTTTCCATTCTTAGATATATGTCATGTCCTTAAGTGGTGATGTTTGGTTTGTGTTTTGATTTGAACTTTGGTTTACATTTTAAATCCAATTTTAATTTATACTTGAACCTAAAAAAATGATTAGGATTTGAAAATTGAAATTGATTTGAAATTTTATTTGGATTGTAAAATTGATTTGGATTTTTGAATTGAAATTGATTTAGGCTAGAACCCTGATTTCAATTTGGATTTGATTTTTAGTTTTGATTGATGTTTTTATTATAATTTGAAATCAAATTGAAATTTGTAATTGGGTTTTGATTTGTTGATTAATTTTTATTGAGATTTGTATTTGGATTGAAAGTCAAAGTGAAATTCAGATTTTGATTAATGTCTAAATTTAGATTCAAAGTTGAATTTGAATTTGTATAATGATTGTTATTGGTGTTTAGATTTAGATTATAAGTTGAATTCAAATTTTTATGTTTATATTTATTGGTGTTTGTATTTATATTTAAAATTTAATTTTAATTTTGATTTGGATTTTGAATGGTGTGAGTTGATCCTAGGTTATTGGCATTGTGGATAGGATAACTCTGATTTGTGTTTGGATTGGTTGCCTCTTTATTTAAAATATTTATGGACATGTTGGATTTAAGATCATTTAATTACTTTTTTACCTTTTTTACATGATCTTCAATGAAAAAGACATGGGTTTGTTGGGATTTTTTGTCTAGAATTGCCTTTCCATTATCAATGTAAGTTTGGAAAAACATTTCAGAATTAGTATGGGATGACCCTATGATGGCCTTATTGTTGCCTAAATATTCAATGGAATTTACTTGATATTATATAAGAGGTGTTTAATTTCTCTTAGTAATTAGGAGAGATAAGTCATTGGGAACAAAATCAGGTTAAAACATGGCCAATATCCCTAAGATCTATAACAATACTTTATTCTCATTCTCTAGAAGGTAATTGGTAACTTGGGCAAAATGTTACTTAGGTAAATTGATATCATGTTCATCTTCATTTTGAAGGGGTCCCTCATTTTTATCATTTTCATGGATATCAATATAATGTTATTGGTTTCCAAATTTAAATGGGTCATTTCCAAAATGTTATTATTTATTTCTCAACAAGGCTTGGTTCTTTATGATGAGAGACATTTATAAAGGTTTTTTCTTGAATATAAAAAGGTATATGACTAAAAACTGATAAATGAAAATGTCTGACAAAAGTTTTGAGTTATTTAGTTTTTTTGAATTTCTTGATTAAGGATTTTATTGATTTTAGACTTTGTTTGAAGGATTAAAATTTTGATTTTCAAACATAAAATATTTTAATTACATGGATTCCAAAAGGAGATAAAATAAAATTGATCTAGATGATATTTTTAGATGTTCCTTGGTTTTATTTAAACATGGTCCATTGTGTAGAGCTCATCAAGAGCACTCTGGTAACTGGCTCTAGTTATAGCTCTTAGCTCTGGCTCTGGCTCTTAGCTCTAGGATATGGCTCTCAGTTCTTGGATCTACTTGATTATAACATTAATTAACATGCAACATAGTTTTTTATCCTTGTGTTAATGTTGAAAAATAAGGATATTGTAAAAATTAGCCTTCATAGGATAAATGCATCCAAGACAAGCACAAATAGAAACCAGAAGGGTGAAGAAGTGATACATTCATTTATTTTTTTAGAATAATTAGACTTTTGTGGATCAAAAGTTTTTTTAGTGGGGAAGTGTGATCTAGGAGGATTTCCAATAATGACCAAAATATATGGTCTCAAAATTTCCCTAAAGAATTTTCATAGTGAAGATCTCATCGAGAGATTTCCAATGCATTTTATGATTTTAAAAATAGACTCTGTATGCATACATTATGACATGTTCAAGTTTTTAGGCAATAGGGAAAAAAATTATAGATACAATGATTAGACATGCACATGGTCCAATAGATTCTTAACATGTGGACCAATGAAATACTCATATTTAGAGTGTCCATAATAGCTCCAAAATATTCTCTAATATTTTACACAAATCCCACTTCCTAAGGCTTGAGAAATGAGATTAACTCAATGAATGTCTCTTTCCCCACAAATGTGGGATATTTCCCATAGAAATTGGGATATCTCCCATAGAAATGCATGAGAGGTTTATCCAAAGAGAAATATATGAAGGGTGGTTTGACCCATTGACTATCATCAACTTTCCATGCCCCATTTTGGTAAGAATGGCCAAGTTTTGATTAACCCAATACTGGTAGAGGATTGTCCTCATTTTGTAGGTTTGGGTTATGCTAGTATGAAGATGGAAACTGGAGAGAGTTCCAAAACTACTAAAGGAAGACAAGCTTCCAATATCCAAGTGTTCATGACACTAGCTTTACATAATTATTCCATGTAGAGTAATGTGACACAATCACATTGGTATCAGAGCTAAATTCATGTTGGTGTAAGTATGATTTTAGTCACATTCTGTGGAATACTATGGATCCAGTTCTACTTCAAATTTAGTTATTACTAAATACCATTATCATTATATTGATGTGATACTTATAATCATAAGAACCATGAAAACAAGATGTAGAAAAATGACAATAGTTATAGATCAAGAAGCTCTAATAGAGCATTGATGCTATGTAGGTATATTTGTAGAAAGAACATCATCAAAAGAAGTAGATGCAAGTGGAGTCAAAAATATATGGTTATTGCTCCAAAGAAGGTCACATTATGGATCAATGCTAGAATCTACACATTCAAAAAGCTCCATATTGATATCGAAAAAGATATAAAGCAAAGGGGAAGGCACTTGTCATAGAATCTACAAATCCCAATTCTCCTAGGCATCAAGTAGCAAATGAAGCATTCATCCAAGAGATGTTGATAAGTTACGAACCAAATATTATTATGCATTTAAAAATGAAAGAAATGAAATAAATTCTTTTGAATATATTAAGAATGTTAGGGATACTTTGTGTTATAAATCTATATATTCATCAAGTAATTATGTTGATACATTTGATAAACACACAAATGGAATAGGTTTTAAGCTACTGGCCAAGATGGGTTTTAATGGAAAGGGCCTTGGCATTAATGGTCAAGAAATTATCCAACCTATCTAAGTTGTGAAGACATTAATTTACATGGGATTAAGATATGGAAATGAATGATAATCTTATCAAGAATTTCAGCTAAAGAGTTACTCAAGTAGCAAGTTAGAACACGCTGAAGAGATGAAGGAAACATTCTTAGAAGATGAAGTAGTTAAATATGATGAGACATCTTTAGATGAATAATCAAGGTATGAAAATAAGAAATTATTTAATTTATCTTATAATTATGCCTCAAAAATCCCTATAAGAATGCTTATGAGACATGTTAAGAAGAAGACCGATAAAACAAAATTGCCTAAAGAAGACATGAAGTTTAGTTTTTACTTCAATGCTAAGGGGAAAATGTTGAAATAAGATAAGAAAATTCATCCAAAACCTTAGACAAAAATTTTAACTAAATATTTAGTCTAGTAGAAGATAGAACCTTGTCAATCAAAACCCAAGATAATAGCAATCAAGGAGAAGATAGTCAAAGACAAGCTAACAATGCATAATTTATCACCTTGGAGAGGTAAACATCATTTCTTCAAAAGAATAATTTCTAAGAATTCAAAGATAGAAGCTATTTTTGATATAAATTATCAAAATAATTTAATTTTTTAAGATGTTGTAGAAACCCTAGGTTTGAAAACAAATCCACATTTTAGACCATATTCATTGGTTGGGATAAATGATGTTGTTAACTTACATGTAAGCAACACATGTAAACTAGGGTTTGAAATTACCTCCAACTTCCTAGATGAATTTGAATTGGATGTGGTTCCACTTTAATTTAGTGATATTATCATAGGCAAACTTCTCTAAAGAGGAAAATTAGTATGGCATTGTAAAATATGGGATAAAATATCTCGTGAGAGCCCATCGCCCAAAATAAGGGCAATGTTGATAACTTGTCATTATACTTCTAATATTTGGGCCAGGTATAAGAGAATATTATTGATAGTAAGTATACATTAGTTTTTTAAGACATTTTTAATGTACCTACTTGATACTTTCAATTAAAGTAACTATTTTTATGAAATTGCATATGATGATAAAATATGTAAGATGTAGTTCAAGACCCATATATGGGCAGTATTTTATCTATAGTTTACCAAGTGATATTTTGTAGTTGCAGATAGTTCACCATTTTGGGAATGAAACCAATGAAAAAGAAAAATTCTACTATCCCCATGCTATAAATTATATCTTATTCCCTATTATATCATTGAATCAGTCAGACACTTGTCTCTTTGACATTGAGATGTCTTTTTCAAACTGATCATTTTGTGTGATGTTGTGTTTATAGTGAATTGATGATTTTCCATATGAAAGGAATGACATAGTCTACCCATATCAAAATAGTATTTTTAGAGGCCATAGATTCCACTATAGAGTTTTTCCATGAGGCATTGCAAAGAACTAAATCTATTACTAGGAAAATAAATGTTTCAACTTTTGGTGGAACAAGCCTTCTTAGTGGGGAGGCATGATTCAGAGGATATTTTTAGAAATTATTTGGTTTTCTTTAAATATGGTCCATTGTGTAGATCTCATTAAGAGCTTTTCAACAACTATTGAAATGCAAAAAATGGCCATCATTTGCTCCATTTATCATTGGTCAAAGATTGGTCAACGAGTGGTCAAATCTAGTCAAACTAGAAAAATTGATGGCCATGTAACATTTATAAACTAGTTCCATGGTGTATATATTTCCAATGCATTTTGAATGGACCAATTTTGAGTCCATATGTGAAATTTATGGCCAATCAAAATTGGTCAAAAGTCAACAAGATGAGTCAATATTGTCAATATTGGTCAAACTTAGTCAACAAGATTTAAAGGTGGACCATTGTGGTATGGACATATGAAACACATTAGTATAGACATGTGGCATAACTAAAAGCATTCATGTGGCACATAGACATGGCAAGGTGAGACCACTTTACATGGGATAAAGTTTATTATTTGAAAAAAATATATCTCACATCCCAACAATGTGGGATAAAAAGGACTTTTGACTAAATGTTAAAAAAATCCACATGTATGTGCATATATGTAACGAAATTACTTATATGTTTGCATATAATGATTTTATATCACATAAAATAAACAAATATGAGAGATCACACAACAATAATTGGTAGCAGACAAGAATACTAGATAATATAGCAAAGCCACTTAGACGGGGCAACCTCCAAAACAATTCACTAATAGTAGAATACTTAACATAATGAGTAAATAATAACCACTACCTCCTATATATAGTCTACTTATCTAAGGTTATTCCATAGGCTGACCTATCTAAGGATATAGATAAATGTAACAAGTATATAAAAGAGGTATGTAAGCCACAAGTCGACCACACATATCCCTAGACACACCAATGGTTAAGGGCATCACAAGCCCATCCCCTTAAAATAATATTGTCCTCAATGTTTTGGAAACTCTAGATGTTGTTATACAAATGTTGCATCATCCCAAGTGGAATCTTCACATGGCAGATTCTTCCATTTGATTAGGTACTCTGTAATCACTCTAGAACATAGTTACTTAGTGCACATGTGAAAGATCACCTCAAGATCAAGAACAACTCTACCTTCCTCATCTAATTCTGGTAATTCTATTTTAATTCCAACTCTATGTCTAATAAATTTATTTAGGCATGATACATAAAATACTGGATGTATGCGAGTGGATGAAGGAAACTCTAACTTGTAGGCCACATTACCAATTTTTTGTAAGATTTGATAAGACCCATAATACTTAGGGGACAACTTGTTATCATTTTTTTATTATTTCAATGACATCTAATTATATGGATACAAGTGAAAAAAGACCCAATCACCAATGTTAAAATGCCTCTTACTTCTGTGTTGATCTACCTATTGTTGCATGTGATTCTGGGCCATAGCTAAATTTTCATGCAAATTTGCAAGGACCTCATGTTGATGTTGAATATGTTCTTCAACTACATGAACCTTAGGATGGACCTTAGTTTTGAAGTGATGGATGGAAGGTGGTATCCATGTGGTGCCAAAAAGGGAGACATTTTGGAAGAACTATGAATAGAAGTATTATACCACCATTCAGCAAGTGGTAACCAATGAACCTATTTAACCTATTTATCAGAAACCAAACAATGAAGATATCCTTCCAAACATTTGTTGACTACCTCAATTTGTCCATTAGATTAAGGATGATAAGATGAACTATTAGCCAACTGGGTGCCCAAACATGTAAATAACTCAGTCCAAAAATTACTAGTGAAAATGGGATCTCTACCACTGACAATGATCTTAGGGGTCCTATGCAATTTTTGAATTGTATTGAGAAAAGTAGTAGCTACTGGACTAGCAACAAATGGTTTTGATAAAGATAAAAAATGAGTATACTTACTAAGATGATCCACAACAACCATGATAATAGTTTTACCATCAGATCTCGATAACCCTATAATGAAATCCATAGATACCTCTCCCCAACATTGGCTAGGGATGGATAAAGGTTGTAAAATACCTAAGGTTTTGATGGTTTCACCTTTGTTTTGCTGATAGATCATACATTTAGCCACATAATTTTGGACATCTCCCTTGATTCCTTCCCAAAAAATATCCTACTTGATTTTGTGATAGGTTTTCAAAAATTCAAAATGACCCCTAATTGGAGTTGCATGAAGTTCCTAAAAGATTTTTTGTTTAAGAAAATTCTTACATAGGTAAAATTTGTCTTTATCCCATAATGCATTACCCTTCCATGTGAATTTTTCAAATCCACCTAAACCTTGCTAAAGATTTTGAATCAAATCATGGGTAACACTATCATGTTCCCATTCTAATCATGCTTTGTCTAGCCAATCTACATGTAGAATGGTTATGGCACATAGCAATGCCTCAACTAATTCATCCTTTTTGGATAGTGCATCTACCACCACATTATCCTTTCATTTTTTGTAGACTATTTAAAAATTATAGCCTAACATCTTAGTTACCCATTTATGTTATTCTTCAAGTGATAAAGATTGTTCCAAAAAATATTTGAGACTACCATGATCAGCCTTTACCTAAAAGTGACTACCCATCAAATAAGGTCTCCATTGTTTGACTACATACAAAAGGGCCATCATTTCCTTCTCATAGGTGGGATTGTGTTGATTTTTACCCTTTATTTGATGACTTTCAAATGTAAGTGGTCTACTTTATTGTATGAGTACAACACCGATACCATACCCAGATGCATCACATTCAACCACAATAGTCTTCAAAAAATCAAGAGTGGCCAATACTGGAGTAGTGCACATAGCTAATTTCAATTGTTCAAATTCCTAGGTAGTTTCATCAGTCCACTAAAAGGAGTCTTTTTTTAACAATGAGGTGAGTAGGGCTGCAATACTACCATAATTTTTGACAAACCTGTGATATTAACCAGTTAGCCCTAAAAATCCTTGTAGTTGCTTGAGTGTTTTAGGAATTGGCCAGTCCACCATTACTTGGATTTTTTTAGGCTCCACTTTCACTCCTTCATAAGAAACTAGATGACCCAAATTTTTAACCTCACAAGCCCCAAAAGTACATTTGGAAGGTTTGGCATATAATTAATGTTGTTTCAAAATAGAGAGTACCTGTTTCACATGTTGTAAATGGTCTTCCCAATTTTTATTGTAAATGAGGATATCATCAAAGAATACCAAAATAAATTTCCTCAAAAGTGGCCTAAAAAGAGTATTCATCAAACTATAAAAATTAGATGGTGTATTTTTTAGACCAAAAGGTATAACCAAAAACTCATAATGGCCCTCATGAGTCTTAAAAGCTATTTTGGGTATGTCTTCATCATAGATATGGATTTGATGATACCCAAAACACAGATCTAACTTGGTTAAAAATATATATATATATAATAATTCATCTATAAAATCATCAATGATAGAAATAAGAAACTTATCTTTGATAATGTACTTGTTGAGTTCTCTATAGTTAGGGAACATCCTCTAGGAGTCATCTTTCTTTTGTACTATGACAACTAGTGAAGAATATTCATTTTGGATATGGTGAATGATTCTTATATCCAACATCCCCTATACCATCTTTTAAATTTCAATTTTATAGGCATAGTGATATCAGTATTGCCTGATGTTGGGTAGTGTACTACCAGGAATAAGTTTTATAGCATGATCATGCATGTAACTAGGTGGAATTCCTTTTGGCATGTCACTCAAAAAATAGAATGGGCATAAATCAATTATTTTAGATCAAGAGATGGAGATGGTTGAGTTGGTTTTACTTATATGGAAAACAAGTGAGCTACAAATCCTTTAGCGCCCTTATAGAGAATCTTTGTCATTTTATGGGAGCTAACAAATTATGGAGATTTAGCCCTTAATCCCCTTAGCTCAAATGTCATTTTTTAAGAATTAAAATGCATGGATAATTCTTGGAAATTCATCTCAATAATGTCCAAAGTGGTGAGCCATTGTAATCCCTAAATAATATCAACTTCACCCATGGGAATAGCAAACATAGGAGAATCCAAAAAGTAGTTTCTCATGGCCAGCTTAATACTATGACATTTTCCTGTATAGTTGATAGTACCACCATCTACAATCATAACCTAAAATTTTAGATCTAGATAAATGAAATAGTTCAAATGAGTAGCCAATTTACTATTAATGAAGTTATGTGTGCTCTTAGAATCAATCAAGATAGTGACCTTATGTTTCTTAAGGAAACCCATCACCTTAAGAGTCTGGGGAGTACTAATACCTAAAAGGGCATGACAAGAAATAGTAGGCTAAGAGTCTTTAGATTCCTCTTTAGGACCTTCTGCATCCTCACCATGTGCTTTTTCATTATCTTCATCATCATTAGCACCTTTAATGTAAAATAACTTATTTTCAACATAATGATGGTCTTTGCTCCTTTTAATGTCACAACCATAACACAACCCTTTGGCTCACTTCTCCTCAATTTGTCATTGTGTTAGTCTAGTGGGATATAGAAATGATGGTGTTGTAAAGGTACAATCATGACCATTGGTGAAATTTTTCCTTTTGACCATCTCTTTTTCTTCTACCATACGTCCCCTAGGGATAGCTTCTAATATAGATGTTGGGTTAAACATTCAAACCTTGAGTTGGATGTTATCTTGGAGGCCACCCAAAAATACATCAGTCAAATTTTCCTCAGTGATATCTTCCACCTGTAAAGAGAGATTTTGAAATTGATGAATATAATCCTTCATAGTTCTTATTTATCATATTTAGCTAATTGGTTGAAATAGTTCTCAGAGACATTATTTCAATAATGAGCCAATAAATCCTTAATGAAAATAGACCATGTAATAGTAGCACCACTATTTTTATTTTGAGCACATAACCAATGATACCAAATTAATTACTCAAGTTCTAGATATAGAGATGCCACTATCACTTTCTGAGAACTAGTGGTTTGATGCAGCTCAAATAAATTCTCAGTTTGGGTAATCCAAGTGAGAATATCCTTACCATCAAACTTATGCATTTCCACTTTTAGCAACATTATTTTTATACCAGCATGGGAGTTTTTGGTGTTGAGAGGAGGATTTTAATGCTAAATTAGAGGGTTGTTGGGTTAAAACTAAGATGTAAGGGTAACCAATTGCATAGTGATATGATGCAATTCATTGTGAACCCTATTAATATCTTTGTGCATCCCTAAAACATCAAATTAGATTGCAATAAAGTCATCATGCCTCACCAAGTTCTTTATGTCCACTCGAAGCTAATAAATCATTAGATCTGAAGTTCTAGATTCCATGTCATTGGTAGGAGTCTTGGGAGTTTCTTTCCCCCTTTTTCTTTCCTGAGTACCAAGACCTACCATATACAAACCCTAGGAGGGTTTTTACCCAAAAAAAGTGTACCAAGATATGGTACCATTGTAATTTCCTTGTCAAAATGAATCTAATGACTTCCTTTATGCACTAGGGTAAAAGTTTTAGCACTAAAAAAGTGTACCAATAAAATATACCATTACGATCATCTCACCGAGATGAATCAAATGACTACAATTATACAAAGCGAAATTTTTTTATAGACTTTTATTTTTAAATATTTTTTTTCTAAAAAAACATTTCAAGCAATACTGCACTAATGAAAAAATTAATTCTTCTTGGATTGCAAGTTATGTTTTTTTACTCCCACCATTCCTAAAACCCACACCTTGTCAGATCTAAAAAAAATGTTGCAAGAAACTTGCCCAAATTGAAGCTTTGATAAAAATTGTAATGAAATTACTTAGATGTTTGCATATAATGATTTTATATCATGAATAATAAGCAAATATGAGAGATCACACATCAATAATTGACAACAAAGTAGAATATTAGATAATATAGCAAAGCCACTTCGTGGGGGAAACCTCTAAAATAATAGACTAATATAAAAATACTTCACATAATGAATAAAGACTAACCACTACCTCCTATATATAGTCTATTTAGCCAAGATTATTCCATAGGCCAACCTCTCTAAGAACATAGAGAAATGTAACAAGTATATAAAAGAAGTATGTAAGCCACAAGTTGGCCACACATATCCCTAGACACAACAATGGTTAAGGGCATAGTAATATAAACAAAATATATCCTTTTAATAATATATGGGGATATGATAATCTTTATTCCCACAAATATGGGATATTATTATGGCATTTTTAATGTAGTATTTTAATTAAAACATGTAAAGGCCATATAATTCATGTATGGGTTAAATAAATCCTTATATTATAATCCCACAATAGAATGGGATAATTGTTAATCCCATTAAAATAGGTCTTGGGATAATTATGAATATTATTTAAAATTGGGAAAAGATAATCATCCAAGTCCACCTTTTTTGGACCTATAAACCTATATAAACAGTCTGGCAGGGTCATTTGAAAGCACAATCAAAGTGTGAATAATAATAGAGTATAAAGAACAACACTCAAGACTTGATAATAATCAAGTAGATCTAAGAGTTGAGAGCCAAAACAGATAATCGAGAGTTAGACCCGAGAGCTGAGAGCTAGAGCCAGAGCTAGAGCTAGTTGTCAGAGCCAGAGCCAATGTACATCAAAACATTTACTTATTGATCAAAAAAAATATACACAATAAATTACTTTAACCAAAAAGAAACATATTAGTTGCATAAAATGATAAAATATAGGCAAAGGGACTATAATTACTTGTAGGCTATAATATATATTGGTTTATCCATTGAGAAGTGTGGCCTAATGTTTCAAAGCACTAAATATGGAGGTAGAACAATACCCATAACCTACCTAACCCAGTTTTGAGGGTGAGTTAAGAATAACTTCCTAGAGCTAATTGTTTTCTAGTGCACTAAAATTCAAATAACTGAATGGCTATCTTAAGGCTTAAGTTTTATACATTTTTACCGAAGGGTTTTCCTCTATATACCTTGTAGTAAATTAAGTCCAAAGATTGAAATAAGTTGATTTTATACACTTACATAAAAGGGTCTAGTCCCTATGTGCCCACTTCAACCATAAAATTTTAGTGGAATGACGTCATAAAAATCAAACTTCAAGGTCAATGTTGAAACCCTAAGTATTTAAGGTTGAAACACCCACACATCACAGTGTGATTAAAACACACAAATGTTCAATAAATTTAAATTGAAAATCTTTAATTTATATACCCTACTAGTAAACAAGGTTTGTCTTACTGTGTGGTGGTAATTTCATAGTTAATGGAGCCCACAGAAGTTTTTAAAAATATATATTAACGATTATTTTTTATTTCCAAATATTGTCAACAATGTTGAGCCAAGGAAAGATCATACACAAGTGCAATCTAGGTAACACAAAATCACAAAAGTTGTTTTTGATTTTGAGGTATCATCACTGATTTGATGCCAAGGAAGAGCATAAACAAACTTTTGTGACACAAAAAAACAAGCTTATAAATAAATAAAAGTTATTTAATTACCACTTGATTAATTAAATCAAATTCAAAATAAAACAAGGTTAGTAAAAATAAATAAAATAAATTTTGGTTTAGCTTTTTGATTATTTGGTAAGTGATCATGCATAATACTATTAACAATTTATATGTAAAAGTATTGGCAATCTAAGGAACCTGCAAGTTAACCAAAGGAAATAAAAATAAAATGATAAATAAAAAACACTCTGGAACAAACTATTGTTATGCAGAGATATAAAATGATGAAAATGTTAAAAGTGTTAGAAAATGATAAGCTACAAAAATACAAAATAAAACATGTCAAAAAAACATTGAAATGTGTATATAAATATGATGAAATGTGTTAAACCCTACTATTTTGGGGAATAAATTCTCCTAAATGTGTTACAAATTCATCTGTAGAGAGGAAGAAAACATTAATAAATAAAGTAAAACAAGAAAAAATAGCAAATAATGAGTGTTAGGAAGCTTAAAAATCAAGAAAACCCAAAAACATTAAAAAAAATTTAGGAAAAGATGAGTAGAAATGCACAAAAAATAAAACTATCATTTAGGACTAGAAAATTATCATTCTATAGGGTGAAACCATTATTGTGTAGGATGAAATTGTTGACAAATGCTACAAAGTCACCATTCCATAAAACCTATAAAATAAACAACATATCAACACAAAAATAGAAAATTGATGAATACAAAACGTCATCAAGCCAATAAATCTACAAAATCCAAACAAAAAGTTGGAAACAATAAATGAAAACCTAGAAAACCACTAAAAACAAACTCACTAAAATGTTTATGTTAACCCATCATTATGAAGGAACATGTACAACCATAGATAACTCTAAAATCACAATTGAAAACTATCTAAAAAACTTTTCAAACCAAGATTAAATAATAATTCACCTTGAAAGAAATGAGAAACAACTAAAAAATATTAAAGAATATAATTATGATGAACAAGATGTGGGAATGGTCCCACCGGGCATGCCATAATGTAATAGATAAATTTTAGAACCTACGTGAACTAGGAAATCAAACTAATGCACTTCACATTCTAAATATAAACTAAAACCTCATATTAAACTATTATACCAAAGTAAACCAAAGGAAATAATACTTACAATACTATAATATAAATAAAGTACATCACCTTCTCCATTGATTGAATTGGATTTGATCTTACAACATGAATGTGGATCTCAAATTAATTATCCAATCAAAGGGAAATTTAGTAGCATATGGGTGTATGATATTGATTTCTCAATGGATGTGTAAGATCATTTTGATAGTAATTTCATAGCTTGAAGGTAGATGATGAAAATGGAGGATCATACTTTTATTTATAGGATTTCAAGTGAGAAGATGGATGTTTGGGATAAATATATATTTATTGGATAATTATAAATATAGATAGTCATATTTAAGTCCTCATCCAAGTAGAAGCAACCAATTCCTCATGTGTGTGAGATAAAAGGAAAAAAATAGTTAATAGCTGAAAATGTCTGAGGAATGAGTCAAGAGAGTTGGTTAACTCACCATGTCAGTTTTAATGTTCAATATCATCTCAAAAATTAATTAAATTGAATGAAGTGATTGGATGACTCAATATTTGGTGGGGATACATGTGAAAGACATTTGCTGACTTATAAATTCTAGATTTTAGTTAGTTTTATGGAATTATGTATGCATAGATATTTAATTAATATGCATTAATTAATTATTTTAAAAGGGGATGCAGGTGATGTTAGTGGTGAAATTTGAATTTGACATGATTTATAAGTTAGTGTGTCAATTTAAAAATAAAATAATTATGACATTAAATATGGTGGAATTTAGGTGTTTACATTTCCAAATCCTAAGCCTATGACATATGGATATAGCTCTCACTAGACCTAAACAATGGTAAATGATTGTAAACTATGGTTTTAAATATGAAATCAAGGTAAATGGTTGTAAATGGGTATAATATATTTTTAGAGGTACAATCACTGAGGGGGGTGAATCAATGAGCCCAAATATTTCAATTTCAATTGCAGTTCTTTAAACTATTAATCAATTAGCATATATCAATTTGATGAAGCAACAATAAGAAGAGATATCATGCATTCAATTCATACACACATAACACATAGTTCTTATCAGGAACCCTCATGGGGAATAAAACCCACTCTCAAGCCTACAACACAAATGGACTATTGTCTTATAATAACTTATAAATAAGAGACTGATCAACTCCTTTAGACCAATAAACCTTGATCATATCCTCTTGACCAAAGGTATTTACTGAAACACCTATTTCACAAGGATCAACTACCCCTAAGAAAGATCAACTCCATTAGACCCTCCTTTGAACACTTCCACCTTAGTACTAATGTCTACAACACCTGATGATGGATCTCTCTTTATCACTCTTCACCTTCACTCTTTCACCTAATACTCCCTATTGGCCAAAGTACATTACATACTTATACCAACACACAAAGATCAATTGAAACACATTACATATCCCAACCAACCCCTCTCTCCAACTCTTCACTCACACTCACTTCAAAAATTCTATAACCATAATAGTAATGTAACCATAAGGTCATTGACATAGACCATACTTTGATCTACCTCATAAATCAACCTCTAAGCTCACACAAACATCACCTATCCTTCACTCACACTTCAAAGCATCAAACCTACAAGATCACTTGTTATGACATATAAATATGACCAATATGGAATACACATAATCATGAACTAGCTCTTCTTATCAACCTATCCACTCGGCACACTTCCTCTCTTTGCTCCTTAACTCTTCACTCTACTCCACTCGTACAAGCCTCTTTTCTCATCTTTAATGTATAATATCATTATTCTACAATTAGAATTATGACCTATAATTCATACACATAGTCCTCAATCTGCTCTACTCATCAACCCAACCATTGGGCACACTAAGTCTCCTCTTTTCTCCACTTCAATGAATATTATCCATACTCAAGCCTCTACAAATCTTTCCCATGTAAATCTAGAAATCACTATATCTGATTCCACTATATATAGAGCTATAATTAATTAACAAGGTCATAATCTTTCTTGTCAACTAAAATACATGCCTTCACCCTTAAGGCATCTCACATGGGTCACACTTAAGTAGCTACACCTTTAAATAATGTCCTTGTATCTCTTATAGGTCTCATGGAGACCTATTCACTTAAACAACACTTCATCAATTAAAAAAAACACAATACCACTTATAAATCCATAGGTCCACTCCTTATATCCCTTAAGACACCCTCAAAATATCATAATCAACTTTTCTTACCTTTGTGTATGCTCAAACAACTCAAACAAATACCTTATACATAGGAACACCATTATTGAGCACACAATCAACTTATTAATCACTGTTCATACTCAATATAGATTGATCTCACCTCCAAAATACTCACAGAGCATCTTCATGGAGTCTAAAACACTCCCCAATATCTAATTCATCAAGAGATACCAAAACAACATATGAACAAGCTTGAATAATCTTCTTAGGTCACTTATAGTCCATGCACGAACACATAGTCAACTTTGAACCTTCATAACTATGTTTGTGCACACTTTTAGATATTCAAATCTATATTACCAGATGCACCTTGGAGTCCTCTACCACTTTTATTTTTAATACATGATAAAATTCATCTATCAAAAGACATGGAAAAATTATTAAGCACTACTTTTTCCTTTAGCAAATTCAAATATTTAAATCTCAACAGTCACAGTTAAACATCGATCACTACACTCACATCTCATATCCTCTTAGCTTTTAGTTAATTACACACCATTGATCTTGTTCTAAATTTAATGCATAGGCACCAATACTCAAACATTAAACCTCTATCACTTTGACTTTATCTCATGCACTTTTGCAATCTTGACTTAATGCACACCATTGATCTCTATGAATTAGCTTGGTCCTTACCATGCAGTGATCACTATTTGATCTTTGCTCAGAACCCTTGATATCATAACACTTGACACCCTTGCATGCCTTCTAAGCACTTTATTGACAGTCCATGCACATCATTGATCTCTATTAGTATGAACACCCACTCACTATTAATCTTCTAAAGAATCTCAATCTTTAGCTTTGCTCATCATTAAAATTTAAATACTTATCCTCATCATGTAGTATCCTAACATCTTGGAACACACATGCTCTATTGATCTTTTTTAATATGCTCAATATATATCTTTTCTAAACAATTGTCACATTAACCCATTTAACTCTATGTGCACTATTGGATCTAGAAGTACAAACTCATGTGAACTATTAGATCTCCACTAGGTTCAGATCTTTAACATCACACAAATTGACTATGGGGACCAACTATAATATGCTTGGAAAGCCTACTTTGGACCACATTAATTTCTTCTATGCTTAGACACATGATCTCAAATTTGGACCATATGATCTCCTCACATATGAGAATCTATCCATATAACAAACTATTCCAAGAACCTTTTCATGTGAAAGATATATTTCCCTTAAAATGCCTTCTCAAAATCATTTATCATAGAGCCAAATATGCTTAGAACTTATCTAGGAGACTAATATTTGAACATACATATATTTTGATTCACTTTAGTGCATGATCTAAAATTTAGCACAAATAAACTAAGATCAAAACTGAACAAACCCACATGATAAATATGCCACCATCAAAATTCTTACTTGACTCTTCTTGCCATATTGTAAATTTGACTAAGGGAAAACACTGTAAAAATGCATAAGATCCCAAATTTTCACTTGTATATCTTTTATCATGCTTAGTTGCATGATCTGAGAATTAGTGTATAAAAATTAGGCACAAAAATGAACAAATCCATATGATTATTTTGTCTAGACACCTCCATGCATGTGAACACTAACATCATCAACATGTTTACTCAGCTCTACTTAAAATTTTTGCAATTTTGGCTAAGTATGGGAACTTAGTGAATTTTATTTGAGAATCCAACTTTACACCCTCATATCTTTGACCATGCTTCAACGCATGATCTAAATTCTAGTGCATAGGAACTAGGGACCAATGTGATCATAACCATATTACCAATTCCCATTAACTCACTTCTATGTGGTAATGATGATGTCATCAAATTTCTTACTCATATTTTCTTTCATTAGAACCAAACTGTCTAGATGAAAACTATGAAGAATCAAATAAATACCACTCATTCACATAAGCACTCTAACCACCATGGAACTTTGATAGGACCCCTTGCACATGATCAATACTTTAGACTCTTCCTTAATCATCTCTAAATGTTCAAACTTTGAAGATCAACCAAGCCTCTTTCAAGCACATTGCACATGTTGTGCACACTTTATCATTATTACTTTGGCTATCAAGGTACTTCATCCACTCACCATGACACCTCCATGACATTACCATGACATCATTAACAATACTCTAGAAATCTCTCCCTTTTTCATTGATGTCAAAAGACATCATATATAGCAATATAAAACTCACCTTCTCCCTCTTTAAAGTACTCCCATAATAGGAACTTTCTCCCTCTTTGACACAATGACAAAGTGGGCACCAACTAATCCTTAAAGTGGGCACCAACTAATCTTGAAGACCTAAAAGGACTATCAAATAAGAAATGACCATCTTATAAATAGGATACAAACTCCCCCTTACCTTGAGCCTACCTTTTCTTGCCTTGACACCTTCCTCTTGCTCAATGCCAACACTTTCTTCAAGTAAGCACTACAAAAAATGAAGAAATAACACACAAAATAAATAAATAAATATGATGAAACTTACCAATAAACATCTAAGAGGGATTCCCCCTATGATTTTTAAGCCATTTCTTCACTTGATCATCTTTATATCTCCACACACCATGAAGAACCACCTCACAGGTTTACTAGCATTCTCTCTCAAGCTACCATAAGAACCATCAACAAAACTTCATGCCACTTAGAACCATCCATTCTGACCTTGTACTATAGCTCCTTCATAATCCTTTGGAGCAAACACATGAACTTGTTTCTCCCCCTTAACCAAATACCTTCTCTAATTGGAATTATCATCTTGAGCACACAAACTTACTTCTCTACACCTTCTTACTCAAATTCAACTACTTAGTCCTCTAATCCTAGGACTTGACCAATTACAAATCTCCCCCTAACTTCATGCTTCATCAATAACATGACATCTTCAACAAGTATTCAAATACTATCCAATCATAGTCAATACTCATATATAAATACCTCATCTTTAGAATATTGTGAACTTCCATGGCATACACAACTATTCAATAAGCCTTTAATAGGGAAAGATCTAGGACAAAAACCTAGAAGAGAGGCCTTCAACTTATAGGCTTACCTAGCATCTACCATAAACTTGTTCTCATACCATATCATTAGATAATGTCTAACAACCACCAAGATTCCTTTGACCGACAAGTGTCTCCTTGAAGCCTAGATAGATACACCCCTTTGACATGGTCAAACTAAAAGTACAAAAACTCTGGAGACTCCCATATCTCCATATCCTTTTTTTCTTGTAGTCCTTCTTGACTTTAATTAAATCCTTGACTTCATTCGTTTCTTCATATTTGTAAATAAATGTTGTCAATAGAAACTCTTGACTCTCCTTTATTTCTAGTTCTTTTTCTACCTTGGCAAATAATCCATCAAGACTTTGGACTCAACACGATTAGTCTTCTTAGTCTTTACTACCTCAAGTCTCCATACCATAGTTTGGCTCTTCTTGTTTTCTAAAACCATCTTACCTACTTGATCCTTGAGATTATCTTGATTTACAACATAGCCTTCTAGAATAACTTTCTTATCATCCTTAAGACTAAAATAATTGGCATTGATAAACTTTGGTTTCCATACTTGATTTTGTCCTTTCTTAGACCTTCTAGGAGCTCTAAATCCTTTGACATACTTTGAAGACATCTTAACACCATTTCGATAGAATCTATCAATATGTCCACTCTTACAACAACTAAAACAAATAACATCATTCAACATACCTCCTTACTGATCTAAGTTATGATTTCTCTAAGACCAATTATTTCTTCTTTCAAGGCTCTATGAGGACACATTCTTGACTAACTTCCTTTTATAGTCCCTAGCTTTATGACCATACTTATTACATATATAACAATGACCATGAAATAAACTATCATACCTTGAAGCATTTGATTATTTAATAGACCTTTTTTCATTGATCTTGCCCTGATCTAACTTCTTTTGATCTTCTTCAAGCTTGATTATCTTGACAACAAATTTCTCATGATCATCCACCAATAAATCTAGCTTGGTTTCCAATTAATTATTCTCATCTTATTTACCTCTTATACTTAAAATTACATCCATTAACTGACCTTTAAGAACTTGGATAGTCTCCTTATCACTCTTATATTCTTTAGCCATGTCATCCTTCATTATATATGCTTTCTCTATCAAACTTACCTCAAGAGAACTAACTTGTGCTTCAATGACTTTGATCATATTTCTCATCTCATCATTCTTCTTCTTTTTCTCCTTCAATTCACCAAGTGTACCAATGAGCTCAGCTTCTAAATCAACTTCTTCTTCCTTGTTGTCATCTTATTTATCAATCATGATGTCCTTTTCTTTTAAACACAAACTTATCTTGGCATCTACTAGCTAAACCTTGAGATCATTGATAATATTCTCATTCTCTATGGCATCTTTCCTCAAAGTACATATTTACTCGTGCCTTCATCATATCCTTCCACTATTGATTTTCTTTGTTTAACTACTTAGACATCTTTGTACCCACTTAGGATCACCTTTAGGTTGTTAGGCTTCCTCAAAATGACCTGCTCTAATACCAATTGTTAGAGTTATAATCACTAAGGTGGGGGGTGAATCAATGAGCCCAGATATTTCAATTTCAATTTTAGTCCTTTAAACTATTAATCTATCAACATATATCAATTTGATCACACAACAATAACAAGAGAGATCATTCATTCAATGCATACATACATAATACATAGTTCCTATGGGAAACCCTCATGAGGAATAAAACCTGCTCTCAAGCCTATAACACAAATGGACTATTGTCCTATAATAACTTACAAATAAGTGACTAATCAAATCCTTTAGACCAGCAAACCTTGATCATATCCTCCTGACCAAAGGTATTTAATAAAACACTTGTTTCACAAAGAACAAATTCTCCTATGAAAGATCAACTCCATTAGACCCTCCTTTTAACACTTCCACCTTAGTACTTATGTCTTCAACACCTAATAATGGATCTTTTTTTATCACTCTTCACCTTCACTCTTTCACCCAACACTCCTTGTTGGCTAAAGCATATTACATACTTGTACCAACACATAAATATTGATTAAAACACATTATATATCCCAACTAACCCCACTCTACAACTCTTCACTCACACTCACTTCAACACACCTAAAACAATTCTATCACCATAATAACAATCTGACCATGAGGTCATTCACACATAACATACTCTAATTTACCTCTAAAATCAACCTCTAAGCTCACACATACATCACCTATCCTTCACCCACACTTCAAATCATCAGACCTATAAGAGCACTTGTTATGAAATATAAATATGACCAATAGGTCATAGACACAATCATGAACTATCTCTACTTATCAACCCATCCATTGGGCACACTTCCTCTCTTTACTCCTCAACTCTTCACTTTACTCCACTCGCACAAGCCTCTTTTCTCATCTTCAACCTACAAGAGCATTATTTTGCCATCATAATTATGAATTATAGGTCATACACATAGTCCTAAATCTACTCTACTCATCAACCCAACCATTAGGCACACTTAGTCTCCTCTTTTCTTCACTTTAACAAATATTATCCATACTCAAGCCTCTACAAATCTCTCCCATGAAAATATAGAAATCACTATCTTTCATTTCACTATATATATAGATATCATGAATTAAAAAGGTCACAATTTTTCCTATTATCCATAATACATGCCTTCACCCTTAAGGTATCTCACATGGGTCATGTTTAAGTAACTACACCTTTCAATAAGACCCTTATAGCTCTTATAGGTCTCATAGAGACCTATTCACTCAAATAACACTTCATCAATCGACATAAAAAACATAAAACCATTTTAAAATATATAAGTCTACTCCTTATGTCCCCTAAGACACCCTCAAAAGATCATAATCACCTTTTATCACATCTACATATGCTCAAACAACTCAAATAAAGACCTTATACATAGGAACATTATTATTGAACACATAGTCAACTTCTTAAGCATTATTCATACTTAAAATAGATTGATCTCACCTCAAAAATACTCATAGATCATCTTCACCAATTCATCAAGAAATATCAAAATAACTTTAGAACAAGCTCGAATAATCTTCTCGGGTCACTTACAGTCCATGCATATACACATAGTCAACTTTGAACCTTCATATATATGTATGTACACACTTTCACATCTTCAAATATATATTTATAGATGTATCTTGGATTTCTCTACCACTTTTATTTTAATTGCATGATCAAATTCATCTTTTGTCAAAATATATGGGTAAATTACTAAGCACTAGTTTTTTCCTTAGAAAATTCATATATTTAAATGTCAATGATCACAGTTAAACATCAATAAATATAATCACACCTCATGCCCTCTCATCTTTCAATCAATTATGAACCAGTTATCTTGTCTAAACTTTAATTCATAGGTACCAATTCTTAAGCATTAAACCTCTATCACTTTGACCTCATCTCGAGCACTCTTGTAATTAGAACCCTCGAGATCATAACACTTGGCACCCTCATGTGCCTTCTAAGCACTTTACTGATAGTCCATACACACCATTGATCTCTATCAGTATGAGCTTCCACTCACCATTTATCTTCTAAAGAATCTTGATCTTTAACTTGACTCATCATTAAACTATGGACACTTGTCCTCATCACGCAATATCCTGACATCTTAGAACACACATGCTCCATTGATCTTTTGTAAGATGCTCGACCTTTATCTTTGTTAAATAACTATCACATTCACCCATTTAACTCTACATGCACCATTAGATCTGGAATTATGTACTCCCTTGAATCATTGGATCTCCACTAGGTCCAAATTTTTAACATCATGCAAATTGACTATGGGGACCAACTACAATATGCCTAAAAAGCCTACTTTGGACCATAATAACTTCTTTTATACTTAGACACATGATCTCAAATTTAGAAAATATGATCTCTTCACATAGGATAATTCATCCATATAACAAACTATTCATGGAACCTTCACTTGTACAAGATATATCACCACTAAAATGCCTTCTCAAAATCTTCTATCACAAAGCCAACTATGCTTATAACTTATCTAGGAGACTAATCTTTAAACATGGATATCTTTTGACATGCTTTAGTGCATGATCTAAAATTTAGTGAAAATAAACTAGGCTCAAAACTGAACAAACCCATATGATAACCTTTTCTTGAAACACAAACATGTGAAAAATATTCCATCATCAAAATGCTTACTCAGCTCTTTTTACCATGTTGCAAATTTGGCTAAGTATGGGAAAACACTATCAAATCCTTGGGATCCCAACTTTGTACTTGCATATCTTTTTTCGCACTTAGTTGCATGATCTAAGAATTAGCACATAGAAACTAGGCATAAAAATGAACAAACCCATATGATCATTTTGTCTAGACATCTCCATGCATGTAAATACTAACATCATCAACATGCTTACTCAGCTCTATTTGAACCTTTTTGTAAATTTGGATAAGTATGAGATCTTAGTGAATTTTATCTTAAATCCAAATTTATACTCTCATATCTTTAATCATGCTTTAATGCATGACCTAAATTATAGTGCATAATAACTAGGGACTAATTTGATCACAACCATATAACCAACTCCCACTGACTCACTTCCACATGTCAATGGTGACATCATCAAACTGCCTACTCAAATTTTCTACCACTAGACCCAAACTATCTAGATGAAAAATATGAAGAACTAGATGAATACCACTCATACACATAAGCATTGTAACCACCATGGACCTTTCATACGACCCACTATAAATGCTCAATACTTTAGACGCATCCCTAATCATCTCTAAATAGTCAAACTCTGAATATCAACAAAGCCTACTTCAAGCACACTAAAATAAGCACATTGCACACTTTTTCATTGTTACTTAGGATATCAAAGTACTTCATCCACTCACCAGGACACCTCCATGACATCATTGAAAATACTTCAACATATATAAAGTATGGGCTATAACAATTGTAAATGATTAAGGTGCAATGGTCAACCAAAAGTGGGTCTATGCAAGTTAAAGTGATTAATGGTAGGTCTAAGCAATCCTATGTCCAAACCAACTTATTTGGTATATAAAAATCTTAAATAAGAATACACACAAATACATTCACAATTTAATAAATAAATTAATATATAATATAATATGTCAATAAAGAAAAGAGTGTAGGGATATAAAAACTTACCTTTGGGTGGACTCATTGACACTTCAATCTCCCCTTCACTCAAGTGGATATTTGCAAGAGAATGTTGTAGATTGAAGACCTCAAAATTTTGGAGGAATACCTAAATATCATAAGTTAGTAACTTGTAATGATTCTTCTTATTTATCTTCAATGATACCACAAAAAAATATCTCCAAAATAATATTATAAACCACTAATTCTCCAAGTACTTTCTTTATGGTAAAAATGCAAGCATAATTATAGTGTATGAATGTGATATCTCTAATATGATGAATTGTTACCTATATATATAGTGTTAAAATTCCCAAAACTAACCTTAAACTATAATTTGATGGTATCATCTAGGATGATACAGTTGGAAGATGTCACATGGTATGGTATTGGTCAAACCAATATAGTAAAAATTTCATAAAACATATTCAAAACTATATCAGCTAGGCTAATAAAACATAGGAAGGATAAAAGAAAAAAGTGGTATCTACAAGACCAATACCATATGATATATGGAAGCTATAAAATATGATGGTAAATAGATTGAATGGATAAACAGATAGACACTTAGAGGAGATCAGATTGATAGTAGTAATTTTGTAATGAGGATATAATTCCAACATAAATTACAAAGCACCAAGATCCAATACCACCCCATTCTTGTTGCACCCTTTAAGACATGAACTCAGGGAGTTTGATAGGTTGATAATATATGGTAAGAGAAAGTTTTAGTAAATTATAAAGTGAAAAATATTAGGTGTATACATATGCCCCAACCAAATCTCATCACATGTTTGAATAGTGTAATGCAAGATGGTAATTTGGGAATAAAAAATAGAAATATAGAAACATAACTAAAATTAAATGTTGAAATAAATATTAATAAATAAAAAACTAAAATTAACTTATACATACCTTGCCTTACCTTTTTATTGAATGAATGCATACAAATACAATAGTCTCGATTGTGAAGGCCCTAATAAATACATTTCAACAATCCTAGGGATACAAGGCTAAAAATGGATAAAATTAAAGTGATAACATTCAATATGGTCAAATAAATGGATGTAAAGTGAAAAAAACTTGGTTCAACTTAAATCACTTCAGAAAATCAGCAATTTAAATTGATAAGGCTATGTTAAAACTAAAAGATCCAAGGAGCATATGAAAATAAAGAAAAATTGGTATGTTGAAATGCTATGATTAATTTAGACCAAAAACCCTAAAATTGTATATGAATTAAGGTACATAATTACCACAATTGAATAAATGACACATATAAGTAATGTATTATAAATTCATCATCAATTTAAAAGGAGTAACAAACCATACTAAAAAAAGATGAAAACATGAAAGGGAAATATGACCAGTTATCTTGAAAAAAGTAAATAGAAAACTTAAGGTCCTAAAAAATAAATAAGAGATATCTTATCCACATAATTTAATGACCAATATATCATATTGAAACAACTCAAATATGAAACTTATATTCTAATCAGGGAAAATTTAAAATTACCATTTTACTATCATATCTAAAAGAGATGGAGAATAGGAAGTCATAATATGGAAAATATTTTAGAACAAACTTTCCTCTTATGAGTGAAATATGGAAATAAATAAAGGGTGGCATCAGAAGGCAAAAAATTTTATTTCATAGAAATAATACACAATCTCAAATAAAGTTTGAAAAACTAAGAGTTTTTAACAATAATGGCCCTAGAGATTCCTACTTATCAACGTAAACTTGGGCCAACTAGTGAATTATAAAATTCATCCCATGAAGTTGTGAATACATTCAAATTAACAAAATCATACTTCCCCATATCATGTTCCCTATTATTCAATACCCCTTACACAATTGTCAACGTACAATGAAGATTGACTACTTATGTATAAAATCAAGTAGCACTAAAAAATAAAGAAGATAGATAGTGATAAAATGATATCTCTTACCCTATATACTTGCCTACCACACCCTAATGGACCTCATATTTATTATGATGCTAATTATGGAGTTTGAGTTTTGACTAGAATAGGACAAGTGCAAAAAATATCACATATTTTGGTGTCATTAGAATTTTAAAATTTGTTTTCCTTTTAACATTGCATTTTCTAGTGGTGGCTTTTAACTCTTTTATATTTTTATATTTTCCTCCTTCATATGGATTTGTAAAACCAAACATGGGTGCTAAATATGAAAATAAAAATATTTATTACATTTAACCAATAGAGAGGAGAACCTAAAAAACATGAGGTATAATAACTCATATATTTACACCTTAGAAAGGAGTGCAATATTGAAACCAAACTTGGTGAGCCCACAAATAAAAAAATGGAAAATGATGTAAATGATCATAAAATGATTGGGTTTCACCAATAATAAAAAAATGTGTAAGGGATATGGTATAATAATAGGTAGGTATGAATCATCATCACAAGATAATTTGAAATGTAAATGAGGACATAAAGATAGACAGATATAATTTTACCACAAAAGAATATGATTGAATATAAGTGAGGAAAACACTACTCTTGACCATTACCTTAACTTTATAATAACACATATAGATAGAGGTGGGAGAATCTATGTATTATAATGAATAATGATAGGTTTTTTTAAGGAGGTCTTGGTTGATTCCCTAGGTCTTACCATGTAACTCAAAAAATTAAAAGCCAACAGGTGAAAGTAAATTTATAATAGTAAAGGACCTAAAGTCTATAAGTAATGACAAAATATACCAAACAATAAAAAATGATATAATGGATAGCTAAAAAGGGATGGACATTTGTGAGGAATTTCTAGTTGTATTCCCTAGGTATTAAAATGCAACCCAAAAATAGAAAACCAAGAGGTGTAAAAATGGATGAAATACCTAAGGATAAAATATAGGTAATAGGGATACTATGAAAGAAAATTTGTATTTATGTAGATAAAGTGATTCTAAATTGTAATAAAAGAGTCAAAGTATAACCTATAAGAAATGTTACCTAAACAATAAATATATAAACATGAAATTAATATATACAATAAATTAAAATTCATACACAAGATGAAACTATGAATGACATGCTTTTATCAAAATATGAGATTGGTCGGTTCTTTTAAGATACATATTTTATTTGTTTCTAATCAATATGTGCTAGATTCAAGGATGTCTTTGACTAAGTATGGACCCCATAATTTTTGGGCATACTTGCCTTCTTTGTCATGGGTGTAATATAATTTGAAGAGTATTTTTTTAACATTAAAAGTACAAACTTTGAATTTCTTGTTATATTGTTTAGCTATGCAATTTTTGTATTAGTGATTTTTGTATTGAAGGTTGTGTTGTAAATCACTCATACATTGTTCATCAAATAGATATAAAGTATGAAGGCATGTTTCACGAAGATATTAATTAGGAATTATGTTGTGTAAATATATGTGCAAAGAATATAACTCTACTTCTAATGGTAAGATGACTTTAGATCTATAAAATGAGAATGGAGTTACCCCAGTGGTAATACAAATGCTAGTACAATAGGCCCAAAGTATGGTGTATAGTTTGAGATAATAATATTAAAAAAATCACCCAATAGTATTTTTTATATCTTATGGTGTATAGTTTGAGATGATAATATAAACAAAATCACCCAATAGTATTTTTTGATATCTTATTAGGAATTTTATTTGTGGATTATACTTTGGCATGGTAATGAGGATCATAGGGTGTCGATAATTTGTGTGTAATTTTGAGGCCTTATTTTTTAAATACTCACAATTATCATATATGATAGTATGAGGAATTACAAGATGATATATGATTGATTGCTAATTAATTTGGATATTACTATGCATATAAAATTAACTTGGGTCATATCTTCTACCCACTTAATAAAATATTTTGTGGTGATAATGATGAATGCATGGCCATCTTATGACTGAGGTAAGTTTCTGATGAGATGTGATCCCCACATAGAGAATGGCTAAGGATATTCAAGTGTTTTTAGTTCAAATATAGAAGATAATATAATATCATCATGGATTTATTAATTATTACACTTATTTGTCATTGTGATGACATATTTTTTGAGAGTAGGCCATAAGGATCCTATCCATAGGCATTTTTGGGTTGTGGCATATCCACTACAATGGCCATCTTGAATTATTACATGTGCTTGTTCAAAAAGATAATGCAATTGTTATTTATTAATGCAATGTATTATAGTACCTTAAATAATATGATAATATAGGATGTTATGTTGAATAATATATTTTTAGGCTTGGTTAGGAAGTTTAGTCTTTTTCACAAGAATCGACCTTTAAAGGATAAATAAAATGTTCAATGAATTAGATGATATATTTATACCACATAATTTAATGAATGGAAACTTATTCAAAGTGATAAATAATATAATCATCCTTGGTTATTAAGTTAGATGGTGATTTTATTATATGGATAAGGAATTAAAATTCATGCAGTGCTTAACAAGGATGAAAAAGAGAGGCTAAGGAAGTGAATGATTCTAAAATAAAAAATGTATCTCTTATAATCTTTTTTATTGTGAAATATACAAACTATTTGGAAAGAGTAGAATTGAGTTGATGATATGCAATAATATTTCCACTTTTTCATTGATATGCATCATTGATTTGATGACATATGAGTTGTGAATCTCCTAAAGCATGTAAATAAGGGATATATAAATCTATGGTTTCTTACATCCCCAAGCTGAGAGCTTAATATTCATCCATGTTATTAGTGATATGTAAGTTTAATTTAAAAGCTATAGAAATTATTTTTCCATAAGGGTTGGCTAAAATGCATCCTACCCCATCTCCTTGAAGAACCTAACTCCATCAAAATGGAGTGCCTACATTTCCTAATGCAGGTCTATGGTAACTTTGGGTAATTACTATATACTAACTTTGGTAGATGATTTATGTTAGATAATAATAATTATATATCTTTGAGAGGTTGAGATTATAGATCAGTCATGAAATTATGGAAATAGTCTTTGAGTGAGACAAATTTATCAATAACCTTAATTAGAAGGACATCTTATTTGGAAGAGTGTCTTAAAGGTGTTATGCAAATATTATGTGAGTATCATCAAGTTGAATTGAAATAACCTAGACTTTGACTTTTTTTTTGTTAATAATTTTTAGGTCAAACTCCCTTAAGAGTACCATACATTTGTTGATTCAATCTCTAGGTAAGAAAAAATTAGAAAATAAATGGTGAAGTGGGTCAAAATTGATAATGACATAAGTTTTCAGATAAATCATATGATTCATAAGTTTTTAGTGATGAAGTATATTTATATATAGTCACACATTAATTTTTTATATTTGGTCTCATAATATATCAAGGCATGACTAATATAGTAGATTGTGTATTATTTTACTAATTCATCTTGTTATGCCATCATTTCCCCAACTAATATATGGGTAGATGATGTATACAAAGTAAAATGGAGACAATTTTTAGGTGGTCTTATGTTAATAACATGAAGTAATGATTTTATTCATGTTGTTTAAATATTACTGACAAACATCGATCCATTAAAGCACAATACCTTTCTTGAAAAGCGAGTTGGCTAAGTAGATATGATAAGCTAACTCAGTATAAAATCAACAAATTTCCCCAAGTTTCTAAATATAAGTGAAAATGTACATAATAGATCTAATTATATGCATTTTTAGAATATAATTGATCTTATCAAGATATACATCAATCCATTTTAGTGAGACTAATAATCTTAAGAGAGTTATGGAGGTGACACTTAAAACACACTTATGAGGGTTGATCTTAACTTTTTATTTGATAAGATGATCAAATATAATGAAAATGTCATGAATGATTCTCAAGACACTTTAATTTGTATATAAGTTCATCGATGTAGGTTTATAATATTTTATGGAAAATATCATAGAGTATGTGGGTCATGGCACATTGATAAGTTTCTCTAGCATTTTTCATACCAAAGGGAATCTTAACATAGTAATAAATTCTCCACTTGGTAGTAAAGGTGGTTTTATGTTAATATTCATGGGTGATATTAATTTTATTATATATTTAGAAGCCATCCATGAGGGATAAAATCTCATTTCCAATTGTATAATCAACAATAACATCAATTGATGGTAACATAAAGGTGTCCTTAGGATACACTAAGTTGAGATTATAAAATTCAATACATATACAGATAACCATGGTGAATTTATTGAAAATGGGTACTATATTGGATACACATTATGAATAATCTATAGGTTTGACAAGCTTAACATCTAGGATATTGATAATTTCTTGATAACATAAATTGGAAACCTCAGGTTTAAACTTTTATTTCTTTTGAAACATGATTTTTTTGTCTAGATATGTCACTATGTTATGAAAAACTATGCTAAGTTCAATGTTAGAAATTTCCTCATATGACCTTGAAAATACCATCATTATATTAGTAAAAAAATATGTTGTAATGATCTTTTTATTTAGGGCATCTCTCCTTAGAGATAAGAATTGATTTAGGATTGGTGGTTGTACCAAAGTTAACTACTTGAATTTTTTGACAATCACGGTGTTGCCATATTGGAAGTGATATAGAGTGGAAGGAATCTTGGATATAATATCCATCATAATATCAATATTAGTGGTGAAATTATTGAAGCAAGGAGACTTTTTCTTAAAATTTCTAAGCTTATGATGTTGGTGGGGTAAATGAGGATCTTTATCATGGAGTAATTACATGATAACTTCATCATTAGGAAGTATAGGTAATAGGTGATAATATTTGACATATACTTCAAGATATATAATCTTATTAACTTTTATAACCAATTTTAAATGGATCTATTTTATAATAGTGGATTTATCATCCAAGGTAATTTCAAGGTAGAAGTTGAAAAATTTTGATACATAAGCATTAAGCTGAACTTTATAGGCATGTTTAGTATATTAGTATAAAAATTATTGATTTTATGTATATACATATATCTATTATAGTTTGATAAAATTAGATATGATAATGGAACTTTTAGTATTTGTACAGTTTAGTTATGAACTAAAGATTGGATTATATTAGCCTAACTAGTACAGTTTGATATCTAAGAAATAGGCTAAATGGAATCAAGTTGTATTATGTTGTTAGTATTATAGGTAGTTTATTTAATAGTATCAGGTAATAAAATGCCATTAATTATGTTGGGAAAATCAAAAAAAAATTGTAAAACCCATAGAGTACTTTCCAATGGTGGCTTGACAAGAGGGACATAACCTTGAGGTTATAGATCATTCTTATCATCATTAGAATCAAAGGAGATATTAACTAAATGGATGTGTTAATTAAAGGCATGAATTTTATAAATAGTTTTTTTTATAATGAATGGCATCCAAGTTACATTATTGGGCTTAGGAAATTATGTATTCATCATCATACGATGGGGAGATATTACAATCATGAGTAGTTAGTCGATTAGTTTTAGTGGGAGTATCCTAACCTGACACACTAATGTTACTGAAAGTGTGAGGAGATAATGATATAAAATCCTAAAATAATTTATCTACCCCAAAATCATTTCATATGAAGTCATATTCTATGTAAAAAACTTAATTGACATTTCATATTGTCATGGATCAAATAAATGGTCTTATTGTCATGACCCAGTGTCAAACAATTTAAAATTTATGGATTATTGTTGACATGAACATATGCATAACATTTTTATATACTATTTTTATTATTTATCATATCATCTACTTGCTTATATACTTTCATTATAGTTATATTATGTCATTATTATGAAAGTGACTATGGTAGAATGTTATATTTTAGTTGATTATTTAGTTATGTTATTGGATATTTATTGGATAGATATTATTTATGTCTTATTTGTTTGGATATTTATGGTAGATGTGTTTTCATTGATGTCAATTTGCATTAGTGATGACAAAGTGGTTTAACAGGTTAGAGTGATGGAACTTGGTGGTCTAATGTACTTGGAGCAATGTCATACTTACAAGGGTGTGCATGGATATCCTAGGTGGATGTTGTATGTCTAAATAGAAATTGGTGTGATTATTTTTTACTTGTTCCTAATGTGTTCTATTCTCAAGGGTTGAATTCATGTGGCCTTCATGAGGTATACAGTTTAGTTTGTACCTTATAGGCTTGATATTGCATGATTACCTATGGGTTATTGAGTGCTTTGGCTTATGTGCCATGGTATGGAGCTTAACATGCTTGTAATATACATTTTTTACATTTATAGGGTGATAATAGGTCATATATATGGTTTCCAAGAGGTGGAAAGTAGTTTGTAAGATAGTTTAACCATTGGCCTAGTTGGCTTAGATGGGCTTGTGAGGCCTTGTGAAGGGTCAATGAGTGATTTTAGGGTGTTTGACCTTATATCTACATGGTAAATACTTATATAGGTGTGTTAAATTTTATTAACCAATTTAGAGGTTAGTATATGAGAGAGAAAGTCAGAAATGACTTCATGTGCTTCAGAGGGTGCTCAAATGGTATATTTTAATCTTGAGAGGAAAATTCTCACATTCATCATCTCATGTAGACTTTGAATGGGGATATAATCCTTTTTTATAATTTTATTATGGATCCTAATAATTTTTAAAATCATTATTTCATGGATTAAGGTCTTATTTTTTATGAATGATTGTTAAGAAGGTAAGCAGGTTTTTATGTGCAAAAACCCTAGTCTTAGACTTGATTGGAAAGATTTTTATTTTATGTGCTCAAAAATATTTTTAATGGTTAGGATTATGATTTTAGGTTTTATATTACTCCTCTAGGCTTCTGAGTATGTGTTTGATCAATCTTTATTATTTGTGGGTCCCACATAAAAGTGCTTCTTAATAGTGTTTTTGATATTGTGATAGTTTTTGAAAATAAATAGGGGAACAAATGGGTGTGTGATGAATCTTATAAATTTCTTATCATTAATGTAAAATTTTATTAATATTCATTTCTCTGTGTCAAAGTTATAGGTCCTCAAATTTGCCTAGTCGATATGAAGGAAAGGGTATCATGAGTGAAAAAGACCAATTAGAGTGAAAAGAGGAATTGGAAGGCCTAATCAATGAATAGAGATGAGTCCAATGGATTGGGGTATTTTTTTGATGCCAATTCCTCATGTTCTCTTAAGTGGAAAGTTTTGATGATGCTCATACATGGGTGAAATAGTGCTTTCAAAGTGATTTATCTGAGTAATGAAGACTGTGAGATAGTGATTTGAGGAATTGGTCTATTAAACCAATAAATGATGATAGAATAAGAGAAATATCTACTTGAGAGTGATATTAAGATAACATATAATCTATTAATATATATTTTATGTTACGAAAGTGTTCTTTCAAGTGCTATACAAGAACATCTACATGGCTGTATTGTTGGAAGCTATAGGCAGTCTAAGTGGTCAATTTGAAGGAGTAAGTTGGAAGTTTTTTTAGCAGAGTTGAAGAAAAAAATAAGTATGAATATGCTATAAAAGTATCAAATATTTATGATAAGGTATTATAAGTCATGTTTTTTTATAATCAAGTTTGGAGAGTCAAAAATACTTGATTGTAATTTGATTATGTTTTACCAGAATTGAGTGAGCCTATGACAATGGTATTTTTGGATGTTTGGAGCCTATTTAGTGAAGACAAATGGTTTTGGATATGTTTTTTAGGTCATGGAAGACCCATTAATTTTATTTATTCATATGATTGTTTGGAATAATTTATCATACGCTTTAGATGTGTGACATAGTGTTTTAAGTGTGTGAAGACCTAATTAGCAAGTAGTCTAAAAGGCTTGGTTTAAGATGTGAGTTAGACTTCCAGATGTTATGGACCCATGTGTGATTAATAAAGTGTTAATTTTAGACATTTTTTATGTGTTTTAAGTATTGTTTGAGGCTAAATGTGGACCAAGGATTCCCAGGTGTAACGTGTTGGTTTGTAGGCCTAATTCATTTAGGTCTTTATTAGGCCTATTTGGTGTTTTGGGTCTTAAGGGAAATGACTAACCTAAAGAGTGTATGGATATTAAATATAAATTTTATGAGGATCTATTTCAAATATATATTAAGCATGGAAATAATCTAGCCAACCAAAATGGGTTAGATGAGAGTATGGTATATATACTTGGCTTAATTGGCCTATTTGAGGAAGAGAAAAGAGTGTGGACTAAAGTGAAGGAATGAGCTCAATCAAGGAGTAGAGATAGGTCATTGAGGACCAGTAAAGGGTGAATAGGATAAATCATGTTTGTCTAATCAGTTTTAAGAGCTAACAAGTCATTAGACTTAATAAGTCTAAAGGGTGACCTGGTTGATTGAATGAGTTAGGAGTGCCTACCTAAAAAATAGAAGTAGATTACAGGTGTTAAAGAAAGAGAAGGTAATCATAAAATGTAGAAGACATCAAAGGAGTGGTGGAAATTAGATTTTAGGTGGTTGATTAGGTGATTTAATCAAATAGGGGGTTATATCTTCCTTGATAATTGGAGATAGCTAAAGGTCTAGTATGTACTAGATTATATCAAGGGGTAGGTGTTCCTTGATCAGTTGATGCTGGTCTAAAAGTCTCATGTTTGTGATATCTTTATAGGATAGTTATTCCATTGGTTGTAGGCTTAAGAGTGGGTTTTATCTCCCATGAGGGTTTTCCACTTAGATGAGGTGTACTTGTGTTGATTACTCTTGATCTTTATTATATGTTGATTTGTTTATGTTATGTTTAAGTCTTTGTTTCATTAGAATAAAATGGAATTGATTGTGAGACGTTGAGTAACTGACTCACCCCCCCCTCTCAGTAGCTACTTCCAATAATTGGTATCAGAGTATGATCTTTGAAGGAGGCTTAATAGCCTACAGGTGATCTTAAGTAGCTTAAGTTATGATGAAGATAATGTTCATCTTATTTGTAGTAATGGATAAGTCTATTAAGATCAAAGTTAAAGTTTGCATAGAGGTCTGCATGTTGGCACTATCAAGTTCAAAGAAGAATTATTATACTAAAGCTAGATCTAAGATCAAATTGGAGTTGTATCGTAGGGCTTATTGGAGATGGTCTCTTGGTTAACAAGCATGATAGGTACAAATATGTGCAAGTGTCTCGAAAGGTATAGGTGTATAATTGAAGGAGAAATTGATCTTCAAGCAAGACAAGCTATGCATGGAGAAGACTCATAGAAAATGGAAAAATAGTATATGACAAGACTAGTGTGACTTTCTAAGTTGAATGATGACATTAAAATCTCAAGGTAACTGATCAAATTATATGATAATGTTCTCAAGTCAAAGAAGTTTTGAAGATGTTTCTTATTAATGTAGCTTCACAAGATTTCTTGTGAGATTGAAGGAGATTGTTGAAACTAATCATGAAGGTTTTATGGTGAGTGTCATATTTATTTGTTGTCAAGGTGACCTCATAATGTCATAGAGGAGTATGATGGAATCATAAAGAAAGTTTGAGTAATCTGAGGTTGATAGTTGTTCTGAGTTTCTTCTCAAGGTCCTGAGTATGCTTATTATAGAGGTTGAAGAATGTTGTTTCAAGAATTACCTTTAGGTCTGTCCCTTTTAGATGAGATACTTCAGAAAGGGAGAATTATTTGAGGATCATTGAATCCTTTTAATTATGTTGTTTGGTATCTTTTACATATCTAAAGATGCTATAAGTTTTGAGTTTTCATAACAGGGTCTTAACTGTGAGGGTGAGGTTGATCCTTTGAATCAATTTAAAGGGATTTCATGAAGAGATCAATGGACTAAGAGGTTGGTTATGACCTTAAGGTCATGTAGCATGAATTTTATTATTATGGTATCCTATGTTGATTATTTTTGAAGTAAATATTTCTTATCAAATGGCTGATAAATAGTAAGTGTATACACAAAATTATATGATTGTGATTCCATAAAGTGATTTGAAGAATTCTTAGAAATAATGGCTTGTGGTATATAAGGGATAGATAGTTTATGAATTAAGGATCATATGGTACCTATTACTGATTATCTCAAATGTTCAAGTTAACCCAAGAAGTTAGTTAGAAGTAAAAATCATGTTCAAGAGGTATGTTTAGGTCTCTTGGTCCTAAAATGCCTTTTTGATCAATTTTTGATGCTTTGTTTGAGTGGTAATTTAAAGGATAAGGAAGAATTGGTTTGCATGAGGTCTTGAGGAAGATTGTCATGAGTTATTCTTAGGTAGTTTGAGGTCTTGATATTATTATATGTGTGTTTTATGGTAAAAAGTCTAAGTTGACCATTTTTGGCAGCAATGATTGCCTAGAAAGTGCCAAGACAGCTCATATAGTGTTCCAAGGTGGATAAAAGCTTGATAATAAGTGATTAAAGTTGGTTTTGGTATGTTAAAGGAGGAAATATAGTTTTTAAATGTTGATGAGGTGATCAGATGTGATTTTGACCATTTGGTCAAGTTGTCTATTGTAGGTTTTAGTTTGTATGCATAGAATGCTTGGTTTTAAAGGTCACTTGAAGAATGATGATGTATCATGAATTATTTTATGATCATGAAGGTTTAAACATGTATTTTATACATGCTCTAGGTGGTTTCATAGGTTGTTGAATCATTTTTTTCCATGTGGAGCATTTTGAGTGGTCACTAGCTTCTCTTCTCAAGAGCATGTATTTGGTGGCTTAAAGGAAGTCAATGTTTCCAAAGGTTTGGAGGATTAAAATTTGGAATGGCAGTTATTTTTTATGGTATCCAAGTGTGTTATCTAGATCAGGTGTCAACCTTGACTAGAGGTTGACTTTTGACCAAGTGTTTGTTTTGAAACCCTAGTCATTTGGTCATGTTTGAAAAAGTGGTCAAAACATGGAGTTAAAGGTGAAAAGCTTCAAAATAAATTTAATGGGCCAAATGGGTAGCTGAATAAAGTTTTATAGTAGTCTGAAAGTGAGTATATTTCATTTTATTCAAATTTTAGCTCACTAGGAGGCTTAATTGGCTAGTCGGCTAAGGAAGTATGCTAAAGAGGATGAGTTGGAGGCTAATTTTTGGCATGCATAAGGGGGAATAGTATTGATATTCAAATATGAATTTTAATGGCTTGAAGTGATAAGGAAAGGAATTTTTGAGGTCTACAATAGCCAGATAGGGCTACAAGGGGTTTAACTAGGCCTAGTGAAGAAAATGAAGATTGTTGAATAAATTTTCCAAAGGAGGATGTCATTGTTAGTTCTAAATGAGTACATTGGTCCATTTTAAGTGTGTTTCAAGTATGGTGGTCTGCTTGAAGTTCCTTTGGTGGTCTACAGGGTGCCTTGATTATAATGATAAGTGAGTTTGTGTGATACTGTGATGATCCTATTATTGTTTGAATTGATGGTAGCTATTCTTGGAGGTCTTGTAGGTGTGCATGGCTTGTGTAGATTGAGGGGGAGCCTTAAAATTGGAATAGGGTCCTAGGGGGAGCCATATTATCTTGCATTTGTTAAACAAGTCTAAGGATCTTGATGGTTCAAGAGTAGTTTTTAAGTGAGAGCATCTTCTAAGGGGGAGTTATGTTATTTGAGATATAAATGGTCCATTTTTAAAATATTTCCTATAGGTGAGCATGTTTTCATGAGTTTCCTATAACTCATTTTCTTGTTTTTTATGGTGCCTAGTGTTGAAAAGAGTCCACTTTATCATTTTGGCAAAGGGGGAGATAGAGAAAAGGAGTGTTGCCATCAATGACAAAGGGGAAGATTATTGGTATATTGATGGTATATGTGTTTTCATTGATTTCAAGTGGCACTGGTGATGACAAAGTGGTCTAATAGGTCAAAGTGATGGAACATGGTGTTCTAATGTACTTGGAGCAATGTGATACTTGCAAGGGTGTGCATGGGTGTCCTAGGTGGATGTTGTATGGATGAATAGATCTTGGTATCATGATTTTTTACTTGTTATTTATGTGTTTTATGGTCAAGGGTTGACTTCATGTGGCATTCATGAGGTATATAGTTCAATTCCTTGTAGGCTTGATCTTGCATTATTACATAAGGGTTATTGAGTGCTTTGGCTTATGTGCCATGGTATGGAGCTTAGTGTGCCTAGAATATGAATTTTTTACATGTATAGGGTGTTAATAGGTCATATATATGGTTTTTAAGAGGTTTTAAGTGGTCTACAAGATAGTTTGACCATTGGCCTAGTTGGCTTAGACGGGCTTATGAGGCCTTGTGAAGGGTCAATGAGTGATTTTAGGGTGTTTGACCTTATATCTAAATAGGAGATGATTTGAGAGGTGTGTTAAAGTTTATTAACTAAGTAATAGGTCAGAAAATGAGAGAAAAAGCTAAAAATGACTTCAATGGTGTATTTTGAGCTTGAGAGGAAAATTATCATGTTCATCAGCTCATATAGGCTTTGCATAGGGAGATGAGAATTTTAGATAATTTTATAAGGATTCCTAAGAATTTTTTTCAAGCATTATTTCATGGATTAAGGTCTTATTCTTTATGAATGATTTCTAAGAAGGTAAGCAGGTTTTTATGTCCAAAAACCCTAGTCTTAGACTTGATTGGAAAGATTTTACTTTTAGGTGATCAAAAATATGATGTATGGCTAGAATTATTATTTTAGTTTTTATAGTAATCCTTTAGGATTCTAAGGATGTGTTTTATCAATCTTGATTATTTGTGGGTCCCACATAAAAGTGCTTCTTAATAGTGTTTTTGACATTGTGAGAGAGTTTTGAAAGTAACTAGGGGAACAAATGGATGTGCGATGAATCTTATAACTTGATTAAAACATTAATGTAATTTTTTATGAATATTAATTTCTTTGTGTCAAATTTATAGGTCCTCAAAGTTTCCTAGTCAATATGAATGAAAGGGTGCCATAAGTGAAAAAGACCAGTCATAGTGAAAAGAGGAATTAGAATGCCTAATCAGTGAATAGGGATGAGTTCAATAGATTGGGGTCATTTCTTGAGACCTATGCCTCATGTTACCTTAAGTGTTAAGTGTTTATGATACTGATACATGGGTGAAATAATGCTTTCAAAGTGACTTATATGAGTAATGAAGACTGTGAGATAGTGATTTGAGGAATTGGTCTGTTAGACCAATAAATGATGATAGAACAAGAGAAATATCTACTTGAGAGTGATATTGAGATCACATATAATCTATTAATATTTATTTTATGTTATGAAAGTGTTATGAAAGTGCTAGACAAGAAAATCTGCATGACTTTACTATTGGAAGCTACAGGTAGTCTGAGTGGTCAGTTTGAAGGAGTAAGTTGGAAGTTGTTTGAGCAGAGTTGAAGAAAAAAATAAGTATGAAGATGTTATAAAAGTATAAAATGTTGATAATAAGTTATTATCAGTCATTTTCTATTTATAATTAAGTTTGGAGAGTCAAGAATACTTGATTGTAATTTGACTGTGTTTTACTAGAATTGAGTGAGCCTATGATAGTGGTGTTTCTGGATACTTGGAGCCTATTTAGTGAATAAAAATGATTTTGGTGATGTTTTTTGGGTCATGGAAGACACATTAATGTGATTTATTCATATTATTATGTGTAATAATTGATTTTACACTTCAAATGTGTGAGATAGTGTTTTCAATGTGTGAAGACCTAATTAGCGAGTAGTTTAAAAGGCTTGGTTTAAGATGTGAGTTGGACTTCCATATGTTATGGACCCATTTGGGAGTAATAAAGTGTTCATTGGAGGTATTTTTTATGTTTTTTAATTATTTTTTTAGGCTAAAGGTATACCAAGGATTTGAAGGTGTAATGTGTTGGTTTGTAGGCCTAATTTATTTAGGTCTCTATTAGGCCTATTTGGTGTTTTGGGTCATAAGGGAAATGACAGACCTAAGGAGTGTATGTATATTACATATAACGTGTATGAGGATATATTTAAAACATATATCAAACATGTAAATCATCTTGGCTGACCAAGATGTGTTAGATGAGAGTATGGTATATATACTAGGCCTAATTGGACTATTTGAGGAGGACAGAAGAGTGTGGACTAAAGCCAATGAAAGATCTTAATCAAGGATCAAAGATAGGTAATTAAGGACCATCATAGGGTTAATAGTATTATCCATGTTTATCTTATTAGGTTCATGATCTAACAATTCATTAGACCTAACAAGTCTAAAGGGTGACTTGGTTGAGTGAATGAGTTAGGAGTGTCTGCCTAGAAAGAGAAGTAGATTACAAAGTGTTAGAGCAAGAGAAGGTCATCATCATACGTATAATACATCAAATTAGTGATGGACATAAACTTTTAGGTGGTTGAGTGGGTAAATATCACCTAAAGGGTTGTAGACTCCTTGTTATTTGGATCTTTTCTAAAGGTCTAGTAGGTACTGGACTAAATTGAGAGGTGGGTGTTCCTTGATCAGTTGATGTTGGTCTAAAAGTCTCATGTTTATGATATCTTTATAGGATAGGTATTCCATTGGTTATAGGCTTGAGATTGGGTTTTATCCCCTATGAGGGTTTCCCACATAGATGAGGTGTGCTTGTGTTGATTGCTCTTGATCTTGCTTATATGTTGAATTGTTTATATTATGCTTAAGTGTTTGTTTCATTGGAATAAAATGGAATTGATTATGAGATGTTGAGCAATTGATTATTTTGTGATTTTAAGGACTATCATGAGCAAGGATTGATCAATGGAGTTAAGATAGTCAATTTTTAATAGTGTAAATTTAGTTATATTCTAATAATGAGTGCTAAGACTTGAATTTCCAAAATAACTACATTTAGTATATAGATTGTCATCTATTGATTGCATTTACTTTTAGTATGAGTTAAATGATGAGTGCATATGTATTGATATATTGTGAGTCAATTTTACTATTTTGTTTATGTCATCATCTTGATCAATAATAATATGGTTTACATTAATGTTAACATTTGGTTTATCTATCTTCATAATGTGGGGTCAATGTCATTCAGGCTTATTCTTATACTAATGTCTCTTACACAATACATGGTCTTGTTTGGGAATAATTTCATCTTTAATAAGAAATGAATGTTGTTATTTTATCATGGTGGATTGAAATCTTGGATATCATTATTACCATTTCTCATATTTATTATTAGTATTAGCTTCAACATTTTAAGGTATTTATTTTGACTTGAAAAGTCATTACATTGAGGTATTTGTGTTCTTATAGTGTTTATTGTGATTTCTTGGTCATTTGATCAGTCCATAATTCAAATATCATTTTTGGATTAGAATATTATGTGATTTTAATCATCAACCTTCGAATTTAGCCATCATTATACATGGTAATTATATTCGATCAGTAGACTTAAGGTTTGATTGTTGTGATGGTTTTGTTGTTTTTGAAGCTTATATTTGTTTTTTGGCTACTTTGAAGTTATTGTCAAAATAGTGAATTGGACTAAACCATAACTATCACCACAAATCATGTGGAATATTTTCCACCATTACTTGGTCCTTAGAAATTTTATGGCTTGATTGGGAGGGTTATGGTGTAGAAGGTTATTCAAACTCTACTATTTTTTACAAGAAGAAAGGGAACATGGGAGAACAATAAGTTAAAACCCTCATTATGTTGCACCATGACTCAAACTATTCTAGTGGATTTATAAACTTTAATGTGGTATTAAGAGATCATTTTTCACAAGAGAGGGTATGGGTTTCTAGGAGTGTATATCATGAAGTGTACGCTAGGAAATGAAAGTACTCTCTATTATGGAAAAATGAGGTAAAATAGATTGTGCTTCACCAAGCAAGTGGTGTCTTCATTGTGGTTTATTTTCATTATGGAAATAGTTCTAAACTTGAATAAAGAGTGTTATGTTACTTTTGTTATTCATGCACATTTTTTACAATGTTGTTTTCTCTGTGGCACTAGGTTGTGTCAAGAATACTATTTGTGCTTTTAATTTTTCTAGGTTTACTAGTTCTATTTCAACCCCTGATTGTGATGTGAATAATAGTGTTGTGGAGCATATTTATAAATTATAATGTATTTCAAATAATGTACATTTAAAATGTACTGTACACTCTATATGTATTTTTTGGACCTTTTTTAATGGGAAACTATTTTGGGTTGATTCTGCCAATGGTTTTGGTACCCATTATTTTTTAATATCGCTATGTAGATGTATTATGTATAGATGGATATTTCATAGGTAATACATCATGAGAAAAAGGTTTGAGAAGGAAGAACAAAGTGTGTTAATTCAAGTGCAAATTTAGGAGTGCTTGTTGATCATAGCTCCAAACAATATTTGTGCATTGTAATTATGAAGATAGATCTGAGAGTGTTTGTACTCTGGTTGCTTGTAATAGAATTTGAGAAAGTGTTTATTTTTGGATGTAGCTCACATTGGGTGAAATATGTCAAATCTAATCTTCTTATTGTGCATGTTTATTTTTGTTCTTTATGCATCTTTAATCATATCTAATATTATGATTCTATGAAATTATTCTGCATCAATTTCTGTATTTATTCCTAACAAATACTAAGTGTTCATGAATGGAATGTTGTTTTTACTAGTATGAAACTAATAATTCCATCAACACTTAGGATTATGATTTTAAGTTGGTGATTTTTTTTTACTTGTTCGGTTTTTGTGCGTGGTTTGAAAACCCAAAAGTTTTGACCACTACCATGTGAGCTAGAATCATCCATTAAGTAGATGGTTAGAGGTGGTTAGGGCCACCTATAGAGGGATCTTTAGGATACTTGAGTGTGATTGATACTTATTTGTGAGTGATTGTTCACTTGAGCATGTATTTAGAAGCTTATCAAGTTTAAAATAGTGGTGGAATGACTTTTTGATTCGAGTTTGTGATTCATGTTTAGATGTTATTGAATATATTATTCCTTTTAGTATTCATTTTTTAAACATCTTAGAGATGGGTTATATTATTGCTTCTCAACTCTATATGTATTTCATTTATTTTATAGAGTTATTATAGATGCAAAAAAATTATGAAATGAGAATGAATGATATTTCATGAATATTTTCCTTAGTTCTCCACTTAACTCTATGAGATTTGGTCATCATGAGGGTTGTGGAAGTTAGTGTTTAGTTGAATGTATTTTATTTATTGTATATTATATTAATTCACATATGTTTGTAATTATATGAATGTTTTAATGTTTTTTTTTTAGTTGATATTTATGTCATAATGGTTTTGAGACAAGTCATTAAGCTTGGATCTATATATGACTATGTTAATAATCCTTATAGTTGATTTTGAAAGCCTTGTATGATTATTATGTTTAAATCTTTGATGAATGTGTGTTTTAATGATCCTTATATGTTAAAGTTTCATTTTAATTTTGGTTTATAGTCATTATGGGTATAATTTCAAGTATTATCTTTATTATTGGTTCAAGTATGGTTCTACCTTGAGTTATTCATGTTGACCATTTTCGGTCTAATGGGCCAAAAAATTGGTCCCCTTCTTTCCCTGCCATTCTGAGCCAGTTCATTTTTTGATTTTGCACAAGTCTAGAAATTTCTACGGACTCTACAGGTGTTTTCTACAAACTCTATAGGTATTTTCTACGAACTTTGTAGAGAATTTTTCTATGGACTCTGCAGGGAAGTTTCCTACGGACTCTTCAAGTAGAGACGAGTCTTCGACACTTAGACAAAAAATGGACCATTTTAGGTGCCCTCACAAAGGGCAGTTCAAAACTCAGGTGCCCTTGTGAAGGGTAGGGAACATTTGCAAAGAGGCCACAGAGAAAAGCTGAAAAGGTAAGTTTCTTTTAGAAATTTGTTTAAGGCAAAGGAAGTACCCTTTAGAAGGGTCATTTACAATTTTCCCGAAGGGCACTTTTCAAAGGCAATCAAGGGAAAAGAGAAAGACATAATTTCTTCAGACTTTTTATCTGAAGGAATTCCTTCAGACTAAAATTTTGAAGAAATTTAGAAAGGCTATGAGCAAAAATCCAACAGAAGACAAATTCCAAAAGACTAAGGCAAAGGCACAGAATAATTTCGTCAAAATTTTTGTCTGAAGGAATTCCTTCAGGGAAAAAGTCCAAAGAAATTCAAAGGAAGGCCACAGGAGGAAAAGCCCAAGAGAAATTCCAAAGACTAAGGCATAGTGCTCAAAATAATTCTTGCAGACTTTTTGTCCATGAGAAAAAGTCTGTAGGGAAAAGTCTGTGGGAAAGCTCCGAAGAATTTCAAAACCAAGGGAGCTGAAGGACCCCAAAGGGTAGGTGCCCTTGTGAGGGACTCTCAGCCAAAAATAAAGGCACTTTTCCAAAGCTGAAGGGACACCTTCCCTTCGAGAAGGTTTAAAACAAGAAGTCTAAAGGAAAGGAAGCAACAAGAAGTTGAAAGAAAGAGAAAGGCTGAAGAAAGTCCAAGCAGTGATAGGCCCGAAGACGTCAAAATCAAGCATGGAAAACTAGCCATTAGTTTTCAAATAGTGATGGGCCCATGAACATCAATTTTAAAATGGTGAAATAGCTATTGATTTTGAAAAGCTTAAAGAGCAGCCCAACGAACTCAGTGACCTGCTAAGATAGCCCCGAGGGTTGAAGGAGCCAAAAAGAGATAAAACCAGGAAGAGACAAAGTGCAAAAATGGAAAAATAATCCAGGTGGCAAAGGGGAGGCAAGTTATTTCTAGGTGGTCATCAAATGATGCAAACAATAAATAGCACAGCCTGTTTTCTCCATTTTGCATTTATAAGCAGATAAACTGCATAAATATCTAGAAGGAGTAGTCTTGTCTATAGAAAAGAGGCATGGCCTATGCTTTCACATTAATGTTTGAACACCAAATTCAAGACCAATGATTACACAACATGGTTCTAATAGGCCTCTTCTAGAAGAATGACATCAGCAACAGTGACTTCCTCTTCTCGATGCTCACAAATGCATATGGGCCAGCTTGTCAGGAGTGCCAAAGTCTTTTCCAAAGTGGTGCCTTTACTTCTTCTCTTATTTTATATATATTGTAAACTTCTCATTTTTAGAAGGGGATCCATTCTCTAAGCCCGTAAGGCAAATCTCTACCCAAAAATCTCTCGGGCTTGTAAGGCAGAACTCTAATAGATTTTTACCTTGAATCAAGACTTAGCAATTTTTACCTCCCTCTGGGCTTGCACTCACGCATATGTCTATGTTTTATTTTTGTGTTAAGTCATTTTATTTTATGCTTTTCACATATCAACTCTAGAATTTCTAGTGCATTATGAATTTCTTCTTTTGTAGGTCTGCTAGAAGTGTCTACAACAGGAATATAGGCATATGTGAATACGCTGCCAAAGTGTGTCTCAAAATACCTTTGATAGTTCTTCCTCCATGTATCTCTATGGACCCCTAACTCACTAATACAGAAGAGTTTCCCACATCAAATGAAGTGTATGGGGGCTTCTTCTTGGTGAAAAGTGTATGTTCAAGTTGAGTGGATTAACTTTTTTGGTGTATCACCTTTTTAGTTTAGGTTTAGGTTCTATTTTTAGCATCCTTCTCCCTTTTCATCCCCCCCATTTTTCATTTATTTATTAGCAGTAGGAAATCCAAGACCTAAAATATACATCAGAGGGGGCTAGCCTATATCTAAAGACTCTCCCCCTAGCTTCGTCGGTCCCACAGGCAAGAGGGGAGTTTCCATTGTTGTGTGTGGAAGGTAGGAGCTCAGCCTCCTACCCAGGGTGCAATCCACTATGTCAATAGTTTTTGGCATGCTCGATGGGACCAACTAGGACAAGTTGTGTCCAAAGAGTTGAAGAATTTTTGGTGTGTTCTTCAACCAACCAGCCTTTGGAGGCTTTCTTATCAACACCAATGGTGACTCTGAGTTGAATCAATTGGTTAAGCAGTCCTGGTGCCATCAAGAAATCACATCTTTATATGGTTTTGATCAAGCTCAAGCTATCATGAAACCACCTCAAACTCTAGCGTTACTTCCCTCATTATTGAAAGGTAACTAGGAGAGTTGTTTGAGGTGATTTCATGAAAATCCTAAGCCTGATCAACACATATAAAGAAATATAAGGTACATGGTCCTAAGCAATGGATTATACATCATGCCAAAATGTGCCTTCATTTGAAGCAACTCTTCTTATGCATCATCAGACCCTTCCCAGTCTCCCTCAACTCCCTTAGATCACTAATCATGATGGAAAGCTCTTGACTTGGAAGGAAATAATGGAATCATGGGGTAGGAAGAGGAGAAGAAATGTTTTGTTCAAAACCTTGAAGAGGATGAACCTGCTCCTGCTCATGATGATGATTGTGACCTTTAAGAAAGGCTCTTTCAAGAAGATATAGCTAGGAGAATTGCAGAGTTATAATCCAGAGAGATTCCTCAACCAATGTGTAATGGACATGTCTAAACACACCCCATCTACACACCCCCAAGAGAGCTACCAGGCCACACCTAGAATAGATGAACTGCTAGGCAAATTGAAAGAGGAGAATCATTCGGTTATAGCTCAAGGACTACCTCCTCTTCCACATGGTTTTTATACTTCACCCCTTCTCAATAAGGACCCTATTTTGTGTGAGGCAAGTGAGGAGTAGAAGATCCAATCTACAATTTCCAAGGAGGCTATCATGAGTGATAATGAAGATGAAATCATCATCAATGCTCCTTTTGAAGACATCATCAACAATGGAGAAGATGTATGTCATGCTTACATGTAGATGTTCCATCAATACGAAGAGGAACGTAAGCATGGTGAGCTCTCTCGCCCTTTGTTCAATGAACTTCTTGTTGCTTCGATGAAGAGGATGACTATGCTGAAGAGCCTGAGTTGGAGGAGGATTAGATGGATGTCTTTGAACAACTAGAGACTCTGATCCTTGAGCAAGAAAAGGAGAGGCCGGTCCATCTTGAGGATAGATTTGAAGAAGAGATTCTTGAACAAGAAGATGATGTTCTATAGGATGAGCAATCAGTTTGTGATTCCATTTCAGACATCACAATAGTCACCCTTCTTTAAGAAGGCCATGAAGGAGCAAAGGATGAGTTTGATAGGATTTTCAATGAAGTAGAAGGGAACAGGTCAAACCATGATGCATTGTAAGGGGACCATGCACAATAAATGGCTTATGGTGATAAGCCAACAACCATCAATTTCTTGGTGAAATGCACTAGCATGAAGAACCAATAAAAGGCAAGCTTCTAGGAATAAGAAGGATACATAGGTGTTGGAAGCATGTTTGCCCTCAATTCATTTGGAGATGAGCCAACCAAGGTAGCAGGCAAGAGGAACAGGTCACCAAATCTCCATTTTATTCAACCACTTGTCTAGCACCATAAGTTTCCTAGCCAGGGAGGGGACTTAAGAAGTTTTCCCTTTGATCCAAGAGGGAAGCAAATATACCTGGTTAGCTGTATATAGTAGTTTACTTTTAGTTTATTTTCCTATTTTTCCAAAGTGTAGTTTACACCAGTAGTGTTTTTAGCCTTGTGTGTGTTTTCCTTTATGTCTGGGGTAGAAAGCTCATGATTAATTCTGGGATCTCTCAAAGTTATTGTTAGCCTTTCTTCAAAGCTAAATTTTGACTCCATGCCCAATGGACTTCAAGTCAACTGGTCTCTAAGCATAGCAGGCATGCTTCCCCTGGGAGTCACCAATTTGTTGACCATTTTTGGTCCAACAGGCCAAAAATTGATCCCCTTCTTTCCCTGCCATTTTGAGCTAGTACATTTTTTGATTTTGCACAAGTTTGGAAATTTGTATAGAATCTGTAGATGTTTTCTATGGACTCTGCAGGTGTTTTCTATGGACTCTATAGAGAAGTTTTCTATAGAATTTATAGGGAATTTTTCTACAAACTCTACAGGTATAGACGAGTCTCTGACACTTAGGCACAAAATGAACCATTTCAGGTGCCCTCACAGAGGGTGGTTTGAAACTCAGGTGTCCTTGCAGAGGGTAGGGAACAATTGTAAAGAGGCCACAGAGAAAAGCTAAAAAGGTAAGTTTGTTTCAAAAATTTGTTTAAGGCAAAGGAAGTACCCTTCAGAAGGGTCATTTCCAATTTTCCCAAAGGGCACTTTTCAAAGGCAGTCAAGGGAAAAGAAAAAGACATAATTTCTTTAGACTTTTTGTTTGAAGGAATTCCTTCAAACAAAAAGTCTGAAGAAATTTGGAAAGGCTATGAGCAAAATCCAAGGGAAGACAAATTCCAAAAGACTAAGGCAAAGGCACAAAATAATTTCTTCAAAATTTTTGTTTGAAGGAATTCCTTTAGGCAAAAAGTCTGAGGAAATTCAGAGGAAGGTCATGGGAGGAAAAGCTCAAGAGAAATTCCAAAGACTAAGGCATAGTGCTCGAAATAATTCTTGCAAACTTTTTGTCTGCAGGAAAAAGTCTGCAAAAAAAGTTCATGGGGAAAAGTCTGTGGGAAATCTCTGAAGAATTTCAAAACCAAGGGAGTCGAAGGACCCTGAAGGGTAGGTGCCCTTGCGGGGGACTCTCAGCCAAAAAGAAAGGCACTTCTCCAAAGCTGAAGGGACACCTTCCCTTTGAGAAGGTTCAAAACAAGAAATTTGAAGGAAAGGAAGCAACAAGAAGCTGAAAGAAAGAGAAAGGCCGAATAAAGTCCAAGGGGTGACGGGATCGAAGACGTCAAAATTGAGCACAACAAACTAGCCATTTGTTTTCAAATAGTGACGGATCCACGAATGTCAATTTTAAAATGGTGAAATAGCCATTGAATTTGAAAAGCTTAAAGAGCAGCCCAAGGAACTCAGTGACCCACCAAGAAGATAGCCCTGAGGGTCAAAGGAGCTAGAAAGAGACAAAACCAAGAAGATACAAAGTGCAAAAATGGACAAATAGTCCAGGTGGCAAAGGGGAGGTGAGTTATTACTAGGTGGTCATCAAATGGCACAAATAGTAAATGATGCAGCCTATTTTCTCCATTTTGCATTTATAAGCAGACAAACCATGTAAATATCTAGAAGGAGTAGTCGTGTCTATAGAAAAGAGGCACGACCCATGCTTTCACATTAATTTTTGAATGCCAAATTCAAGATTGGCAATTACACAACATGGTTCTAGCAGGCCTCTTCTAGAAGAATGACATCAGCAACAGTGACTTCCTCTTCCTGATGCTCACAAATGCATATGGGCCAACTTGTCAGGAGTGCCAAAGTCTTTTCCAAAGCGATTCCTTTACTTCTTCTCCTATTTTCTATATCTTGTAAACTTATCATTTTGAGAAGGGGATCCATTCTCTGAGCCTATAAGGCAAAGCTCTACCCAAAAATCTCTCAGGCTTGTAAGGTAAAACTCTGTCAGATTTTTACCTTGAATCAAGACTTAGCAATTTTTACCTCCCTCTCGACTTGCACTCACGCATATGTCTATGTTTTATTTTTGTGTTAAGTCATCTTATTTTATGCTTTTCACAGATTGATTCCAGTATGTCTAGCGCATTGTGAAGTTCTTCTTCTACAGGTCTACTAGAAGTGTCTACAACAGGAATATAGGCACATGTGAATAGGCTGCCAAAGTGTGTCTCAAAATACCTTTGATAGTTCTCCCTCCCTGTATCTCTACATACCCCTAACTCACTGATACAGAAGAGTTTCCCACATCAGATGAAGTGTATGGGGGCTTCTTCTTGGTGAAAAGTGTATGTTTGGGCTGAGTGGATCAACTTTTTTGGCCTATCACCTTTTTAGTTTAGGTTTAGGTTATGTTTTCAGCATCCTTCTCCCTTTTCATCCCCCCCCCTTTTTCATTTATTTGTTAGCATTAGGAAATATAGGACCTAAAAGATACATCAGAAGGAGCTAGGCCTTATCTAGAGACTCTCCCCCCAGCTTCGCCAGTCCCACAAGCGAGAGGGGAGTTTCCATTATTGCATGTGGAAGGTAGGAGCTCGGCATCCTACCCAGGGTGCAATCCACTACGTCAAAAATTCATTTAAGCACTTATAAATTCACTTATTCACTATATAAATATGTATCTCAGATTGATTAGGGTTTTAAGATGTCTATATGAATAGTTTATGAGTTTTGGTGTTTATTTATTGGTTGTTTATTCATGATTTTAGTCCTTTGTTTAGACTATAATTGAATGGTATTCATAATAATCAACATTATAAACTGGATCAAATTTATTTTATCATGGATTCTTATTTCTCTTCATGAATAGGTTATTTATTAAAAATTGTGATTAGATATCAAATCCATGGTAAAAATAAAATGTCTTTTTTGTGTTTTATTTTCAAATGGTTGATATTATGATGTTTTGGATAAAGCTATGTTTTTTAATTTAAATGGTTATTAAAGTTAATAAGTTACGAGGATTACATATAGAAGTTTATGTTGACTTGGGATGTGAGTAAGTATTAAAGGCATTTGTGGATAGTTATAACCATGGTAATATATTTTAGAATCATTTAATCATTATAAGTTAGATCTATAAATTTTCAGATCTATTAATTTATTTTGGAAACATATAAGATCATTTTAATTATATTGCAAGAGTTTTAAAGTATTATTTTTTTTATGTTATTTAGTAAGGATTTCAAATTGATAATACATGACTTGGATGAGTTAGTAGTTGACTATGAATTGTATCTTTATTATTCAATAGATATGTATTAAAACTAATATTAGTTGTTTGGAATAAACAAGAATCAATACGGTTGTTTTTATATTTGATTACAATGCATAACTATTAATACTTCTTCATATTCCAAAAAGGGAGGTAATTTATGATAGAGAACTAATCCTTTAACTTTACGTTCTTAATTAATAACTTATTAGTATTTGAATTTTAATGAATTTAATTAGATTAATTTATTGGGTTCCACTCATATTTTATATTTGTTTCTATCATTTTTTCACAATGATGGCAACATTATCTAAAACAACACTTGGTTGTGCAAATCTGAAAGTTAATAATTTTTTCCAAATGATTGGATTAATAAGCATGGTTTTTGTCTTGAATTCTTATTTCATGAATTCTCTTCATTTGGGAATGTCACCATTTAGGGTTAGAGAGAAATCCATACATTCTAATTTTAATTGCATATAACTGTTAAAGATTAATGCATTTTTATTTTATAGTGTTTTGTTAATCATAAATAAAGGTGAAGTTTGGAATAATTAAGCATATATTTATTATATAAAATTAAAATAAATGTTAAAGAATCAAATATTATCAAACAAGAGATGTATGAAAGAGAACATCTCACATATGAAGAGAGTCATTGATTCATTAACTAGTTGTACTTGTAATGTTTGAATTCTTAAACTAGTTCCATATATTTCTAAGGATTTTTCACTTGGCACTCATAAGAGGATAATTATTAGAGGCAAAATAATAGTGTTTCTATATATATAATCTATCTAAACAATATGTATATGCATAAGTAAAGAATAAATGTAATTTATTCATAAGTTGTTTTAATATGTTATGTTTACTATGTTATAAGATTTAAAACATAATAGATGATGTTATGACGCTAAAATTAAATTGTAAATACCTCAATTAGGTAGAATTTTATGTATCCAATTTAATTTTTATCATAATAAGAGTTGTTGGGCTAACACTATGATTGTATATTAAGTCTTACTTTCTTAATATATGAAGAGGTAATTACTATATTTCTTTGTATGCAATAAATGTGGTTTTAGGTGTTGTCTCAATTTATTATAATAAATATGCCTCTTTGTTTGATAAATATTGTTGATTAATGGATATTAATGTTATGCCTTGAAATGAAGTGTAGATGTAAATTACTATGAACTATATGAATTATTACTTTTTATAGTTTTGTTACATGAATCTTAATGATGTACATTTTGTATCAATTTGAGTAATATTCCTTGCAAGTATATATTATAGTTTTACTTAAAATACTTGTGGATATATTATTAAAAAAAATCATACTCATTTTTGTATAGATTTTTTTATTATAATGAATTAAGTTAAGCAAGATATACTTATGAGTTGGAGTTTCTTTTACCTTAATTAACTTGAAAATAGTTTTCCATAAAAGTACTTCAAGGGATGAAAAATTTTCTTATAATGTCCACTCAAGAAGACCTAATCTTAAGGAATTTTTATTTCTCAAACCTTATTGTGATTTTTAATTAAGATCGAGTCTGAGTTATTAAAAACTTGATGATCCTTTCAATACCTTTAACTTGGAAAAACACTATGTTTGACATGTATTTATGAAAATAAAAAAATGGGGTCCATCACACCTATCTCATGATAAAAGAGATGGAAGGAGTCAACATGTTATGTGAGGAGGTAATTTATTGGTATTACAAATAGTTTTTAATTCATTGAGACCATCATCATCATAATCTACAATAATGAATTGTAGATTAGGATGCATGTTGAAAAACTTAAGAAGAGGAGGACTCTTGATATGATAAATGGTTAGGATGTGATATTGTATTGTAATATTACATAGGTTGAGACCCTATAGATTGGGATATAATTCATGCTTTTAACACTTTCCATCATGATTACACTCAATGCATTGGCTAATGAAATATATAATAGCTCTCATGCAATCAGTCCAAGGGTGAGCTAAAATAATATTATAAGAGATTGGAAGACCTAAAACCATCAACTTTATGTGTACTATTTTGTTTACAGTAGTGAGAGGGAGAGAAATGTAGCCAAGATGTTTTTTATTATCTTTGAAAAATCCATAGAAAGTAAGTCATCTTTCCTTAAGGTCATTTTTGGAATATCCATGTTGTTGGATTGACCAAATGAAAGTAACATTAATTCCTAAGATGTCATCTACTAAAACTTTTATTATTAAGGTATTTTTTGTCACAATATTAATGAAGAGAGTTGGATTATGAGCTTGAAAGAGGATTTCATCATTAATCATATATTCTTAAAGAAACTATATTGAGAGTTTCTTAGAGGAATATTAATAAATGGATTCAATAGAAAGTAATTACATATTTTTGGGACTTTTAGAAGGTTAGGTAGGGAGTTTAGTTTCACCTTGTGGGGATTATTTGATGTCTTGTAACTATTACATGAGAAACTTTAGATGATATGGTAATGTTATAATGAGTTTCATTAAAGTAATTTTATAAGGCATTGAATTAATTTCATATAAAAATTCCATTTTGATTTAAGGGGAGCTATAACAAGGTTTGGATTGATTAGTAACATTGATTTTAGGAAGAATTATAGTAGAAGGATCGGAACTACTAGGTTGAGGTTCTTATTATGACATGGAATTACAACTTTGCAGGGGATTTCTTTAGGCTTCTCCACTATCAGTCACAATATGGAAATAACCCCAAGCTGTGGGGCACTTATGGTGGGGTTGAATGTCTGGATAAGGATAGCTTCCTCCTGATGGATCACATATACTAATGTTGTCATAGGGAAAAGGGTTAGAAAGTAGAAAAGGGATCCTATAAAGGTTAAAAAGGTGATTCACCAAATACAAATGGAAAACACCCATAAGCTTAAACCCACACTAGATCAACTCAAGACAATGATAGCTTACACAACCTCCCAATCCAGCTAATTGCATAAGTGTTTCATAGACTAGGTTCATGCAAAACACTAATACAAACCTAAAAGAGCTTGAAAAAACCCTAAAGGAGGTCAAAAAGGAGGATAATGGATGAGGAATATTCTATTCACATTGCCATCATGCACAACTCACCTAATATAGATCTAAGGCAAGAGATAGATAGAGAAATTCTTATTTCATCAAGAGGTAGTTCTTACAAATGATTGACAGGGTTTAGCCTAATCAAGAGGAGAATATCTTGTAATATCTCAAAGATTCCCTTGGTCTTCACAATCAAAGAGTCTTTGATAGAGTCTAGAATCTGAGAGAGAGATCTTACAAATGGAAAGCATGGGGTGATATGGGAGAAAGGGATAAGAGAGAGGGATCACACCATCTAAGATAATTAAATGAGCTACCACTAGTATTTAATGAATGCTCAACCACACTTTAATCCAATCAAGGCTAACCCTTCATCAACAAGTTAACCTACATTTTCTCCAATAGTCTTCAAGTGCTTCTCATTGGTTGAGCAATACACTAGAGGAAAAGAGTCTATTTTATAGATGATGATTCATGATTCTTTCAAGGAAATATATTTAAAGGCTTTAAACAACATTAAATTCTATATTGTTCTCTCCAATCCCTAAATCTCTTTGAAATTCTATGCCATCTTCCACTTGACTTGATTATGAGGAAAAAATCTTCATATCTATAATTCTGATAAGGCCATCACCATGTCTACTTTGAGTGGTTATTTGTACCTACTTTATCAAGGATATAGCCATGTCAATAGATGACACATTTATCCATAAATATATTTTCCCCTACTTCAATATTTGATTATAGGTCTTTTCTATAGATTGAAAACCAATCTCCTTTATTAGTTTTCATATAGATATTATATCGAAGCAAACCTAGAAACTACATAGCCTTGTTCTTGATCTTTATTAGGTCTAAATAGACCTATCCTTCCTCTGAACCCTAAGGAATCCAAGAACTCATTATATGTATGGATCCTTCTTTAAAGAGAAAAGATCATAGTCACGAAACAATATTGCAACCCCAAAAGATGGACCATGTATGTTCTAAAACTTCAAACCAAAGGTTCAAACTATGTTTTAATGGTGTTGAAACTCCATCATTGAAAACCTCTTAATATATAATATGTCTACATCTCATGCTTAGTGATGTTTGATTGAGCTCTAGTGGTGACACAGTCCTTTTGAAACATTGCTCTATTTTTGACTTTAGGTTGCTTTTTCTTTCCATTAAAGTCCCTATATTTTGGCATTTAATGTTAACCATCGATCTTGATCTAGGCCTTATCAAATTATGCCAATTGTTAGCTCCCCATTTATTCTATAAGATCCTACTGACATTTTGACCTTTATTTGCACCATTGATCTTCCTTTGAATGGATCAAATACATACCATTGATCTTCTATCAAATTAATTTGGTTGAGACACTTATCACCCATGTATTTGTCTTTAATATTCACTAACCTTTTGACCCATTGTTAACTATTATATATACTTTGTATGATTAAACATGCTTTGTCAATCTTCTTAGACCCATTGACCTTGTCATTCACTACACATCATTGGATATTTTTTTGGGTACCCAAAATCTTGACACTTGCCAATCACATGTTCATGTTGACCTTTTAACTTGATACTCATCATCAATATTATTTGGTATGATTAAATGTGCACTATAGATCTATTTGGGCCAACTGACATCATGTAGTCATATAAAATGTCCAAATTGGTAGTTTGAGTGTGGCTTGAAATACCCATCCATAGGTCCTTTTTACATGCTCTTACAACCCTTATAGATACCTTTTATATCATTTCCAATCATCTAAAAAAAATTGAATGATCATTCCACCTCAACCAAAGAGTATTCCCTGTGCCAATCCTATTCCCCCAAGTCTTGAGCTTATAAGATAGGAGCACCCATTTGGACTATAGCACCCCATAGAAAAGTGTCCCATTTTTTACGGTCATGTATATTTTCACTTTGAGCCCCAATGGTCATTTTCATCCAACCTTTATCCTTAATTTGGTAAACCTAGCATGAATATATCTGACCCATGACCAATTGTTCCCTATAAAATCCCACTAAAAGCTCATTTATAAATGAGGTGACCAAAATTACAAAGCAAGCAAGAATACAAAAAAATCACTAAGGCAAACTTCCCTATTCTTTGCAAACATTCACCCAACATAGTTGAAAACATACATAAATCCTCATACCAATCCCTAGCCACCTAAAACACTATCAATTTGGCATTTACATCCACATTACACTATTGCACAAAGCACACTAGGTGGGAGAACTAAATATGGCTTGATCCCTATTCAAAGTATTGGTATATAGAGCCCACACAAGGGTGTGGATTGCACATTTAGTACATCTTTCACACTATCCCCCTCTTTTTCAAGTGACTCAAATGTCATTTTATCAAAAATAATAGAGGGTTAGGGTTTTGAAGACATAATCAGATCCATAATGAGTTTTATCAATAACCAGCACTCAATTTTTCATAGGCATAATGTAACTACCCAAAAAGTTTCAAGTCTCTATGATCAGTTTGGACAATAGTGGCAGGAATGGACAATAGTACTAGACACCAAAGAGTCCACTTTTTAGCACTCTTGTCCTTTCACCCAATGAAAGCTAGATTTAGGTTTATAACACCTTCCCAGTCCTACATAGTCATTTTAAACCTCTGTATTAGCCATCTCAGTCTATTTTCTAGCTATGTTATATTTCTTCTTATTTATTGTTATTTTTAAAAAGATGAAAAAGATAAATAGTTTCACAAATCAGGGCTATATTTTATACTAATTTATTAATCTAGACCCTTAACTAAAATAGGAATAAAAATCCATTATTCTCAATATAAGTTAAATCACATTGCCAATCGTCATGTACCACTGGATCTTATATTTGATTGAACGCAGACTATTGGATCTTCCTTTTGAATCTAAATGGCTATTTTACAAGGTTTAAATTTTATGTTTTCGTACACATTTAAGGATTAATAAATAAAAATATTTACTTGTTATAGCTTTAACTTGGCATCCCTGCAAACATTCTCATTATACAATTCTAACTTTGAAGGATTGTAACTTGAGATAGACAACTCATCAAGTCATGAAATTTGTAGAGAATGTTTAAGGCATGAATAAAATCATGTCTATGCAATATTTTGGATTGAGAGGTTTTCTAAGTGAATATATTAAATATTAAATTAGACTTTCTCTTATTCATTAATGCATGATGTCCTCATGGTGGTCTAACTCATCAAAGCTTGCTCAAGTCATTTCAAGGCTCAGAATGAGTTTTTGAGACTTGTGAACACTACTTTATGTTTATGAAGGTCATTATCACTATGAGTACCTATTTATCCTTTTCAAATTGAAATCTTAGACCTATCTATAATCCATTTGATCACTTAATCAAATAGGAACTTTGCTCATCTTGACTATCCAGGCAGAAGCTTGGTATGTGGGCCAAAATTGGCCAACATCTTTGGTGACTCATAGGGAAGCATGCATGTTGTGCTTGAGAAGACAAACCATTTGCATTATATGATGCATTGGGAATTGAGTCTCATCTCTTTGTTCTTAGTTGATATTAAATGATGCAAGGTTACCCCTTTCCAAAACTCTCTCTTAAAGAAACAAGAATAACAAGAACAAAACAAACAAAGGTAAGTGAACGTAGGCACTTAGAGGAAAGAAAAAATAGATAACCTACTAAACAAAAATATGCACATAGGCACTTAAACAAAATCATGAAATATATTATAATATATATAAAGTTACAATTTACAAGTAATTTTCACCTGGGTCAAATGGAAAACTTTAAGTATCATTCACTTGTATCAAACCAAGATGAAAAATACCTTACTTTGGAGGTACCAAAATTGGTGAAGCAACTAGCTTGATGGCCAATCCTTTTTATGTGCTCACTAATGGATGAAATGTAATAAATATGTCTCCAATGTAGACATACTAGTCTAAGTCTTCCAAGCTTGGTTCATGTTGGACTGCAGGAGCACTTGCTTGATGTTGTTCATCACCCTTGAGAAAGCCTTGCATGAAGACTTCATTTAGTCTCTTGGGAGTAACTGCATTTGTTTCACTTGTTGGTTTAAAAATTCCACATCCTTACCCCTTTTCCTTATGCAAATTAGGACTAATTATGCTTAGAGAAGCATACTCATGGGTTCTTGGAAGAAGGAAATGTCTCTTAGCCTCTTCAAACTCTTTGTTTATGACATTGAACCACTGTCATAACTCTTTAGACTCTTCCCTAGTATGAGTCTCAAATTGTATGACTTGAGTACTTGATATGTCTCCTTCATTAACCTCACTCAATATTTCATATTGTTATTCAACTGTAAATGAGGATTTATTTGACAATCCAAGGTCTAAAACATTACACTTATATTACTCAATCATTAACTAACACCTCATCTTGAAGTGGACCAAACTCAGACACCTAGTTCTGATCCTATTATTCATCTATGTAGAAGAGACCTTTAGTAGTCCATTCAAGGTATAACCCATATTCATCTTAAGTATTATCCTCTTTAGGCTAATTTTCAATAATAAATTTATCTATTTCACTCAATAAATCCAAGAATAAATGTTTCCATTGATCTTCTAAATCACTTGAGCTGCCCTTGACCTCTATAATAGGTTCATGAAGGTTGGCCTCTTGCTTCTCATTAAGCTCCTAAAACTTAAAAGATAAAACATGCTCCTCCCTATGAAGTGGGTTGCCTATCATGATCTCTCCATCATAAACACTTGTGTTGTCTTTTTTAGGCTCAGTTATGATTGCAATCTCCTCCTCTATCCTTTGTAAAATAAGCTCTTTCTCCAAGAGGGATATGGTGGGAGGGTGAATAAGTTCACCTTGATTACAACTTAGGAGAGTGTCCTTCCATCTAGGTACCTTGAATGACTTCTTTGGTGGCTCTTGAGGAAAGGAGAGAGAGTCTCAGAACTCTTGTACACTAAGCTCATCGAGTTGAGCTATGGTTGTTTGATTCATTTCGTGCACAACTAACTCCTCCCCTACCAAAACTAATTCTTGGACTACCTCAACTAGCACCTCCTCCTTCTATATGCCTTTTTGAATTAATTTCTATGATGTAAATTAGTATGGAATAGAGACTTTTTCTTCCTTTTGAATGGTTATAGGAGAGGGTGGCCTCATAAGTGAGGGCATGACATAGACAAGGTCGAAAGTGTTAGAGAATATCTATGATGGAATGGATTCATGCTCTTAAGTAGGAATGGGCATTAGGGTAGGAGAGGGAAAACTAATTGATTCAGGTTTGACATACTCTTTCTCCCACTGCTTAAACACTTTTTCAATGGATAATACCCACTTTTTCAATTCTCGCTTCTCAAATTGTTGATAGTCAGCTTCTTCAATGGATGCCCACACATTCCAAAATTCTTGCAAGAAGATCCCTATCTCATCCATGGCATGAATGGGAAATTCCTTTCCAAATTTAACCCCCTCATTGATTTTCATTATTGTCTTCCCCTAGTCCAATATTTCCTCTTTGAGTTTTCACAAGGTTGATTAGGGGGCTGATCAGGAACTCTTGAAGTTTGAGCTTGAGGTTCTAAGAGGAGAGAGGACATGTAAAATTGATCCAAATGAGCCTGATGCTCTTTATAAGATATTAATACATTATCTACATTTTGGATCATGCTTTTCATCATCACTATGTCCTCATTCTCATGAGATGACCATTGTTCACCCTCACAAACTAACTAGTTTTTCTTTACCAACTAAATAAAACTCTTTGTTATTATAAAACATGGATAGGGATGACTGGAGCAAACTCCAAACCCCTACCAATCTCCATTATCAACTCAATATACACTGATAATACTTACTTGACTCTTGAAAAGGATGTAACAAGATAATCTTGGTCTTGACAAGGGGAATTAGAGGACTAATTTAAATTCAAAGGAGGCTAACCTTGGTTATACGCAGGGGTGGGAGGAGGGCAAAGGCCATGATAGGGTTGATAGGATGTTTAAGGGCCATATGGGAGGAACACATAAACATTATTTTCCTGATAAGTGTGATGATAAGGTAAAGAATAAGCATACTAATCAGAAGATGGTTGATTTTACATACCATATAATGATGTCTAGGCACTTAGGTTACTTAAACTAGCTGATAAATGCTTAGAGTCACCATTGATGTTTGCACACATGCCTCCAAACTTTGATTGAATAAAGAGACCACTAAAACTCTTCACTTAGAGCATAATAAAACTTGTCCCACTGGGCATGCCAAAAACTATTATGGCATTGAATTTCACCCTTGTGGAGGATTTTTTTAGGCTCCTGCACTTTCAGTCATAATATGGGAACAACCCTAGGCTGTGGGTCACCTATGGTGGGGTTGAACCTATAGAGAATGTCTACTTCCTCTTGATGGATTACCTATACTAATGTTATCATAGTGAAAAGGGTTAAAAAGGTTTAAATGTATCCTAAGAAGGCTAATAATATGATGCACCAAATATAAAGGGGAAACTCCCATAAGATTAAACCCACACTAGATCAGCTCAAGACAATGATAGCTTATAGAACCTCCTAATCTAGATTATTTCATAAGTATTTCATAGACTAGGTTTAGGTAGAATACTAATCTAGATCTAAAAGAGCTTAAAAACACCTTAAAGGAGGTTATAAAGGAGGACAATGGATGAGGAATATTCTCCTTCACTATGCAATCATGCACAACTTACCCAACATAGATCCAAGGTAAGAGATAGGTAAAGAAAGTATTATTACATCAATAGGTAGTTATTACAAATTCTTGATAGGGTTTAGCCTAATCAAGAGGAGAATATCTTGCAATATCTCAAAGAGTCCCCTACTCTTCACAATTAAAGAGTCTTTGATAGAGTCTAGAATCTAAGAGAGAGAGCCTATAAATGGGAAAAAATGGGGTGATATAGGAGAAAGGGAGAAGAGAGAGGGAGCACACCATCTGAGATCATGAAATGAGTTGCCACTAGTCTTTAATGAATGCTTAACCACACTTTAATCCAATTGAGGTTAACCCTTCATCAATAAGTTATCTTGCATTTGATCCAATAGTCTTCAAGTGTATCTCATTAGTTGAGTAATAAACTAGAGGACAAGAGTCTATTTTGTAAATGATGATTCATGATTATTTCAAGGAGGAAAGATATTTAAAGGCTCTAAACAACATTAAATGCTCCACTGTGCTCTCTAATCCCTAAATCTCTTTGAATTTTTATGACATATTCTAATTTACTTGATTATAAGGACATATCTATAATTATGATAAGGCCATCACCATGTCTAATTTGAGTAGTTATTTGTACCTACTTTATCGAGGATATAGCCATGTCAACTGATGAGACATTTCTCCATAGCTATATATCTAACCCTACTTCAATATCTGAGCATAGGTCTTTTCTATAGATTGAATACCAATCTCCTTTATTGGTTTTCCTATAGCTATTATATCGATGTAGATGTATAGACTACATAACCTCATTCTTGATCATTATTAGGTCTAAATATACCTATCCTACCTTTGAACCCTAAGGAAGCTAAGAACTCATTATATGCATGGATCCTTCTTTAAAGAGCAAAGATTATAGTCATGAAACAATATTGTAACCCAAAAAGATGGACCCTATATGTTCCAAAACTTAGAACCAGAAGTTCAACCTATATTTTCATGGAAATTAACTCCATCATTGATAATCTCTGATTATATAACTATGTCTGCATCTCATGCTTAGCATTGCTCGATCAAGATCTAATGGAGATACAATCCTTTTAAAATATCACTCTAGTTTCAAACTTAGGTCACTTTTAATTTCCACTAAAGTCCCTAGCTTTTGACCTTTAATGTTGACCATTGATCTTAATTTGGGCCTTCTTAAATTTTTCTAATTGTCAACTCCACATTCATTCTACAGGGTCTAAATAACTTTTTGACCTTTACGCGTACTATTGATCTTTTTTCACATGGATTAAATTCATACCATTGATCTTTTACCAAATTAACATGGTTGAGATGCTTTTCACCTACACATTTATCAATGAGATTCGCTAACCTTTTAACCCATCACTTGTTGTTAGATCTACTTTATATGATTAAACATGCTTCATCAATCTATTTGGACCCACTAACCTTATCAATCATTGTGTGTTATTGTATCTTCATCTAGGTACCTAAGATATTAATACTTATCAATTGTACATTCATGTTCACCTTTTGAATTGATGCTCACCATTGATATTCTTTGGTATAATTAAATACACGTTGTAGATCTGTCTGGGCCCACTAACATCGCTAGTTATCATATGTTATTAGATCTTCTATTTGATTGAATGCATACCATTGGATCTTCCTTTTGAATCAAAATGGCTATTTTATGAGGTTCAAATTTAACATTTGCATGCATGCTTAAGGTTTTTTTAGTCTAAATAGTTACTTTATGTAGATTTAACTTGACATCCACATGAACATCTCATTCTACAAGTTTAACTTGTAAGTCTTGTAACTTGAGATAAACAACTCATCAAGGCATGAAATTTGTAAAGAATGTTTAAGGCATGAATAAATTCATGTCCATGTAGTATTTTTTCTTGAGATGATTTCCAAGTAAATCTATGAAATGTGAAACTAGACTTGCTCTTGTTTATTTTTACATGACATCTTGATGATGTTCTAGCTCTTCAAAGCTTACTCAAGTCATTTCAAGACTCAAAATGAGTTTCTAATACCTGTGAAACCTACGTTATGTCCATGAAGGTCATCATCACTATGAGAACCTATTGATCCTTTTCACCTTTCAATCTTAGACCTTTTTCTAATCCATTTGATCACTTATTTAAATAGTAACTCTACTCATCTTGATTATCCAAATCAGAATCTTGGTATGTGGGCCAAAATTGGCTAACATCTTTGGTGACTCATAGGGAAGCATGCCTACAATGCTTGATAACCCAGACCATTTTACTTGTCTAATCTATTAGGCATCGAGTCTCCTCTCTTTGTTCTTAGCTAACATGAAATGATGCAAGGCTGCCCCTTTCTTAAACTCTCTCTTGAAGTAATAATAACAATGAAAACAAAATACACAAAGGCAAGTGTAGGTAGGCACTTAGAGGAAAGAAAAAATAGATAATATACTAAATAAAAATGTGCACATGGGCACTTAGAGAAAATCATGAAATCTATTTTAATATATACAAAGTTATAATTTACATGTACTTTCTACCTGGGTCAAATGGAAAACATTTAGTATCATTCACTTGTAGAAAACCAAGATGAAAAATAACTTACTTTGGAGTTACTAGAATTGGTGAGCCAAGCATCTTGATGGATAATCCTTTTAATGTACCCTCCAATGGATAAAATGGAATAAACATGTCTCCAATGTAGACATATAGGTCTAAGTCTTCCAAGCTTGGTTCATGTTGGACTATAGGAGAACTTGCTTGATGTTGCTCATCACCCTTGAGAAAGCCTTGAATGAAGACTTTATTTAGGCTCTTAGGAGAAATTTTATTTGGTTCACTTCATGGTTTGAAGACACCACATCCTTCCCAGTTTTCCTTATGCAAATTAGGATTAGTTATGCTTAGAGCATCATGTTAATGGGTTCTTGGAAGAAGGACATGTCTCTTACCCTCTTCAAACTCTTTGGTTATGTCATTGAACTATTGCCATAACTCTTTAGGCTCTTCACTAGTATGCTTCTAAAATTACATGTCTTGAGAACTTGAGATGTCTCCTTCATCAACATCACTCAAGATTTCATCTTATTCTTCAACTACAAATGAGGTTTGATTTGACCATTCAAGGTCTAAAATATCATATTTATCCTACTCAAGGTCTGATCTACTTTCCTCTAACTCTAACATATCAAGGCTATCCTCAATTGACACCTCATCTTGAAGTAGATGAACCTAACACAACTAGTTCTGATCATCTTCTTCATCTATGTAGAATGGACCTTCAGTTGACTATTCAAGATCTACCCTATGTTCAACTTGAGGATTTTCCTCTTCATGCTAGTTTGTAACACTAAGTTGATTCATTTCACTTAAGAAATCTAAGCAAAAATGTTGCCATTGATCTTCTAAATCACTTGATCTACCCTGGACCTCCATAATAGGTTCATGAAGGTTATCTTCTTGCTTCTCATTAAGCTCCTATAATTTGAAAGCTAAAACATGCTCCTCCCTATGAAGTGGGTTTCCTATCATTATCTCCTCATGATAAATACTTGCATTGTCTTCTTTAGGCTCACTTATGATTACAAGCTCCTCCTCTATCTTTTTTAAAATAGGCTCTTTCTCCAAGAGCGAGATGGTGGGAGGGTGAAAAAATTCACCTTGCTTATATATTAGGAGAGCATCCTTAAAACTAGGTAACTTAAATGGCTTCATTGGTGGTTTTTGAGGAAAGCAAATAGAGTCTCATAACTCTTGTACACCAAGCTCATCAATTTGAGATATAGTTTCTTGATTCATTTTTTACACAACTAAATCCTCCCCTACTAGAAAACATTATTGGACTGCCTCAATTAGCACCTCCTCCTTCTTTTTTATGCCTTTCTAAATTTATTTCCATGATGGAAATGAGTATGGAATAGAAACATTTTATTCTTTTTCATTATTTGTAGGAGAGGGGGCCTCATAAGTGAGGGTATGACATAGTCAGGGTTGAATGTGTTAGAAAAGATCCATAATGGAATGGCCTCATGCTCTTGAGTGGGGATGGGTATAGGGTAGGATAGGTAAAATTTATTAGCTTAGGTTTGACATACTCTTTCTCCCACTACTCAAACTCTTTTTCAATGAATAATAGCCACTTTTTTCAATTCTTGCTTCTCAACCTATGGATAGTCAGCTTCTTCAATGGATGCCCAGGCATTCAAAAAAAAATTAAAGAATATCCTTATCTCCTTTATGGCATGAATGGGGAATTTTTATCCAAGCTTAACCCCCTCATTGATTTTCATGATTACCTTCCCTTAGTCTAATATTGTCTCTCTAAGTTTTGACAAGGATGTACTTTGAAAAGGTTGACTAAGGAGCTTATCAAGAACTCTTAAAGGTTTATCTTGAGGCTCTTGGAGGGGAGAGAACACATAATATTGATCCAAATGAGCCTGCTGCTCTTCATAAGATATTCACATAATGTCTGCATTTTGGATCATGCTTCTCATCATCACTATGTCTTAATCTCATGAGATGACCATTATTCACCATCACAAACTAACCATATCTTCTTTACTAAATTAAGATCACTCCTTTATTCTTATACAACATGGATAGGGATGACTAGAGAAAACTCTAAACACCTACCAATCTCCCTTATCAAATCAATATACATTGATAATGCTTACTTGAATCTTAACAAGGATGTAACAAGATAAGCTTGGTATTGACAAGGGGAATTAGAGGACTAAGTTAAAGTTAGAGGAGGCTAAACTTGGTCATATGTAGGGGTGGAAAGAGGGAAAAGTCCATGATAGGATGATGGACTATTTGAAGGCCACTTTGGGGGGAACACATAAACATTATTTGCTTGATAAGTGTGATGTTGAGGTAAATAATAATCATACTGATCAAAATATGGTTTATTATACTTACCAAATAATTATGATTAGGCACTTAGTTATAATTTTTAAACCATTTTATAGATGCTCGAAGTCACTATTGATGTTTGCACATATGCCTCTAAAGGTTTATTAAATGAAGAGAAAACCAAAACTCTTCACTTAGTGCATAATTAAACTTATCCCTTCAATCATGCCAAAAAATATTATGACATGGAATTTCACCCTTGTGGGGGATTTATTTAGTCTCCTTCACTCTTAGTCATAATATGGGAACAACCATAGGCTATGGGTCACCTATGGTGGAGTTGAACCTCTAGAGAAGTTTGGCTTCCTCTTAATGGATCACCTATAATAATGTTGTCAAACGGAAAAGTATTGAAGAATTTTCAATGATGTCATTGTTATGTCATATAAGTGTCCAAGTGAGTGGATGAAGTTCCTTTATATTCTAAGTGATAATGACAAAGTGTGCAATGTGTTTGTCTTAGTATACTTGAAGGAGGCTTGGTTGATCTTTAGTTCTTGGAATGGATAGAGATGTTTAGGGATGAGTATGGTTATTTGAACATGTGTAAGGGGTCATATCAGAATTAAAGAGTGATTTTATTGATTATGTGTATGATTGGTTTTCATATATTTTATCATTTTTTTAATCTAGACATTTTGGCTCTAGTGGTAGAAAATTTGAGTAGGCAGTTTGCTAACATCACCATTACCATGTGTGGATGAGTCAGGGAGAGTTAGTCATATGGTTATGATGAAATTTATGCCTAGTTTATATCCAATAAATTTTAGGTCATGTGATTAATCTCAACATAATATATACAAGTGAAAATTTGGGATCCCAAGTAGTTTGACAGTGTTTTCCCATCCTTAGTAAAATCTGCAATGTGGTAAGAAAACTTAAGTAGTCATTTTGATTTTGTCATATTTCACATGTGTGAAGGTGAGAGGAGAAAGTTATCATATATATTTGTTTATTTTTTTTCCTAGTTGATTTTCACTAAGTTTTAGGCCATGCGATGAAGCACATCAAAAGATATGCATGTACAAAGTTGGCCTTCCAGACAGTTCTTGACATAGTTGGCTCTATGGCAAAAAAATCCAAGTGAGCAAATTAATGGAGTTATATCTCACATGTACAAAGGTTTCATGATGATTTTTACACATTTTTGGATTTCCATATGTGAGGATATCATATGATCCAAATTTAAAATCATGAATCTAAGTACAAAAAAATTTATTGAGGTCCAAAATTGGCCTTCCAAGCAAATAACAATGGTCCCCATAGTCTATTTTGCTCAATGTTAAAGATTAGGACCAGATTGAGATCCAATGGTTCATGGAATTAATAAATATAGATATATAATGAAATTTAATTAAAATGGTTCAAATTATTTTGTGCTTAAACTGAGTAAATATCGAGCTCCTTATAAAAGGATTGATGGAGTATGTTTATTCTAAGGTGTCAAGATGCAGCGAGATGGTGCTAAGTGTTTGATGTTTAACATTGAGTAGAGATAAATATAAAGCTTATTTCATGGATAAATGGTGAGTGTGTGTTCATACTGATTGATATAAATGGTGTGCATTAAATGCAAGAGGTCAAATTGATAGTTATCTAGCATGACTAAAGTGAGCATAATCTCAAAGAGATCAATGGAGTGTATGAGGTAAAAGTTGCCAGATTGCACAAGATAAGGTCAACTATTTGAAGTTTAAAATTTGTTAATTATAAAAATATGAGTTAAATTTTGAATAAAATCAATGGTACATGCTTAATCTAAGTAGATAGTACATGATATGCAAGCAAAGTGTTTGAAGTTTAACTGTGACTGTTTAGATTCAAATATTTGAATTTTACAAAGGAAAAAATAAGTTCTATATATTTTGGCTATAAAATTTGACCCAAAACAAATTTTCTCATGGTGTAAAATTTGAATTTATAGATAAATCCAAGGCACATCTATAAATATAAATTTTAATATCTAAAAATGTGTATATTCAAATTTATTAAGGTTTAAAGTTGACTATGTTTTGATATTTGCTCTGGAAGTAACCTGAGAAGATTATTTGAGCTTGTGTTGATGTTGTTTCAATATTTCATGTTTTCTTAGATATATAGAGTGTTTTAAAATCCATAATGATTATTTTTGTGTATTTTTTAGGTGTGATAAATCTATATTGAGTATGAACAATTCTTAATAAGTTGACTATGTGTTTGCTCATAATGGTTGTTGTATAGAATGTTATTTGAGCAATTTGTGCTTAAGTAAAAGGGTACTATGATGGATATGGGAAATTAAAGAGGACCTATATATCATTTTAAATGGTTTAATGAGTTTAACGTGCTATTTTTTTCTTATTTTTCTCATATAAGTGTCAAAGAGGTGAATGGTTCATCATAGGACCTAAAAAGTGACTTAGGCTTATTTGAAAGAAAAGTGTGCTTAAGTGTGACCCATGTAAGATGCCTTAAAGGTGATGGCATGTTTTGTGGCAAAAAATTAATATTTTTGACTTGATAATTAATTAATTTTATATAATTAGTGAAAAAAAAATGAGATGGTTTCTATATTTTTATAATACTTGAAAGATGCTTATGTGAGAAGAGTATGCATTGAAGTGAAGAAGAGAGTATAGGTTGTGTGCCTATTGATGTGTTGAAAATAAAAATATTTTTTTGACTATGTGTATGACCTATAAGTCATATTTATGATGATATATTATTTATCTTGTAGTTTGAGGCTATGCAAAGAGGTTTGAGTTTGCATATAAGAATAATTTGATTGAAGGAGAGAAATTATGGCATGCCTATGCAAGAGGCATGTATGAGATAGAAAGGGAGTTTTTGTAGGGGTTATACAATTAGATATACATCATTAGGTGTTGAATATGTCAAAAAAAAATTGGAGGTGTTCACTTTAAATGAGGGTCTAAAGGACTTGATCTTTTGTAGGGGTAGTTGCTTGTCATGAAACAGGTGTTTCACTAAACGCATTTGGTCAGGAGGACTTGATCAAGGTTTTTGGTCTAAAGGAATTGACTAGTCTCTTGTTTGTAATCTCTTATAGGACAATTATTCCATGTGTTTTAGTCTTGAGAGTGGGTTTTATTCCCCATGAGGGTTTCCCATAGGAACTATGTGTTATGTGTTTGATCTTGTGGATGTATTGAATTAATGATCTCTCTTGTTAATGTTACTTGATCAAGTTGGTATATGTTGATTGTTTAATAGTTTAAAATAATTAGGATTAAAATTAAAATATCTGGGCTCAGCTATTTACAACCCCTCTTAGTAATTTTACATCTAATAATTGGTATCAAAATGGGTCCTTTGGTAAAGGCTTGATAGCTTGAAGGTGATCCAAGGTACAATATGGCTAGTCATCAAAGACTTTTCTCTACTAAGAAAGCACTGGTGTTCAATAGATCCAATTATGCATTTTGGAGTGTTAGGATGAGGACATACATTATATCCCTAGGATTTTATGTATGGTAAATTTTTATGGATGATTACGTTGTTCCTACTACTCCTTAATTTAGTGTTGCAAACAAGAAGTTGTTTGAGAATAATTTTAAGGCAATGAATGCCATCACTTATGGTCTTATAAAGACTGAGTTCACCAAAGTAATCCATTGTAAATTTTATAAAGAGATATGGGATAAAATTTAGATAATTTATGAAGGAGATTTAAAGGTCAAACTTGCTAATTTGTAGACTCACAGAAGGCAATTTGACAGTCTTGCTAATTTGTAGACTCACAGAAGGCAATTTGACAGTCTCAAGATGAAGGAAGAAGATTCAATGGCATCCTTTTTGTAGAGACTTGATGAGATTGTGAACATCATCAGAGGTCTTGAAGAGAACCTTGAAGAGACTATTATATTTCAAAAGGTATTAAGGTCTCTATCCCTCAAGTTTGATCAAAAATTATCTTCTATAGAAGAAATTCATGATCTTACTTAGTTTTAGATGGATCAATCACATGACACCCTTACTGCCTATGAGATGAGTAAGAATGATGATATACCACCAAAGAAAGAAGTAACTTTCAAGACTAAAATGAAGACAAAAAATAAGTTCCAAGGTAAGATACCCAAGGAGGATGGCATTTCTGATATAGATGAGGATGAACTAATTCCTTTGATTTCAAGGAAATTGAAAATAGGTTCAAGCAAGTATAAGGGTAAACTGCACCTCAAATTCTTCAATTATGGAGAGGTAAGACATTTTAATAATAAGTGCCCTCATAATTATAATAAGGATGATGATGATGAAGATCATGATCAAGTTCATGATGATGGAAAGAGATCATTTAGGTCTGATAAAATCAAAAAATTATTCAGAAGGTTTGACAACAAGAAGTACTTCAAGGACAAGAAGATTCTCTACACCAAAATAGATTGTATCTCATCAAATGAGAGTGAAGTTAGTGACTCAGAATATGATCATGAAGAGGATGCTCTTGTTGAAGATGAAGGCTTATTCATGGCTGAGGAAGGAAGTTGCTCACATTAAAAGGAGTCTACTTGGAGTGATTTAGATGATGATGAAGAAGAAGATGAGGTGGACTATGAGACTACATTGAAAAATGCTCTTGAAGAACTAAAGATTGAAAATTAGATCAATAAGAAGATAAAATCTAAAAGTAAGGACTATGAGTATCAATTTAGTGTATATGATTCAAGATTGAAAGAAGATACCAAGGAGTATGAAGATATGGTCAAGCATCTCAATTATCAATTGAAAATTCTATCTGCAAGCCTAAAAGGCAAAGAAGATGAATGTTCAAGGTATGTAATTGAAAATGCGTCATTAAGATCTGAGTTAAATAAAACATCTAGTAAGGTGAAGTCATTTTTGAGATTTTAAAAGAGCTCAAGTGATCTAGACAATATTCTGAGTGGTCAAAAGTCATCTAATGATAGATCTGGATTGGGTTTTAATGAAGAGCCCAAAGTTTCTTCTCAAGTTGACATAAATATCAATGAGAAAAAGGTAGATCAGCACTTGAAGACAAAACATCAAATAAGGAATGAACATGTTGACATAATGAAAACAAATCAAATTAGATAACCAAATGCCATGAGGTATCTAAATTTTAATGGATACTACTATACTTGTAATCAGTTTAGACATAGAGATATAGAACGTAAGAGACTAGTTAAAAATGAATTTGCATAGAACTATGATGGAGGTCATCATTCAAAAGGTGTGAGCAAGGTTAGGTGTTTCAACTATCATAATGTGGGACACTTTACAAAAAATTGTCCATTTAAGGTAAGACAAGATGAGTTTCCATCAAGAAGTATTGTTTGTTACAATTATGAAAAGACTGGTCACATTGCTAGATTATGTAAGCAAAGGTCTACAAATTAGAATAGGTTAAATCAGGCTCCTAGAGTACAAGGAAGAATATAAATTAACTCATGCAAACAAAAAGTGGTAAGTATGATTCATGACTAGACTATAAGTCTAATTAATCTATTTGTTATGGTAGAGAATGATATAGAAGGTGAAGAGTACCAAGGGCTCTCACTTTTTGCTCATGTTGTGAATTAAAAGACCAAGCTCAAGGAGAAGACCAATGTACTAGTTGAGGCTAGCTCTAAGATGTTTATGGATCCAAATGAACATCATATCATTGTCGAGCATGTATCATACAAAGAACTTTAATTATCAATACTAGTGATGAGGTTCATAACTGCAAGGTGGATTCTTCACATGAAAAGGTATGTCATGAAACTATGTTGTCTCCATGTATTGTCAATCCAATATTAGAAGAGAAGAAGAGCGATTTATAAAAAGAACCAATTTTCATAGTTTAGACTAAGAAGAAGAATAAAAATAAGAAATCATATAGCTACAAGAGGATTCAAGTGGTTACTGAGGAGATGTGGGCCAATCCTAGCTTCACTTTATTTTAGATAATTATGGTGCAAAGGATGCATTTTTCTATACTTATTTAGAGACTCCTTGTATTGGAGAAGCAAGTGTTTCTATGGTGTTATTTAGATGGTCTTAGAAGGCTAGAGATGAGTGTTTTTTAGTTAGAGTAGGTATGTCTAAATAGAAGATATGTTATGGTGATGTCAGAGTGATGTCATAGCTATATAGGTCAGTATGTAAGGTCATATTGAAGTTTTTCAAGTGGTAAAATAGGATTTATGATTTTTCAAGATGTTCTTTTTGCATAGAAAGGTATGTTGACCTTATTCTAGCATACTTTAGGTGGTTTTGTGGTTTGAAGTTTTAGCTTAAAGGCAAGCATGCCTAAAATGGGTTATAGGATGTATGGGTTCCAAAAGATGTGGAAGCTCAGATCTTGGTCTAAAAGTGTGTAATGGTTGTCTCTAGGTGTACAAGAAGTTTCAAAAGTGGACATTGACCAGAAGAAGGTTTGTTGACTCTGTTTGTTTTGAAATTCTAAGATTTTGGGCTTTGCTAGAAAAATAGTCTACCTTATGATTTGAGGTTTGAGGCTTCTTAATAGGTTGAATGGGCCTAATGGGTTGTCAAATCAAGATTCACAAGGATTTAAAGTTTTACGTGTTTCAAATTATTCATGTTTTTGTCAAGATGGAGGTATAATTGGATAGTAGGTTTATAAATGAAGTATGTTTCAAAAGATGATATAGGTAATTCAAATTTGTGTGCTTGAGGTTGAATATGAGATTGCTCTAGATATGAAGTTTTAGATCTTGATAGTGTGTCTAACAAAATTTGTGGTCTTTACAAGTTCCAGGTAGGGCTACAAGGAAACTAGACAGGGTTAGTGTGAAGAAGATTGCTTTTTTGCTCAATTTCTCCAAAAGATCAAGGTATGCATGTTTCAAAGAAATTTATTTGGTTTTTTTAAGTATGTTTCATATTTGGTGAGTATTATGAAGTTCTGTTTTAGCCCTTGATGTGGGTTGAGAGAGAAGGCCAGTAGGATTGTATGGTGCTTCTTCATGGTGTATGGAGATCTAAAGATGATCAAGTGATGCAATGGCTCAAAAATCTTGGGGGGAGTCCCTCCTTGGCAAGTTCCATCATATTTTAGTGTTTTGTGTGTTCTTTCTTTATTGGTTGTAGTGCTTGTTTGAAGAGAGTGTTGGCACGGAACAAGAGGAAGTTGTCAAGGCAAATAGAAGTAGGCTCAGGGTAAGGGGGAGTTTGTATCATATTTATAAGGTGGTCCTCTCCTATTTTTGGTCTTTTCATGTCCTCAATATCATTTGGTTCCCACTTTATCATTATTTCTAAGGGGAAGAAGATTCCTATTGTGAGAGTGCTTGAAGAGAGAGAAGGAAGGTGAGTTGTTTATTGTTTCATGATGGGTGTTGACATCAATGACAAAGGGGTATATTATTGGAGAGTTGTCAATGACTTCATGGTGATGTCATATAAGTTTCCAAGTGAGTGGATAAAATTCCTTAATATTCTAAGTGAAAATGACAAAGTGTGCAATGTGTTTGTCCTAGTATGCTTGAAGGAGGCATGGTTGATCTTTAGTTTTTGGCATGGCTAGAGATGTTCAGGGATGAGTATGGTGATTTGAGCATGTCTAATGGGTCCTATAAAAATTCAAGAATGATTTGAGTGCTTTTATTCTTGATTTTTTTTTCATCTGGTTGATCATTGTTTTCATCTAGACATTTTGGGTCTACTGGTAAAAAATATAAGTAGGTGGTTTGCTGACATCACTATTACCACATGTGGATGAGTCAAGGGGAGTTGGTCATATGGTTATGAACACTTTTGAACCTAGTTTCCATTTTATAAATTTTAGGTCATGGGATGAAGTGAAATATAAGATATTAAAGTGAAAATTTGGGCTCCCAAGTAGTTTGACAGTGTTTTCCCATAGCCAAATTTACAATATGGCAAGAAAAGTTAAGTAGGAATTTTGATGTTATATTTTGCACATGTGAGGATATGAGGATAAAATGATCATATGGGTTTGTTTAGTTTTATTCCTAGTTTATTTTTATTAAGTTTTAGGTCATTAAATGAATCAAATAAAAATATATGCATGTGCAAAGTTTGCCTTTCAGACAGTTCTTGACATAGTTGGCTCTGTGGTAAAAAAATCCATGTGAGCAGATTAATATACTTATATCTCACACGTAAATGTTTCAAGAAAATTTTTACATATTGTTAGATTTTCATATGTGAGTATATCATATGGTATAAATTTTAGATCATGTATCTAAGTGTATAAAAATTTATTGAGGTCCAAAGTTGGCCTTCTAGGTAGATAGCAATGGTCCCCATAGTCTATTTTGCATGATGTTAAAGATCAGGACCAGATGGAGATCTAATGGTTCATGGGAGTTAATACATATAGATATATGGTTTATAGTAAGTCAAATTGGTTAAATTTTTTGATGATTAAACTGAGTAAATATTGAGCTCTTTATAAAAGGATTGACATAGTGTGTTTATTCCAAGATGTCAAGATGTAATGAGATGGTGCCAAGTGTTCAATGTTTAACATTGAGTAGAGATAAAGATCAAGCTTATTCCAAGGATAAATGGTGAGTGGGTGTTTTTATTAATTTATATAAATGGTGAAAATTAAATTCAAGAGGTTAAAGTGACATTTTTCTATCATGACTAAAGTGAGGATAATATGGAAGAGATCGACAGAATGTATGAGGTCAAAGTTGCCAAATTACATGAGATGAGGTCAACTATTTAAAGTTTAACATTTGTGCATTGGTGAAATATGAGTTAAATTTCAAATAATATTTACTATTAGTGGTTAATATAATCATCAAGGACATGAGATGTGATCAAAGTGTCCTAAGTTTAACTATGACCATTTGAATTCAAATATTTGAATTTAACAAAGAAAACAATAGTGCTCTATATTTTAGCTATAAATTTTGATCTAAGATGAATTTATTTATGGTGTTCAAATTATATTTATATATGACTCCAAGGTTAATCTTTCAATATATATTTTAATATTTGAAAGTGTGCACAATCAAAGTTATGAAGGTTCAAAGTTGATCATGTTTTCATATTTGCTCTGTAAGTAACCTGAGAAGATTGTTTGAGCTTGTGTTGATGTTGTTTCAATGTTTCATGTTGTCTTAGATATTATAGAGTGTTGGAGACTCCAAAAGGATGATCTATGTGTATTTTGGATGTGTGGTCAATCTATCTCCATTATTAACAATGCTTAATAATTTGAATGTGTGTTCGCTTATAATGGTTACTATAGAGAATGTTGTTTGAGAAATTTGTTCTTAAGAGAAAGGGTACTATGATGGATATGGGAACTTAAGGAGGACATATAAGTCACGTTACATGGGTTCATGAGTTATAAAGTGTTCTTATTTTTTATTTTTATTTTTATAAGTGTCAAAGAGGTGAATGGGTCATCATAGGACTTAAAAAGTGACTTAGGCTTATTTGAAAGATAAGTGTGCTTAAGTGTGACCCATGTAAGATGCCTTAAGGGTGAAGGCATGTGTTGTGGATCAAAAATAATATTGTGGAATTGATAATTAATTAATTATCTATAAATATTGAAACCAAATGATATGGTTTTTGTATTTTTGGAAGACTTGAAAGAGGCTTGTGTGAGAAGAGTGTGTGTTGAAGAGAAGAAGAGAGGATAGGTTGTGTGCATATTGATGTGTTGATAAGAAGAATAGTTTTTTAAATATGTGTATAACTATAGGTAATGTTTATGATGATATATTAGTGCTATTGTAGTTTGAGGTTATGTGAAGAGGTTTGAGTGTGTAAATGAAGATATTTTGAGTGAAGGAGAGAAATTGTGGCATGACTGTAAGAGGCATGTATGAGATAGAAAGGGAGTTTGTGTAGGGGTTAGATAATTAGAGATCCATCATCAAGTGTTAAATAAATTATTTCTAAGGTGGAGGTTTTCATTTAAAATGAGGTTCTAAAGGACTTTATCTTCCTTAGGGGTAGTTGCTCGTTGTGAAATAGGTATTTCACTAAAGGCCTTTGGTTAGGAGGACTTGATCAAGGTTTTTGGTCTAAAGGACTTGACTAGTCTCTTATTTATAATATTTTATAGGATAATTAGTCCATGATTTTTAGTCTTGAGAGTGTGTTTTAATCCCCATGAGGGTTTTCCATAGGAAATATGTGTTGTGTGTTTGATCTTGTGGATGTATTGAATGAATGATCTCTCTTGTTAATGTTACTTGATCAAGTTGATATATGTTGATTATGTAATAGTTTTTAAGATTTAAAATTGAAATTGAAATATCTAGGCTCACTGATTCACTCCCCCCTCTCAATTATTTTACCTCTAATAAAAAGGGTTAGAAAGGGGAAAAGGGTTCTTGATAAGGCTAACAAGGTGCTGCACCAAATACAAAGGGAAAGCTCCCATAAGCTTGAACCCACGCTAGATTAGCTCAAGACAATGATAGCCTACATAACCCCCAATCCAATTTATTACATAAGTTTTTCATAGACTAAGTTTAGGTAGAACACTAATCCATACTTTCAAGAGCTTGAAAACACCCTAAAGGAGGTCAAAAAGAAGGATAATGGATGAGGAAGATTCTCCTTCACTATGCCATCATGCACAACTTACCCAACATAGATCCAAGGAAAGAGAAAGATAAAGAAAGTCTTATTGCATCAAGATTTAGTTGTTATAAATGATTGATAGGGTTTAGCCTAATCAAGAGGAGAATATCTTGTAATATCTCAAAGAGTCCCCTTCTTTTCATAATCAAAGATTCCTTGACAGAGTCTAGAATCTAAGAGAGCTTAAAAATGGAAAGAATGGGATGATATAAGAGAAAGGGAGAAGAGAGAGGGATCACACCATCTAATATCATTAAATGAGTTTCCATTAGTATTTAATGACTACTTAACCACACTTTAATCCAATTAGGGTTAACCCTTTATCATTAAGTTAACTTGACTTTTCTCCAATAGTCTTCAAGTGCTTCTCATTGGTTGAGCAATACACTAGAGGGAAAGAGTCTATTTTGTAGATGATGATTCATGATTATTTCAAGGAATAAATATCTTAAAAATCTATAAAAAACATTAAATACTCCACTGTGCTCTCCAATCCCCAAATTTCTTTGAACTTCTATGCCATCTTCCACTTGACTTGTTTATGAGGACAAACTCTTCATATCTATAATTCTGACAGGGCCATCACCATGTTTTCTTTGAGAAGTTATTTTTACTTTATTTTTAAAGGATATATCCATGTTGACTAATGAAACATTTATCCATAACTATATATCTGCCCCTATTTCAATATCTAAGCATAAGTCTTTTCTATAGATTGAAAACTAATCTCCTTTATTGGTTTTCCTATAGATATTATATTGATGTAGACCTATAGACTACATAACCTCATTCTTGATCTTTATTAGGTCTAAATAGACCTATCCTACCTCCAAACCATAAGGAAGCTGAGGCCTCATTATATGCATGGATCCTTCTTTAAAGAGCAAAGATCACAGTCATGAAATAATACGGCAACCCCAAAAAATGGACCCTGTATGTTCTAAAACTTTGAACCAAAGGTTCAGACTATGTTTTAATGGAGATGGAACTCCATTGTTGATAACCTCTGACTATATAACTATGTTTTCATCTCATGCTTAATGGTGTTGGATCAAGCTATAATGAAAACATAGTACTTTAGAAACATCCCTCTAGTTTCAATCTTAGGTCACTTTTACTTTCCATTGAATTCCTTGGCTTTTAACATTTAATGTTGACCATAAATCTTGATCTAGGACTTCTCAAATATGCCAACTGTCAGCTCCCCATTCATTCTATAATATCCTACTAACTTTTTGACATTTACATGCACCATTTATCTTCCTTTGCATGGATCAAATGTTTATCATTGATCTTCTCCTAGATTAATGTAGTTGAGATACTTATCACCCACACATTTTTATTTTAGATTTGTTGACCTTTTGACCCATCACTCACTGTTAGATATACTTTGTATGATTGAACATGCTTTGTTAAGCTACTTGGACCCACTAGCCTTGTTAGTCACCATGCATTTTTGGATCTTCATTTGGATACCCAAGGTCTTAACACTTGTCATCTATGCATTTATGTTGACCTTTTGACTTGATGCTTGTCATTGATCTTCTTTGGTATGAGTAAATGTGCATCTTATATCTATTTTGGCCTATTAACATTACTAATCACCACATGTCATTAGATCTTCTATCTAATTAAATACAGACCATTAGATCTTCCTTTTGAATCTAAACAACTATTTTTTGAGGCTGAAATTAGACATCTACATGCACATTTAAGTATTTTAAAATCTAAATGGTTACTTAATGTAGCTTCAACTTGATGTCCTCATGAATGGCTCATTCTACAAGTCTAACTTTGAAGGCTTGCAACTTGAGATAGACAACTCATCAAGTCACAAAATTTGTAGAGAATGTTTGAGGCATGAATAACTTCATGTCTATGTAGTCTTTTAGCCTAAGAGGCTTTCCAAGTGAATATATTAAATGTGTAAATAGAGTTTTTAGTATTCATTTGTACATGATTTCCTAATGATAGTTTGCCTCTTCAAATCTTGCTCAAGTCATTTTAAGGCTCAAAATAAGTATTTGAGACTTGTGAGACCTGTTTTATGTCCATGAAAGTCATGATCACTATGAGAACCTGATGATCCTTTTCACCTTGCTATCCTATACATGCTTCCAATCCATTTGATCACACACTCAAATAGGAGCTCTGACCATCTTGACTATCCAGGCAGAAGCTTGGTATGTGGGCCAAAATTGGCCAACATTTTCAATGGCGGAGTGGGCTTATTAGTATTTTATGGATAGGAATATGATGTAGTTGTGATTCTAATTTCCTTAAGAATTTGGTCTTTGAGATAAGGCTTCTTATATTTAGTGGCAAGATATTTATATGTGGGCTTACGAAATTATTTAACCCCTTTTGAATTCATAAATTAGGAATTAGTGTAATAATGATTATATTTAACATTAATAGTACAAGCAAATTCAAGTGAATGTTGTGTATTGGTATCAATTGGTTGTGCTATTTTTTGAGGTTTTTGGTTTGTATATTTAGGATTGTAAGATCAATTTTTAGATGCTTTGAGGTATTCATTATAACATTATTTGGTAATAAGATCATGATTAACATTTTCTCCCAAGATGGTTGTTAACCCAAGTTTGTATATTGCACAACATGTTTCATGAGAATGATTAATACCATCAAGGAGACAAAAAGTGTATTAGGATCATATTGTGATAAAGGGGTAGTGGTGTAGATGTATTGTTTGGATGGAGATAACACCTTCTTAATTTCATGCATGGTGAAGGAAGGTTGGAGGGAATATGGTTAACTATTTTATATGCTTCCACTTTGGGTTGGGGAAGCTTATTTTTAGAAGTATTAGTGGTGATTTTATTGGTTTTAGTGTACAAAGATTCATTTTAGGTGGTTTGAAAAGGTTCAAATCAAGACATAAGGAAATATTTTCATTTTGCTTGATTGAGGGCCTCTTATAAGGTCTAATGAGATAGGATTCTAGCCTTGTATTGAATATGGGATTTAAGAGTGGTAAAAAATAGTTTGAAAAGATTATCATCACTCATGTTATGGTCCACTTTGTGCACTAATAAATCACATCACTTGATGAAAGTATGGATAGATTTGTTATGAAGTTTCTTATAATTAATAGAATTCATTAGGCTATTTTCAAGAAGTGACTTATGTTGGGATTCCTTAACTAGAGCATTGACTATGTCCTCTAGTTTCATAATGGAATGTTGAAGAAGTTTATTGTATCATTATAGTGCATATCTAGTAAGGTTTTACTTAGAAGCCTAATGGTAACATAAGTGTTTTGTTGAACCCATTCCTTGTAGGTATTGTCAAAGTTTTTAAGATGTAAGGAAATATATTTAATACCATCATATGTGATAGTTGGATAAATGTTTCCAATGTCTATGGACATAATAAATGGAGCTAAGGGTTAGTTTTTGAGATTTTTAAGCATCTTGTTATGGATTTGTGGTTGAGGTATGATTCTTCTATTGGAATATATAAGAGGATCGGGGATTAAATTTTAATTTTGTGTATTCATGATGATTTTAGGAGGTTGACTAGCCATTTTAAAAATGTCATTTTACATTTAGATCATTTGATTATTGCTAAAATATTGCATAAGGGTCATTTTTTAGACCATTTTTACAAGGAAATATGCTAGATATATATCTGTATTAGGATTAGGATCTAGTCTAGAGTTTTCTAAAGGAGTACTGGAAGATGATGGAGGATTATATGTAGGATTTCCAATATTAGTCTTGAGGGGAAGATTTCTAACATTAGTGTTGGTTGTCCCAACTATTGTAGTGGATGGGGGAAACTTATTATGACCACCATTAATATTTAAAGTATAGATGATTTTGTCATCAAATTGCTTATTTAGTTGGGAAGGGTCCTCTATATTATAAAGTTGGTTGATTTAAACCATGTTGAATTTGATAGATCTAGAGTGACACTAAGAGAAACTACACCATGACAAGTTATACTCAATAGTGGATAAGACATAGATAAAATAAAAACCCATGTTGAATTTAAATTGCTTGATTCTAGAAATAAAAATTATAAGAGGTGGCATCCTGGTGATAAGGGGGTTTTAAATATAATGTGGAAATAAAGAAGTCATAGTAAATTAGAGGTATTAGACATGCAGATATAATTAGTTTATGGTCCTGGGAAAAAATTATATTATGCAAGCCAATATAGTTTAGTGCAGGAAATAGATTGTATCAAGTCAGTTGCTATAGTTTGGTAAAAAGGTGATGCTATTGGTGGATAGGTAAAATAATTGTATGAAGCTAGTTGATATAGTAGGATCTAAAGTGGAGTAATTTGGTAGATGTTATTGGATTGAAATTAAAGACTATATTGTGTTGGTCAATGTAGTTTAGAAGACACATGACTATATTTAGATGGTCAATGTAGTTTACACACAACATAGAATGGTTTTGAATTAGTTGATATAGTTTTTAATATAAGTAGGTTAAAATTTAAATAACTATTTATGAAAAACAAGATAGTGATGTAACTAATAAAGGGTTTTTTTGAATTGTAGGATTTCAAATATTTTTATTCCAATCATAAATTTTGAATATGATCATGAAGGCACTAATCATGGAAGATTACACCATACCCATCACTATATTATCCCATCTCTAAGGTACATTGATAGTAACTTCCTTGGGTTAACTACTTATAGGTGACTAATAAAATAGATAAATGATTTACTAAAAGTTTTAAATAGGAATCCTAGGTTTTTTTGATATACCTTTAGGTAAGTGGAAACTAAAGTACATATATAATTATGTCTAACAACTTGTGTTTTAGAAAATACCCTTCAAACGATGACACATAAAAATTACAACTAATTAACCCAAAAAATATATCCAATGCATTTTAAAACTTCTTGAATAAAGTTTATAAGAAAAATAAAAATACATTAAAAATGTTATATTAAAATTAAAATTTACAACATGCAATGAATTTAAACATGCAAACAAAATGATATTGAGTTGGTTGATATAATCAAAAATAAAATTTATAAAGAAAATTATATTGGATAGGCTGATACAATTTTAAAACCCCACAGAATTGTATTGTGTTAAATGATATAATCTAGACATACACAAAATAGTACCACACTAGCCAATATTGTCTAGAAATATATAATAAATTGTATCAAGTTAGCCGATATAATTGGACTAAAACATGTATGATCATTTGGAATAATTTTATAATAATTTAGAAAGACAAACATGAAACTGATCCAACTAAATGAGGGATAATATTCATGTCAAGTTAACCAAAATGTATACATGACCTAGGATGACCTACAACTATCACTTTTCTCTTAATAGACTAGGACTCAAATAAGTTTGATCAAATAGAGACTACGTATAATTGGATGATCAGGTAAGGACCAATGAATTATATAGACATAAAAAATGGTAACCTAAAACTCAAAATTCAATAGGAAAGGGTTATAAATCCTATGCCTATGAAAAAAGGATATAACTCTCACTCAATCTCAACAAAGGTAAATAGTTGTAAATTATCGTTGAAAATATGCAAGTAAGGTAAATGGTTGTAAGTGGGTACAAACTAAATTAAAGGATGGGTTAGAATGGTTTTAAAGGTGTAAGTTTCAATTTTCAATCAAAGGTGAGTATATACAACCTAAATATATTAATGGAAAGTCTAAAAAATATTATGTCTATATTATCTCATTTGGGATATAGAAAGCCTAAACAAGGATACACACACATACATCCATAATGTAATAAACAAATCAATATCTAATATACATAGTAAATAAAGGAAAGAATGTATGGATAAAAATAATTACCTTATGGTGGATCCATCAACACTTCAATCTCCATCATGGATCAAGTGGAGCTTTACAAAAGATTGTTATAGGTTAATGACCTCAAATGGTGGGATTAAAACCTATATATCATAAGTTATAAATTCCCAATGACTCCTCCTATTGAGCTTCAATGATACCATACGACAAGATATCCAAGATAATACTCTAATTCAACTCTTTAAATATTTCCTTAAAGAAGAAATGAAAGCACAAGTAGAGTGTATGAATGTGATATATTTGATATGAATGAAATGTGACCCATATATATATAGTATTTTAATACCCAAAACCAACCCTAAACTCTAATCCAAAAATATCAGCCACACATATAAATTTAGAAGATGTTGGTTGGCATAGTAAAGTATTATCCAAGACAATATAGTGAAAATGTTAGAAAATACACCCAAAACTATAACAAGTAGACCAATATAAACTAGAAAGGATAAATTCACAATATAGATATTATCAACTAGGCTAATACCATAGTATATATGAAAGCTATAAAATTTGGACAAAATGGTTAGATGGATAGATAGTTGGAGGGGATCATATTAGTAGTAGTAATGGTGTAATCAGGATATAATTCCAATTTCTCTCAAAAAACACAATGAGCCATTCCCACCAAATTAATAGTGCACCCTTTAAGCTTTTTACTCAAGAATATTGATGCATCAGGAAACCATTACAAGTGAAAGCATTAGTAAATGATAAATTGATAAACATTAGGTATATATATGAAATTCATCCCAAAACCTTTTTTTTAAATGTATTTATAAATAAAATGACTTGCACATGTTAGTATTTAAATCTTTTGGTTCATCACATAAAAGTGGACAACACAGAGTTTTCAACATTGTAATTAAATTCATCACCATGCCTCAACTCAACATTCCTCAAGATAAAATTCAATAACTTTTGGGTTTAGATAGAGTAAGAGATCACATATTGGCTTAATGCATATATTTCTCACCAAGTACTTGATTTGTTTATGTGAACCACATTATGTGAAATTATAGATTTCACTTTCTCAAACCATCCTACACTTATCTTAAAACCTAATGATTTTATCACTTCAAGATTAAGAAGTTTTCATGTATGTTTGTGAATTTGTTTTAGTTTTCTACTTTCTCAAATTTATATATTTATTGTTAAAAAATCCATTAAGTTGATATTATTATATGAAATTTTTGCATGTATTTTATTGTAGTGGTTATATTGAATAATATGTTAGTCTTGTCAATTATTTAGTTATAGATCATATTTACAACTTGTTAGTGATGTAGGATGTGCTTAGTAATTTGGTACTAACATTATCTTTGATTATGGTCATTGAATCTAACTACAATTATTTTTTTAGACTCTTTATTGTATTTATTATGATCTATAATTACAAGTAACTTATGATAGACATTGACTAATGATGCATACTTGATTTACTACATTCAATCAATTTGAAAGGTTTTATTCCTTAAAAAATAAATATAACCCCTTCTTTTGTGTTTTACTCTTCCCTCTATTTATGTTTTTTATGAGATCTTATTCTTTTAATATAGAATCACTTTAACTATATATTCTTGGGATTTAATTTGATCACTTGGGTAAATTTTCCTTGATGAGATGTATGTCACATGCTACTATTCAACCATTTGATTAATTAAAAACTATATATGTGTAACTTGTGCCCTGGAATGATTAGTGACTGATCTTAAAATGAGATGGTGAAAACTCATTAGTTATGGTGTGTATAAAACTTGCATCAACTAAAAATTGGTTATAGAAAGAATTCCTATTATGATCAATTTTCATCTAATGCATCATTTTATATCAGTTACTTGTTAATATCTAAAAATCCTAAAAAAAACATAAAATTTAAAAAACTAAAAATTAAAAAATGTGTATTCATTTGGTGAATCATCCATAAGCATCCCTTGTATTTAACATGATTTACTAGATGATCCATTTATTTTTCTTCCTAATTATGAAAAGAATAGCAAAAGAACTATAGAAGAACATTTTGTTGCTTATAAATCTATCACGAATGTTTTAAATATGAAATTTGAGGATATAACTTGCATATTATTTCTTTTTTACTTTAGAGGAAGAAGTTTATGATTGGTTTTTGGGATCAGAACCTAATTCTATTACTATTTGGAAGAATTTTGAAGACAAATTTTTATTTCAATTTGGTCAAATGATTGATGCTCATGTTTTGTTATACTAATTTATTATGATCAAAAGAGAACCTTATGAGCTAATTAAATATTTTATTTTTACAATTCAAAAGAATTATAATAAAATTTCAATCGGCCATAGACATTTTGAAGAATTGGTTTTAAATGTGAATTTGCTTGCTTTAAATCTATTAACCTCTATTTTGTGAGAATGTCTACAATAAATACCTTGGTTTTAGAATGTGTAGAAGCTATTCAGGTAGATAATCAATTATCATGCAAAAATAAAGGTCAAGTGGAGGATCCATTCTCTTTTTAAATTATTGTGCCAAATCAATGAAAAGTTCATGATCCTAGCATTGTTCTACAAGAACATTTTTAGTATGAGTAAGTTTATCATGAAACTTCTACTTTTATAAATCATGATATGATTGATGAGGAAGATGACATTTTATATTATGATAAATATAAAGAGATCTTAAATCTAGAAGAGCATAATCAACACATGTAAGAAGAAGGAAAAGATAATGTTTATTTATCATATGATTCAAGTCCTAAAAAATTGGTATTTATTGAACCTCTTATTTCAAACATTATATTCACCAAAATTTATGTAAATAAATCTCTTATTTATTTTTGTAAATACGTTGAGGTAAATCTTCTATAAACTAATGTTTATTCTAATTTAATAATTAATTAAGATGATTATGATGAATACATGCATGCAAATTATTTTGAATTTAAAATAAGAAAAATAAAAGAATTGTTGAAGGTATAAAAATATGGTATTGCACATTTGATGGCTTTAACTCAAACAATTTTTATTCTACCAAAGAGTGAGAGACATTCTACAAAATGTTTCCAAATCCACCCTCCTAGATTTGTTTGGAGTTATTTTTTTAAATTAGAGTAGATTAACTCTAAATATTGTTTTTAGTTTAATTTTCCTTTCGGTTAATTAATTTTAACAAATAAATCCATCATGACCATTCATCCACTTCACAAAATTTATTACAGTTGAAAATTGTTCACACTTATGGATATTTATGAGATGTTGATGAGGTATTTGAAGCTTAAAATTAGGGTATGTATCATAATTAAATTCAAAATTTATTTGAATATAATAAACTTATCAAATTGATGAAAATTATTTTGATATTTTCATGCAAATTTTAGAAATACTTTTCATTTTGATATAAATTACACATTTACATGCTTAAAATTTGTTCCAAAGATAATAAAATTTGATAAAGATAAAATATGAGTAAACTAACTTAAAATAAATTTTATTCCTGTACACCCTACCAATGGTGATTTCTAACCCATCTTTTAGAAAGCTTAAAAAAATGGAATAAGGGTGATTCAAGTATCTCTATTAGGATTATGGATACCTAGATGATAATAGATAAATACTTAGAATGGAATAAAAGGTATCTATGTTAGTACTATAGATGTCTAGCTAGAAATAGAACATTGATTGGCTTCCTAAAACCTTGTGCTTAAAGTTTAAAATAATTCTATTTTTTTTAAATAGAGAGACCTAAAATTTTGTGTTATCTTTGTTAGAACTATCATAAAAAGGGGAAATAATATTTAGATAATCACATATGATTTGATAAATGAGAAGGGTTAGTATTTTACATGATTATGTTTAAAGTAGTTTTAGTTATCTATTTTACTCATTTTTTTATAAAAATTAATTATTTTATAAAAATTAAACTATAAATTATTGGCTCTCCAATACTAATGAGTATTTATTCACTCAGTTTTCATTTGTTTTAGATTAAGGTAAAATCAGGTTTTGAAGGACCCCGAAACCCTTTAATAGAATCAAGAAAGATAAAGCATTAACAACCACCAGGAAAAGCATTCCTGAAACCTACTGAAGAACAGTATCAAAATCAAGTTTTACAGGGACCTAAAACCACAAACATAGTCCAATAAAAGTACCCAGGTTTTACAAGGACCTAAAACCTCAAAGGACATACAGCATAGGGTAAATAATGCTAAAAAATATATATCTTTAGCATTCTACCCTGGCCAACAATGCAAGTTGCCATTGCAAAATAACGACACACAAGCATTTACTGGGACATTAAAATTTTGAAAAATACCTTTGGTTTCTCTGTCCCTTTGATTTGATGGAGACACCATCAGATCCAATAATAATGATGGTCGTAGCCATGTCGAGAAAAAGGCCGTGCTCCACCACACCCTCAAACCCTAAAATCACACTGCCCACAACCCTAGCATCCTTAATCGGTGTCTCAAAATACAAATCCACACAAGAATCTATGGCCTCCACTAGAAGTAGGTGGATCCTTTCTTGCCCATGCTCACAATCGTGTACCCCACACCTACCTATCATATCTCCTTTAAACACCTCTTTGCTCACTTCAAAACCATGTTATTGAAGCCGCCACAGAGGCCGCGGTCACCTGTAACCACCACCAGAGCCACCTTCTACACGGGGTGCACTGACACAGAGGAAAAAAAATTTCCCCCATCCATTCACTATTTCCTTCACAAACTAGATTGGGATGGTAGTCCAACTCAGGCTGGAAATCCAACCCGGGTTCCATCCATAATATAGAAATTTGAGGTAAAAATAAAGTTCCACGCAATAATAGATCTCGCATTACAGTGCCGTGCAGACGCGAGGAAGGGTTTGAGGGGGCCGCACAGACGTGAGCCCCCCCAACCCCTCCTTATGATTCCAAGTTTTCATTTGTTGTGTACCAATACACCCAATATTTAAAAAACTTAGGACCTTAAGATTTGAACTAAAATTATTTCACATTCTAATTGATTGTATATTGTTAGCTAAAATGATATATATTTATTTAAATTTGATTCAAATTTAAAAATAATTATATTATGTTTTAAACATGTTGTACGATCAAATTAATGTTAAATACAATAAAATATATGTTCAATACATAAAATAAATGTTTAGTGTGTAGTAGAGAAATAGGCTTTGTTTGGTGGAAAAATTGTGCATGTACAATTTTTTAGAAATTATTGATCATCACTTTTTGAGGTAATATTTTAGATATTAAATCTAATTGGATTGGGTTAAAACAATTTATGAAAGAATCCAAATTTCATAAGATGAAGATGGTTTAATATTTTTAGTCACATAAGTTTAAAATCAAAATATATGGTCATACAAAATCACCTTACTAGATAGATTTGATAGTTTTCATACTAAGTCAATTTTTTGTCATTTTCATAGTTGACAAAACTAGTTGTCGACACTAAATTTCATGATAAAATTCACACAATCAAATAAAATTAGATAATGCTAAAAAAAATTATGCAGAGAACCAAATATAAGGAGAACACATTGGTCCAAAATGAGTAGTAAATCTATTTTTCAATAAATATATATGGCTCCATGAAATCAATGTATCAAGCAAATTTATTAATTTTTGTACATAGTCAAATAAATTATTTTGACCCAGATAATATTATTTAAGGATAGAAATATTTATTTAAAATTAGAAAATCTTATTCAAATCTCATACAAATTTTGAGGAACAAGTCAATCAAATTTATTTATAAGTAGATATTAGTTGTTAAAAATAAATAAAGCATGTAATTTGGATGAAAATTCAATGCTCAAGTTTTTATTTATTTTTAGTAGGGATAAAATTAGAAATATAGTTCACTCTTCATGTGATCTATGCATTAGTGGCTTTGGTCCATTTAACTTTATTATTAATAATTATATTTAACTCAATTATTATTCAAAAAGATTTTGGAAGACAAATAACAAGATTAAGAAATCTTCATGGATATTTTGTGAGTTTGTTTTAGTTTTTTACTTTCTCAATTTTTTATGTTTGTTTTAAATATTTTTTACTAATTTGATATTATTGTATGGTATTTATGCATGTATTTTATTATAGTGATTAGATTCAATAGTGTGTTAATCTTGTTAATTCTTTGGTTATAGATCATATTTACAACTTGTTAGTGACATAGGATATGTTCAACAATATAGTAATAACAACATCTTTGATTATAGTCATTGAATCTAACTAATTTTTTTTTTAATACTCTTTACTATGTTTGTTTTGATTTATTATTATAACTAATTTATGATAGACATTGGTTAATGATGCATTCTTGATTAATTTAATCAATTTGGAAGGGAAAAATTCATAGATGCCCTTCGTTTCTACCTTACTCCTCCATATTTTATATAATATCTTATTATTTTAATGTAGAATCACTGTAAATATCTATTCTTGAGTGTTAATTTGATCACTTATATGAATTTTATTTAATGAGATGCAGGTCACATGTTGCTACTCCACCACTTGGTTATTTAAAAAATGCGTACCTATAAATTTTGCCTTAGAGTGATTAATCACCAATCCTAAAATGATATGGTGGAAACTCATTATCTATGGTATGCATAAAACTCACATCAACAAAAACATTTTTTGAAAGTGCATTTGTAATTTCTAAATGAAGGATTAAAAATGGCATGCACATGTTAGTATTTAAATCCTTTATTTCATCACATAAAAGTGGACAACATAGACTTTCAACACTATAATTGATTCATCACCATGGCTCAACTCAACATTCCTTAAGATAAAACTTCAACAAACTTTAGGTCTAAATAGAGTAAAAAATTCACACATTGGCTTAATTCATATGTAACTCACCAAGTACCTATTTTGGTTATGTGAACCACCTGAAGTGAAATTTTAGATTCACTTTCTCAAAACATCTTACACTTATATTGTAACCTAATCATTTTATCACATTGCTCTTATTCTCATTAATCTCACTACATTTTTTTTTGTGAACTCTATATGTAGCTACTCAAACTCCTTTATAAGCAATCTTTTTATAACCATTTCAAATGATGTTTGAGAAACTTTTCATAATATTGATGTTTTTTATTCAAATAATTGTATTGTTTTTCATGTTCAATAATATTTTCCAACAACCTGATACCTATAATTTCCAAGCTTATACTTCGAATTTCAAAATATGACCTTGTAGAACATATTTATATTCATCAGCTACAATTTTTTTTGAATACAATATAATAAATCTCATCTTAAAACCAAAACTTTATTATTATTATTTTAAATAACACATTCATCCTTTTCAAACAATATACTCATGTCTTTTTATCTAATAGAGATTAAGTTATTTTTTATCCCTAATACACATAACATAACGGCATTATAAACATTATTACTATTTGGTATCTTAATCAAAGTTTTTAAAACTAATTTGAAATTAAATGCAATATCATTCCCAAAAGTGAATTAACCTCATTTAACTACATTAATTTTATGAAGCCACTTTTCTTGGCATGTCATGCGATGTTTATTATCTAGACTTTAGCTTCATCATGTTTTGTCTCATACAAAACTATAAAGAGTTGATATTCTTTATAATTTTTCTTAGCCATATAATGTCTTGATTAATTCTTATATATGTTAGAGTAATTAGTGTAATTATTCTAAACATGTAAAAATAAAAAATAAAGTTAATAACTTCTACTTATAGATAATGTATACTAAAATATGATTTATAAGCATCAAAAGAAAATGAAATTTTTAGAATTATATTTCATAACTTATGGGATATATAAAATTTAATTTTTTTCAATGTTTCCATTATAGGAAAGGAGACCCTAGCTTTAAATAATTCTTATAAAATTCATAGGATAATACAATAGGATCCTTCTAATAGTTGTTATTTCCTATTGTCATCACATTAAGAAGGTCACCACTAGATTTGTTTTCCTTCCTAGGCTCCAATTTTTTTTCTTTAAAAAAACTTACTTAAGGATATTTTTATTAATTTTCATAGTTCTATCATGTATCTCTTTTTTATAAATGGACAAAACACTCCATGTAACTACCCCCAAATGTAATATGTGTCAACATATCCTTTCTGAGATCTCTAAACTCTATCATTAGAACTATGTTATTCAAATTTTTAATATGGAAATTAAGATTAATGATTCTCCTATGTTGATACCACATTTCACCTTATATAAAGACAAGACCATATTCATTGAGTTAGTTCATTCGGTAACTATTCTTATAGAGACCTAGTTTCATATCATTGACTAGTCTAGGAATTGTTTTTAATATTTCAGCATTCTTGCTTCTAATAGCTACATATAGCATGTTGATACTCCATACTATCCTAAAAATTTAAAAAATGGTTTTTAAAAATATATATTTCCATCAAATAGGATAAAACAAAAACATTATATGGGAATAAGAGACAAACATAGGTAACATGGAAGACACCACCATGTTTCATTTATTGAACACACACACACACACACAAAAAAAAAAACAACAACAACAAAAACAATAAAATTCAATGGAAACACACCAACCAAATTTATACAAAAATTAAAATATATATAGGGGGAAATAAATATAATATAACTAAATAAGGCCATTCACTGGTTGGGTAAAATATGAGCCTTTATGAGATAACTTTTGGAAAGATGAAAACAACTCTTGTAAAGACATGAGTGATATAAGAAACATGGTTTTAATTGCATCCATAGGAGAAAAAATGAGGCATGTGTAGGAAGAAAAATATGGACTCAAATTCTTGATTATGAATAAACAAAATACAAATATTAATTGCATCTATAAAAGTACATATGACATGCACATTTTTCTCACGAATACAGGGAGTATGATTCAAGTGAATATTTTCATTGTAAACAACATGATACATACCTATAAAATATTCTATTTGTGGTTGATCTTATATCTCTTATACCATGAATTATTGAACTAAATATTCCTTAGATGCCTCCAAAGGTAGGCTTGTGATCAAAACCTCATGGCATTAAAAATTACCAAGAACTTCTTGTTGATTACTACTTAGATTTTCCCCATAAATTTTTGCATGTTTGTGTTCAATATCACCACATGTATCTTCTCCATTAATGTGAATCCCTCTATTCTCATTTTTCATTTCACATTCTTAGAAGGAGTCTAAAAATGGTTATTTTAATACATTCTTCCATGGACTCTATCTGTTGGGCTAAAATGCCAAGATATTATTCAAAGAACCAAATGAAAGAAGTTGATTCCTTATGTAAATGTTCACCATGGTAGAATTAAAAAGTTTTCCTTCATTATCAATGCCAAAAAACCTCTTATTTTTAAACTTTCTCCACCTTGCACAAGTTTTGAAGTGAGAAAATCTCCTTATGTTTGATTTGAAAGAATCCATAGAAATATTTCAAAAAATGTACTCTCTTGGGATAATCAACAATCTTACCAATTATATTTTATATAAAATAGATATAAAGAGAAAACCATTTATTTTTATATCATTATTTTCAAGAATCCAATGAGCACTTAGTTTTAAATCCTTTATGATTTTATTAATTTGTTTATTTCTTCTCTTGCCACCAACTATCCATGCTACCGGGTTTTATAATCAAAAATAAAACATTGGGCAGCACTAAAAAATTAATATCATAATGATGACCTTAGTTTCATCATTTTTCAGGATTCATTTCAAAAATATCACCACTATTATTTTGAAAGGGGAATATTCCATTCAAATTTTATAAATCAGATACACTATTGAATCACTAGCAGAGTCACCAAAAACTATTGGCAAACATTTATGTTGCTTGAGCTTTTATTATTTTCATGACTCATTTAATGGGGCATGATAGAATTTTTGCAACAAATGGATAACTCAAAATTGAGATGGTAATTTTCCTCTCAATTTGAGAGGGGCATATCCCTCATATGATTATAGGTTTTTTTAATTTTTTATGTAGTTTTAACTAGAAATCACAAAAAGGAAACAAATTTTGAAAAAGGTGGAAGCTAAAAATGGGAGAATAATGGAGAAGGATTGAGGTGAGAAACATATGGTGCAATAAATATAGAGAACCACCAGAATACCTCAAAATTAAATTAAATTGATGGAAATTATTCCTCTAACACAATATTGAATGTAGGATCAGTGGATGAAATATGAATAAAAGGCTTGGTTAAAATCAAAAATTCTCCTCAAAACTCAAATTGGGTACTCTTGGTAAAAATATAATATGCGGGGTTTACAACACAAATTATGGAAACACTATGAGCATTACACATCCAAGAAAAGTGTAAAATTTTAATGGATTATCTTTATATGAATAGAAACATAATTTTTTTGAAAAATAGCATAAAATCCATTGATCTAAATATTGATCTCACCTACTTTTTTGCATCTCATTACTCAAATCTAAAAGTGTACATATCCCAAACACAAAGTTATAGCCAATGCTTGTCCAAGAGATTGAAAGAAAGAACTCCCCCTTTGCTCAATGATCTATATTTTTATTTTGAAATATATTCCCCCAAAAACAAAAAGTTGGAAAGTCATCCATTCCACTAACTCAACCTAAAGCTAATTTTATGCTAAATAAAGTTTTCCCACAATTAATTTTATTATTTTGGTATTTTAACAATGCAAATTTGATTTTTCACTTAAAAAAGCATTAACTCTAAATAGAGTTAATTATATCAATTACTTTAAATAGATTAAATTAATTTAAATACATATCTCTCTCTATGCACTCCTTTTTTATATTATATTATGAATTTAATTAAAATTGATCAATTCTAAAAATAATTAATAATATAATTAATTCATTTAATTTATACATATGGCCCATGAACATCACATTCAAAATGTGTTTTATGTGGACTTTCCTATATCATTGCATTGTCCATTATGCTATGGATTTTATAAAATCGCTATACAAGGTTAAGAAATTAAAATCAATGAGAAAACAACTTAAATGCATAGTGAAATGTATATGATAAAAGTTAAATTCAAAAAGACATTGTTTACACATTTGACACAAGATGACCCTTGAAAAATGGGTTATAAATTTGGGTTAGATAGCCCTAACCACTCCTCATTGAGTTACTAAGAATCATATATGTTCCAATACTTCAAAGAGGACTCAAACCACACGTAGTTCTCCCACTTAGAGGTGTGTGTGTGCACCATCATGATCATGATAGAATACAATGCAATATTTGGATTTCAACACTTGACAAAATACAACTTTGACCTATTTTGTATTCATGATTATATCCATGGATATTCCTTTGAGTGTTTTTTATATGTATATTTTTTTGTGATAGTGTCTCAAGGGGGTGTTTATAGACACTAGAAATTTTTACACTATAGTTTTAGATGTCACACCAACCCCTAAGTCACCCCTTGACCCCCTTAGGACCATTTCATAACCTTTCAACCTCCAAACATAAGTCAAAATGGCTAATCCTACCATTTTAACTTTTCCCTCTCAATTGTCAATAGTTGACCCTTAAGCACCAATGGTTAGGCTCAACCACAGATGGTCAGCCCTTAACTACCTTAAGAGTTAACGTCAACTGAAACTCTATCTTTATTTTTTAGTAATAGCTATTTGATCCATAATTTTTCATAATCAATGCATGTTGAACCTAAATTTAGACAACTTGTTAGACACTTTGTTTAACTTCTTATTTCACCACATCCTTCCCTCTATATTAAGAGAGGAAGATGAGGTGAAAGATCATCATCAAAACTTTTTGTGTAAGGGATCATCAAATCTTCTTATGCAGGTATCCTTCTTACTTATAGTGACCAAGATAGAGATCAATAGTGCTGCTACAACTCATCAGTCAATAGCCAATATAATGTCATTCTATCAAAATTGTTTCAAAATCTACAACAAGATTTTAGCCAATCTCAACATTCTTTAGACCAACAATAATAAACCTAAGTATTTATTCCTTATCAGGTTTCATCAATTATTTTTTGTGTCATTTTTTATATCACTTTCCCTCTACCTGAACCAAACACCTCTTAATAATACCTTTTGTCTCATAACAGTATCCAACACAAGCTCACCTTCCAAGACCTCTCTACAACCTTCCAAATGAAACTTCTTTTCTTAAGCTAGATCCCATAGTAACCATAAATGGTTTCCTAATGGCCAATAATTTAACCCTAACCATCGATGGTTTGACCCTAACCACTAATGGTCTCTATCTATCATTATCAAAAGCAAGATTATTTGGTGTATCAAACCCTAAACAAATCCCATTTTTTGAGTTTATATCTTATCACAAAGGATCACTCAATATTTTGAACCATGTTTGTTTATTTGGCATTGATATCTAATCATTTATTGTTATAATTAGTCAAAATCACTTATTTCTTCTCCAGCACTTCTTTTATTTCATTTTAGTATCCTATTTTATTTAGTCAAGCAATTTATCTTTCATTTTTAGAACTTGATTGTTTAAAAGTGTGGATTGATAGCCTCCAAGGAAGCTTATGATTGTTGGATCTAGCTAACGCTAGACAATCCACCCTACCATCCAACTAATCAATTATTTATTTAGTGATTTCTTATCTATAGGTCATTCTTCCCTATACAAAGAGGAGTCTCTACAATCATCTAGATCAATGTGTGCATAATATATCAGGTTCTACAAACCTCACCCTTATTTCAAGTTTTACATTTTTCTTCTTAAAAAATAAAGCAAAATTTTAGTGAAACATTATGGCATGCCCAGTGGGACCCTTGAGATTTTTATTGGGTTCATAGCTATAGGACATTTAGTTGCATTAGAGAAGAGTCATCCATTTCATTCTTTTCTAAAAATTAAATGTTCCTTATCTCCTTTCTTTCTTTCCAAAAGACAAGTTCTAGCTTTCTTTTGTTTTCTTAGAAAAGGGTAAACATTATCTTATTTTACTTTCACTTCTGAAAATCAAAAGTGTTCATCCTAGGCTTAGGATTTACATTATCATCATCATATCTAGGTGCATATTAGTTGTTTTGTATTCATTTGAAAAGACATCAAAATTTTCTTTTAGATTAAAATTAACTTTGCATCCACTATTTGCTTGTATTGATTAACTCATATTACTTAATTTAATCAAGTAGATTAATCGTAGTCTCACCTATCTCCAAACACACAAGACCAAACCATGCATTCAATTAAACATCAAAACATTGACATAAGGCCTAACTAGGATTTCATGACCTAGCGATCACCTTTCCTTAGCTATCCTACTTGGATTTCACCACCAAGGGGAGAACCAAATTTATACATTAGTTGAGGATAATCTCTATCAACTCGATATATTTTGTTAAGCAAATGACACCCTTATCATTATGGTTTCTGAAGTGATGGGGTAAGACCCAATATCAATCCATGTACCAAGTTATAGTATAGATCTTGAGAGCCTTTAACTACCTGAAACAATCCTTAGATATGTTCTTCTAGTACCTACTCCATAAGCCCAAGTTGGTCTTCATAACTTCTTTAAAATTGAGGCATAAGCCTAAAGAGAGATAAAAAATTATCTTAAGATGTTAATGCACATTAGTATATGCATTATTTTCCTCGATATATTTTTATTTTTGATTACTTCTCTTTTGAGATGTGAGATCACTTGTATCTTCTTTTTTCACCTATTTGCATGGTTTTAACAAGACAATAACTAAAAAACCAAGTAAATCAAGATCCACCTCCTAATTTCCCATCTTCCTCTTCTCCTTCATCCATGGAGTAGGTCTCAGATGTAGATATTTTTCCCCATTCTTATGAAATTCCTAGTACACCCCAAATGATTACCCAAGGTGATATGGATTTCACCACTTTTATAGATAATAACCCCATAGCCCTCCAACATTACTTTAACACCATATCCCACTATACCCCTACTTTAGTTATACCTATTGACCCACCCTATGGTATGTCATCCCACCTTATGGGTAGTACCTATATTTCCACCATTTATACCCAACCCTTAGTCACCCAAACATCATCTTCTACCAATAATCCCACCAATTCCACCATCTAAAACCAACCCACCCAACCAACCAACACCCAAACACCTTCCACCCTAACCAATAACCCTTCTAGTATAGGAGTAACACAACCTTTGGGAAATGACACTCTACTTACCATGGGAGTACCCTCTGTTAGTATTACCACTCTTCCTCTTAGTTCCAACCCACTTACCTCCACTCCTTCCAGAACTTGGTGGTTTCCATACATTCTACCCTTCCACCCATTAGTACTAAGATTGCTACCCATCCTCAACCTATCAACCTAATCATACCTCCAACCCAACCCATGTCAATTACTCAACAAGTTCTTATTGCACCCTACCCAAGCTATATTCTAAACTCATAGGGGTATATGGATCCATCCTCTACCTAGCCTCCTATATCCACCTACCCATACATGGTATCCTCCTAACCAATCATGCCCACACATCAAAATTTGACAACCTCCCAACCTTACAATATCCATCCTTATGTTGCACCTACCCAAACCCAACATAATATACATTATAACTATGAGGGTGCACAATCACAAAAAAATATTATTAAGATGTTAATGAACAAAATGACTATTGTGTAGACTAATTACCTAGTGAATACTAGATTATTCAGTCTAATTAACATTAATTATCAACCCAAGGTGCATACACTTTTCAAGGATGTCATCACTATATATGCATTATTGATTTATAAATCAACTTATTTTACTAGTTTTAGTACAATGAACTTATGTTGAATTTCCTAGATAGTTATACTATGAAACTATTATGATATAAATACATAAATACTTCACACTTATAAATCACACATGCATCACACTTTATATAATTAGATTAATAATTAAATCTATGTACACACTCTTAACTAAGGAGGGTCAGGATCTTTACTACAACTCTTTTTGAGGGGCCCCTTCCTCATTCAGAATTGAGTTCCAATCCTTCTCTGAGAGATTTGCAAAAGCTTCTTACAGAATCAACTTTCTCATTACTCAAATCTATAGCAATTAAATATTTCTATACAAGATTATAATGCAATGACTTCTATAGTTTTATTAACTATCCAATCTTTAATTGAAACTCACTAACTTCTAATCCAATCTAAGTTCAGCTATTAAATATAGAAGGTAGTTTATTAACTTCTAACTAAAGACACCAAACTAGGAAAAATTAAAATACTTTAGAAACTACCTCAATCAACCTTCAAGTGGTTAATAACTGAAGTTACTTGTTTTATTCTTGACTAGGTTAAGGACAAGGTATATTATTTTGTTTTTTTATTTATTTTTATCTCCTTTTTATTGTCCTTGTCTTTCTCATCTTTGGAATAACATTCAAACTTCCTTGCATGTAGGTAGTCTATACAACTATGGTCCTTTCCACTTATCCATTCAGTTCCCAAGACAACTAGATGTGTCCTTAAGATCTGATCACAATAATAGTTGTGTTTTGTATAGTGGTTGCAAGTAACCTATAAGTGAAACCTACAGTTACTATAGGCACTCTATAGTGGCTATGGGCAACCTGTAGGCAAAGCCTATAGTTGTTATGAGCACTCTACAGTGGTTATGGACAACCTATAGGTGAAGCTTACAATTGATGCAACTAATTTATAGTGGTTATGGGTAGCCTATATGTGGAGCCTACAATCACTATGAGTAACATACAGTGGCTATAGGCATCCTAAAAGTGTTGTGCCCAAATGAGATCCTACAGCCTTACATTATCCTTCAAAATCTTGTTAAATAAAGTTACACAAGTATAATCTAATCAAGTAAAAAGCATCAATAACTCATAACATTATATATATATATATATATATATATATATATATCAAATGCACACACAAAATTAAAAATTTATTCATTCATTTGTATGAGTCATGGATGGTTATGGGGATTTACATAGAAAAATATATATACTAGGTATGGATGAGTCTACAAAATAGAGCAATTGGTGGCCTCATCACACCCCCTAATTAACCTCTTGCTCAACCTCGAGTAAGTCCTAGTTGCATTTTAAAACCACAAAATTATCTAAAATTAAGGGGCTTAGTGTATCCTGGCCCTTCAAGGATATAGAAGCCTTTAGCATCATCAATCTTCTCCCATCTTAACTTTTTAGCCTCTATTAATATTTCAATGGTTTCATGCATTTTATTAATCTTCTCTTTTAGATACTTGATCCTAGTTTTAGTGATTTCTAGTTTTTCTTCCAAGTCCACTTGTTGTTCTCTGGTTTAAACACATACTTTAAATCTTTGGACTAACTTCTTGTAGTGATTTTTATCATCACCAAATTATTCCTTAAGAAAATGTAGAAGGTCATCAATTTCTATAGGTGTGGTAACTGAAAGATCCACATCAATGACTTATTTTGTTGTAGGTGTTTTTCTAGTGGGTAATGGAGGAGGAAATTTATTGTAGAAGGGTACCAAAGCCAAAGAATAATCTATTGTAGGTGATTATATGGCCAAGGTAGATGAAATTGCTAAAAGTTCCTCTAATACCTTTTCTCTATCCATAGAAGGTTCTACAAACTCTGCTACCCCTAGAAGTGTTTTAATGCCTCTTTTTCCTTTCAATTATATTATTTCATTCCTCAAACTGTATATTTATTTCATAGCTTATTCTAATGTTTGGAAATCTTAGGCATGGGTAAATATCTCTTATTATGCTTATCTTTCCATGGTTTCTTATTTAATCAATTCCTCTTCTACTATAGGTTGATCTGCCATTCTCAATTATTCTTATGTATACCCAATGTTTTTGAGGAGATCAATGTATTCATCAGTGAATCTAGATGGTTGAGGTGACTATTATTCTTCTTCCTTGGTAGATTCTGCATCATTATACCATTCTTCAATTTTAAACACATCAAAGGTCTTCCAAAACCTGGGCTCTTTCTTTGGATTTTCATCCTCACTAATGTTTATGGGTGAGGAGGTTGTAGTTGTCTTTTATTTCTTAATTCTTTGAGATATCCTAGGAGGATGTCTCCTTCTTCTTGATATAGTGGGTTTATTTTCTTTAATTTTCATTTTCCATTTAAGAGGGATGGCTAATAGAACTTATTTTTCCTATACAGTAGTTGATGGAAGAACTTCCTCTTGTCTTAAACAAGCCATGGTAGAAAGATCAATCTGTGGTGAGGAGACAATGGGAGAAGGAATATGTTGTTGTGGACTTCCATCCTCTATGTCAAAAGGAGGTAGGACTAGTTTCCTTTTATTTCTTCTACCCATAGCAATTTCAAATGGACCCTCAGTAGTTATAGGTTGACCAGTAACAGTGGTGCCTACAACATCTTCTTGTACAATCTATTGGGCTTACTCTTCATTATTACCCTCTTCTTGCTGAGGTTCATTATTCCCTAGGGTTAAAAATTATTCCCAACTTAGGTCAGGTTTGATAGAGTTTATTTCATGTTTAGTTATCAACCATATTAGGCAATGATGGGATAGGGATTTTTCAATACCCTTCTAGTACTTTTCGGACATCTTTTTTAGAATGTTTCATAAGTGATTTGGAACATTAATGGTTCTATCATGCCTTAAATGATTAATAAATTTAAACTAAAGAGTATAAATTAGGGAATACCTTCCTTCACAAGTCATGTATCTAATGATATACGAGGCTATCTCCCTCTAGGCTACAAGTAAGCTGAGTCTCTCCATACCACCTTTCTTCAGTACTAGTCTTTCATTTTCTTAACAAAATTGTTGTCTAGCCTCTTGACTATTAGGTTTGTCTTTCTAGTTCTCCCTTATACTTGGTAGCCTAGTTGCCTAGCTCAATAGTTATTCATTGACTAGGAATGTGATGCCATGTATAGTAGCTTGGTTTCTAGTAAAGGATCTTGCAAATTCATTAGCAAGGGATTATGAGAAATGTTTCAATTTCTCAAAATAGGTGGTCCAACTAACTCTATTGAAAAAAACCCAATTAGCTTGGTCTTATTGAAGTTGCCCGTGATCTGTGGGTTCTCTCCTCACAATTGAACCTCCCATTCTATTAAGTTTAAATTTTATACCAATCCTTTCAATCAGTAATAGGTGACACACTCTATTTGGATTATAAAAATTTACATGTAGAAAATTAGGGGTTTGTTCAATAATGACAATTTGTGGTTACAGGTTTTAGGGTTACAGGTTTTAGGGTTGTTTTATCTTTGCGTGAATGGGCATACTTATAAGGGAAAATAAAGAAATTGATTACTTTCCATATAGTGTATTATGGCTTCATTATGGAATTTAGTCCTACATGTTTGGATCTTGTAGTGTGATATTATCACCTGTAGCTTCTTCCCCCCATGTGAATTGTCACATGTCCTCAAGTGACATGGAGTGAATAGGATAGAAGGGATAGAATGGGGTCATAATTAAAGGTATAAGTGTGGGTTGGGAAGTCATCATGTGGGTTTAAGTGTGAGTTAAGGGGTATTAAATAAATGATGTGTTTTATGATTTTAATATGTATTTTAATATTGTATATGCTATATTAAAATAATGAATACTTTTCAATGATCAAAATATATGACATACCTATTAACGGTTTACCAAGGATTATACTGAGGATATGCATGTGAGTGTTTGCATGTAAGTGATTTGATGGAATGAAATGATTGTGCTTGTAATATAATTGGACTAAAGTGGGGTCCTTTTGAAGTAATGATGAGATCATAGGATGTTAGGCTTCAATGGTGCCCTAAACTCACCTGCATGTGTGTCATGATAGCATATATAGAACTAGAATAGAGGTCTTATACTTGGATGAGAGATTATTGTTCTCCTTTCAAAAGGTGGTTATTATAGAGTCGTGTAATCCAAGTCAGGTGTTTCATAAACATGGAAGGGGGTAGTTGAAGGTGTTAATGCTTAGTGATCTTCCTCTGCATGATTAGCCTATGTGATATTTTACTATTTGTGGATCCTACCTAGTGACTTTGCCATGTTATTTAGGGGTAGGCCTAAGCATGATTTTGAATTTTTTGCTCTAATACTCCTTCATTCCCACTTTGGTTGGTATGGCATCCTCCTTGTATGCCAAAAATATCATAGCCAAGGCCATAGCTTAAATTATGGGAAGAGTTATCCTGCATGTGCTTAGAAGGATGTTAGGGTATGCCTGTAGCAACTAGAGATGGCACTCATAATGATGGAAAAGTTGTGCCCAACTATGGTAAAAGTGATTTTAGTAGCTACAAAAGATCCCATAACAACTGAAGGAGGTACCTGTACTAACTATAGAAGAACCCATAGCAACTAAAGGAGGACGAATAGTTTACTTAGAATAATTGTTTATTTTTTATTTTTTTTATTTTACCCCTAAGTATCCAACAAGATAGTTTTTTATTTAGGCCCATTTTATAGTTTTGGGTAGCCAATAGGCTAGTTTTTTACCCAAAAACTATCAACAATTCCCAAAAAAGGGTTTTCATTGTTGGGTTTTTTAACTCTAACTATTGTCTATAATAGAATGTTTATTTTGGGTCCTTACCAAGTCAGCAATGACGGTGATTGGTCAAGGACCAAGTGAAGGTCTTAGTCTTCATGCTAGAGGAGGGATAGATGTCCTCCACTCCTTGTTCATCTGTGTGTTATCTATTTCTCCATTTATTTGGTAAGATATCATGCTGATCCATCACATCATTATATCCATTTTGTAATTACATGTGTATGTACTTGGAAAACTCCTCCTAAGTGATTGGCTTTTTGTACAACTTTAGTCTATGTCCATTGATTAAGAGATATAATCTTACCAAATCAATGGTTTGGAGTTGCACTACTCCACTATCAAAAACATGCTCCATCTCAAATGAACCAAGCCATCTGGTCTAGAGTTTGCCCTTATGATCATTGTATTTTGAATCAAAAAGAAGGGCCCAATCTCTTACATTGAATTGCCTAGTCTTAATGTACCTATCATGCCAGCTAATCTGGTAGTGTTATACAAGTTTTGTGGTCTACAATGTCTACTATCTATATTCATCTAAGGCATTTAGTTACATAAGCCTTTTTGTACTTTAGATATATCCATTCCAAGTGCTAGTGTTGTCTGTATGGTTTTATACTCAAATTCTATTGGCAATACAATTTTTTTTCCATAGACCAACTCATATGGGGTGAAGCCTATAGTAGTTTTTCACATGATTCTATAATCTCAAACAAATTTAAGACGTATAGCCTCCCAATCCTTTTGGGACATACTAACAGTCTTGGTCAAAAAAATTCTAATTCCCTGTTGGTGACTTCTACCTATCCATTGGACTATGGATGATATGGAATTTATTCCTTATGCCTAATCTCATATTGTTGGACCAAAGTAGTAATAATACTACCAGTGAATTGGGGTCCTTGATCAATGACTATTTCTCATGCATACCATATCTTGTGAATATTTATTCATAGAGGAAAGTTGTCACCTTCTTATCCCTAGAATGTGTAATAAGCTTGACCTCCACCCATTTAGTGACATAGTCAGTACATACAAGGATGTACTCTTCATTTCTAGATTTTGGATCAAAAGATTGTACAGAGTTTAGGCCCCATTTTTCAAATGGTTCAAGCACTATTTGAGGCTACAAAGGCATCTCATCTGAGAGTGTAGGTCTCCCCATACACTGACATCTATCAGAATGAGCAGTATACCTTATGACATCTTTATAGAGTGAGGGCAAATAGTATCCTATGTTCATGATTTTTGCTACTATATGTTTGGCTACAAAGTGCCTTCCATAGGGTTCATCATGGCAGGCTTTGAGGATATTTGAAACTTCATCTTCTCTAAGACATCTTTTGATGATGGAGTCAGGCTCAGTATAGAAAATAAATCCAAACACTAATGAATACTTACCACTTTTTTGAATCAAAGCTCTTCTTTGTTTAGGAAGGAAGTATTGTGGGAGTAACCTTGTGCTAAAGTATTTAGCAATATCAACATACCAAAGTGTGGTAAGGGTGAGAGAGAATAGGTGCTCATATAGAAATGATTCATCCACTATAGTATCTTCTTTAGGGGATTGTAGGCATGATAATAAATTAGCCATGATGTTATCCCTACCAAGCTTATCTATAATGGTGAGATCAAATTCTTGTAATAAGAGCAGCCATCTTATCACTCTGACTAGGACAGCTAGTTTATTCATAAGGTACTGAATGGCTACATGCTCTGTATGAAAAAAGACTTGATACCCTATGATGTAGTGATGGAACTTGTTGATATCATAGAATACTACCAATATCTATTTTTTAGTAACTATGTAATTTAATTTTACTGCATGTAGGTTTTTGCTTACAAAATAGATATCACAATTGAGTGCTCCATATTTTTGGGCTAGCATAGCTCTTAGGGCAATATCTAAAGTGTTTATGTGAATATGGAAGGGAGGATTTTGATTAGGACCATGTAGAATAGGGGTGGTATTTAATAATTCCTTCACATGCTTGAAGGCTACAACATAGGTAGGAGTCTAAAGGAATTCAATATCTTTAATTAAGAGAGTGAATAATGGTTTTGCTACGTTTCTTAAATTATTGATAAATCCCCTGTAGTAACTAGCATGTCCTAAACAACTCCTAACATCTTTTTGTTTTTTAGGAACAAGGAGAATTTTTATGATGTTGATTTTTGTAGGGTCAACATTAATTCTTTCAACAGATACATGGTGGCCTAAGACAATACCTTCAATCATAAGAATGTAGTATTTCTTGTGATAGCAAAACAAATGGTGCTCTTGACAGTGTTGTATCACTTTCTCCAAGTTGTTAAATCACTCATCAAATGTTTCTCCATAAATAGTGAAGTCATTAATATAAATTTCTACACATTCATTTGTCATACCTACAAAAATACTCAAGACAACTCTCTAGAATTTTGCAAGAGTATTACATATCCCAAAAGGTAATACAACATAAGCATAAGTACCCCAAAGATAAGTGAAGGTGGTCTTCTCCTAGTCCTCAGGAGCAATGTTAATATGGTTGTAGCCATTGAATCCATCTAAAAAAGAAAAATATTTCTTCCCTACTAGTGTGTCCAACACTTAATCAATGAAGGGTAGAGTAAAATGATCCTTTCTAGTTGTTGTATTAATTTCCTTATAATCTATGCATACACACCATTATCCATTTTTGTTTTGTACTATTACCAAAGGTGAAACCCATTCACTATTTGAGATGGGGTGTATAAATCCAATAGTCAGTAATTTCTACAATTCCACTTTGACTATTTCTCTAAGAGCTGGATTCATCCCTCATTGTGGTTGTCTAATTGGTTGGCACTTTTATTTTGATATATATATGATGTATGCATGTTTTTGGGCTGATTCCATGCATATCCTCATTATCCCATGCAAAAGAACATTGGTTTGCATGCAACATGATAACTAGGTGCTTTTCCTCATTTGATTCCAACTTACTATTAATAAGTAATGTTTTTCCTAGAGAGATTTCAATTTTCCATGAGTGTTTTCATCATTTCTATATTGTTAATGGATCTAGTTTGGCTATAGCTATAAGGCAATAATTGGTAGAATATTTTTCTATAGATGCATCAAATTTATCTGCTTCCCAAAAGCTAGAAAATAGACACTCAACACATTGTAAGTGGTTGAGATTTGTAGAATGAGTTTTGTAATTATTATAGAGAATGTTGGAGAAAATTACATCATCTTCCTAATCAGCCAAGGTGTATGCATAGTTGAGGGTGAATACAAGAATCTATAGAGGTCATTATACCTCATCTTCTTTATCCCATAATGTATGTTATGGTGCCAAGGCTAGTTGTGTTGGGGGATAGAGGACCAACTCCTTAGTGTGGTTGTCATTAGAGATCAACATGTCACCTAATCTATAGTTGATGAAGGCATCAACTATGACAATCCAAGGACATCCTAAGATAAGAGGATATCCATCCAAATTAGACTTAGGCTATAGCATAATGAAATTGATAGGATACTCCTAAGAATTTATAATAATGACAAGATATTCAATGATTCTTTTTGGTCTGACTACAGACCTATCAGCCATTTATAGTATTGTATATGTGGGATGAATATTATTCAGTCATAATTTATGCATAGTTTAGTTGTCATTACATTTATTATAGCCCCTAGGTATATCAATGTATTGGATAGCTATTGATCATGGATCTATATTGTTACTACTTGGCATCATAGATCTAAATATTTCTTTGATAGGGTGTTTCCCAACATAAGGTCTACTAACTGGCAAATCACATGCACTGTATTGGGATCCTTCTTCTTCCTTCTAGGCTTATATACACATCAGTCTCTAATATCTTTGGAATATATGGGCACATCTGTAATGGCCTAGAAGAGGAGAATTTTAACACAAATATTTTGAGTTGTCCTATAAAATCAAATTCAAGGTCAATTACATGGCACTAAAGGGTAAGCCATTCTAGAAATGGTGGAGTTATTTCAGCAATAAATTTATTTGTTGGTTCAAAGATTTTTTACGGTGATGAAGGTGGGTTAGCATGATCTTCTAGAATTTCTTGATCTAACACTATTATTATGGGTGGGGCTAGAGGTGGTATAACTTTCCCTAAACGTATGAGGACTTCATTGATGTTCACTAAATATGCCAGGTACTGGACAGGTTCAGTACTAAAGGTTGGTTAAACCAACTTATTTGTAAAGTTCTACATGGGTTAGGCAAGGAGTTGATTAGGCTTGGGTGTAGATTCTATATTAGGCATAAAAGCAAAAGGTTGTTGTTGTTATGGATGGAATCATCCTTGATGGTTTCTTCAAGGTTGATTGGGTCTCTAGGGCTACTGCCATTGGTCTGTGAAGGGTGGGCCTTAGGGTGGTTTCTAAGCTTGTGTCTAAGGTGGGGATGCATTTTGTGGATATTTTTAGGAGGTAGTGGGATAACTTTTTTGAGGTGGATACCAGCTAGAATTAAGAGGTGGGGATGCATTTTTTAAAGGTTTCCAAGAGGTAGTGGGGTAGCTTATCCAAGTTGGTTGTTAGTTAGAATTAGGAGGTGGGGATGTATTTTTTGGAGGTTTTTAGTAGGTAGTGGGGTATCTTGTATGAGATAGATTCTAGCTAGAATTAGGAGGTGGGACATTCATCCATACACTAGTTTAGTTGGGAGTAGTATTTAAAAATTGCGGGTTAAAGAAGGTAGAATTTATAAAAGGTGGATTTTGTCATATACCTAGATAAGATGGTCATTGAACCTATTATTATCTTTGTACAACATAGAAAACCTGGTTTCCATCTCCTCCTATAGCATGCAACTCTACTATTTTTGGTTTTTCAGCTATGATGTTAAATACTTTAGCTTGAACCTCGTGACACCTATAATCTGTCTTCCTTCTCCTACAATCTGGATAATAGATGATCAAATCTTGATACAAGGTTGCTTGATTTTGCTTGAAGTGTAGGATATCCAGTTGGGTGGCCAAATGACTAATGATATCTTCTTTCATATCTTGTAATAGGTTACTAAATTCAAATTCTGATAGGCTACTTGAAGCTACTAGTGGAAGCTTGTTGCCCCTAATTTTATTTATGTTATACCTAGAATAGCACTTTCTCAATTCCTTGATGTCTAAAAATGAAAGATGGGAGATATCACCCCCACTCATTAGGTCCAAGAATTCTACATAGTCTTCTCTAACTCTTTTTAGGAAGATGAGTTTTAGAGGTTCTTTTCCTAGTGCACTTTGTTTGAATTTTTGTACATTAAACATGAACTATTTAACATAGTCTTTCAAAGATTCATCCCCTTCTTGAGTCATCTTAAATATGTAATTTATTCTATAACCTCTTCCTCATCCATATTCCTGATACTTAGCCAAAAAAATATTTTTCATATCATTTCGAGTGAGGACTAAATTACTAGCTAGTCCCATGAACCAATGAAGTGTTGAGTCCTTGAGGGTGGCTGGAAAAAGTTTTAATTTCTATACATCTTGCCTATAGTCATAACTTCTATAGAGGAAATCAAATTTGATTAAAAAGGTGTCTGGGTCTTTTGAAAATGTACCTCTAAAATTGGGCAAGGTTGAGGGTAAGATATTTTTCATTTGTGTTACACCCATTGCATCTAGAATAGGAAATTCAAAAGTAACTGTGTCTGGTGTCCTGTTGTTATCCACAAAGTCTCCTTCTCCATTCATGATGTATTTTATTATGATATAGATACCAAAGGTATTTAGGATCATGTATTCAAATTTTGTATTAGTCCCTTCATAAGTATAATAGTAGATGTTTATCTGTTGCTCTACAATCTCTTTTCTAATGAGAAATCAAAAGATTCTCTTGAGATTTATTGGAGTTGTTCAAGAAATCCTTGATGTAATTCTATTCTAATGCTACTTTCTAGAGTTTTTGGTTCATGAATTTCTTCTCCTTCATTTCTCTTTACTAACTTAGATAATGCTTCCTATGCTTTTGCTTCCTTTTTCAAAGCCAATACTACTTTTTCTATAAGCTACTTCCTTTAGTTTGTAGTGTTTCCTTCTTCAAGAGCCTTCTAGGTTATGGTATACTTTTCAATAGGATTCTTAGTTGTTGTGGGTACTTACGGTTCTTTTTCAATAGCAACTTATGACTTGTTTAGCAGGAATCTCCCTCGAGAATCTCTTTCACTTTGCATAAATGTTGTGTTACACCTTTCATTTGTCCTATTCCTTATTGCATAGGATTAGTGCCTTTTTTTTTTTTGAGTTCTCCAAGGGGTTGTTTCAAAATAAGTAAAATGTACAATAAAGGAGTGCAGAAATCAAAATAATTAGAATTCAAATATTACTTCTAGAAAACAATAAATGTATCTATTGAAAAAGGTAAATTACTCTAGGAAGTAGAAAATGAAAGCATAAAAATTATCCTAGAAAATAGTAAATGAAAGTAGAATAATTATCCTAAAAACTAGGAAATGAAAGTAGAAAATTTATCCTAGAAAATAGGAAATGAAAGTAGGAAAATTAAAGGTACACTTTGTAGAAAATAAATCACTCTTACAGGAAATAAATTCTAAAAACATGAACTAAGTAAATTACAATATTGTAAAGAGGTATTCAAGGCTATGCACCATTTACTTCCAAAAACATAGACATCTGGCATAAGACATAGTGGTGCCCTCAGTTGACTTGCCTGGCTGGAACTATATATCTAAAAACTTAGACATCTGGCATAAGACATCATAGTGTCATCACTCAACTTCCCCAATTGGGTAGAATATTACATTAACCAATCTTAAAAAAATAATGATTGATTTTAGAAAATAATAATTGACACCCTCCTCAGTAACAGTGCCAAAGTGTTGTGCAGACTAATTACCCAATGAATACCAGATTCTTGAGTTTGATTAACATTAATTATCAACCTAGGGTGTGTATTCTTTTCAAGGATGTTAGCATTATATATTTAGTATTAATTCATAAATCAGCTTGTTTTACTAGTTGTAGTATAATGAACTTATATTGAATTTACCAGATAGTTATACTATGAAACTATTATGATAGAAATATAGAAATACTTCACACTTATAAATCACACATATATCACACTTTATATAATCAAATTAATAATGAAATCTACTTACACACTCCTAACTAAGGAGGGTTAGGATCTTCACTAAAACTCCTTATGAGGGGGTCTTTCCTCATTCAAAACTAAGTTCCAATCCTTCTCTGAGAGATTTACAAAACCTTCTTACATAATCAACTTTCTCATTACTCAAATCTATAGCAATTAAATATTGCTACAAAAGATTACAATGCAATGACTTCTATTATTCTATTAACTATTCAATCTTTAATGTCAACTCACTAACTTCTAATCTAATCTAGGTTCTATCATTAAATACAGAAGGTAGTTTATTACCTTCTAACCAAAGACACCAAACTAGGAAAATTATAAATACTTTAGAAACTACCCCAATCAACCTTTAAGTGGTTAGTAACCGAAGTTACTTGTTTTAGGCTTGATTGGGTTAAGGACATGGTATATTGTTTTGTTGTTTTATTTCTTTTTGTCTCCTTCCTATTATCCTTGTCTTTCTCATCTTTGGCAACACATTATAATTTCCTTGCATATAGGGAGTTTTCACAACTATGGCCCTTTCTATTTATCCATTCAATTCCCAAGATATCTAGATGTGTCCTTAAGATCTGAACATAACAATATCTCTATTTTGTATAGTGGCTATAGGCAACCTATAGGTGAAACCTACAATTATTGTGGCCACTCTATAGTGGCTATGGGTAACCTATAGGTGAAGCCTATAGTTTTTATAGGGACTCTAAAGTGGCTATGGGTAACCTATAGGTGAAGCATATAGTTGTTGTGGCTAACTTATAGTGGTTATGGGTAGCATGTAGGTGGAGCTTATAATTGTTACAGGTAACATGTAGTGGCTACAGGCAATCTTTAAGTGTTGTGACCAATTGAGATCCTATAGTATGACATTATCCTTCAAATGCTTGTTAAACAAAGTTACACAAGTATAATCAAATCAAGGAAAAAGTATCAATAATTCATAACATATATATATATATATATATATATATATATATATATCAAATCACATATAAAATCAAAAATTCATTCATTCATTTGTACGAGTCATGGATGGTTATGGGGATTTACATAGAAAAAGATATATACTAGGTATGGATGAGGCTATAAAATAGATCAATTGGTGGTCTCATCAATGACCACTTTGTAGTCATTTATTTCTAGCACCCATAAGCTCTTATCATATGACTAAATTTGTAAGTAACTATTTCACCCATCTATCCACATTCTACCTTATCTTCCTCAATGGGAACTTCCAAAATTATCAAAATTTTAGAGCAAGGAAGACCCTCAACAGCATCTAAGAGTATTTAGACACTCTTTCCATTTGATTGCCTATTATGATGATCTCCTTCTTCACATCTTTCTCATGTCTCTATTAGGTTTAGTGATATATTGGTATAATGCTATTGCTAAGAACTCGCTCTTTTCTTTTGCCTAACTAGCTCAAACTTTTTTAGACCACTTTTCCATAAACATCTCTAAGAAAGTTTCCATCACTAATATTTACTCCATTTGGTAATTTGACAATGAGTCCATTGCTAATTTCATAGCCCATTAGAGAAGCTTGATAAACTAACTCTCTTTATCTTTGCCCCAACCTGAGCTGATTGAGATTTTTATGAGGGATTATGCCAATCATATTTCCTCCACTTTATGGGTTTAGACTTTTAGGACCTTTGATGAAGCTTTCACCATGGCACAAAAGTTAGAGAATATAACCATTGATGAGGGGAAGTTAAAATTGAGAAACATGAATTAAACATTCAAATCAAATGAGGCTTCCTCATCCAAACCTAATAATCAAACCAACACTAACACCAAAAACAAGGGAACCATAAAAGTGGTTGTCCTTAACACCACTCCTCCACCAGTTGTTAACTAGCCCAAATCTTCCAATTCCTCTAATAAAAACACTAGAAACCAAAACAAACAAAATTAAGTTAATTTTTTAGGGGAGTCAATGATTAGGTCTTGGAAATTTTTTTAAAATAAAATATCATACAAGTCCCACCAATCAAAGCTCCACAACAATTTGATTCCTCTCATCTTGTACCTAGTTGGTATAAAGAGAACAAACTGTGTATCTTCAATTGTGTCATTGGGCATGATGTTAGTAGGTGAAATACATTCAAAAATAATATCCAAAGTTTGATTAAAAAGAGGGAAATTTTGTTGAATAACCCCATTGAACCCCTAAATCAATCACTTGACATCTTTAAATAGCCATTCCCCAACCATGCCCCCTCCATAAACAATGAAAACAATAGAGCAAAATCCTCTCATAACCATGAGGTCTATATTGTTAATGTGGTTCTTAATGAACTAATTTTTGATAAAAACATTGCCCAAACCACCTTTCCTTCCCCTCCATTTATTGAGGTAGTGGAGTTACCTTCTATTCCTTTGGAAATTAAAACACAAGAAATAAGTATTCCCCTTTCTCCACTTATCAACGTAGTGGAGCTACCAACCTCTCCTTTTGAAGACATACCAAAAGTGGCAGCAATTACCACCATATCCTTCTCTTCTATCATGCATCAATCCACTCTTATTTTGAAAATAATTCCTAGGGAAGAGGTCACCTTACCTACCTCTCCAATAGAAGACTCTCCTTCCCAAACCTTGGAGCCTTTGATTGAGTAAAAGGATGAGGTAATGACTCCCCTCTCTCCACCCATGGGTTTGTCCTTTGAGACCAATACCAAAGGGATCAAACCTATTTATAAGCCTTTCTCTAGACTAGCTCAAAACTTACCTATCCCAATCTAACATAGATCATGTCACATTCTTGCACCATCTCAAGCTTCCTTGCCTAACCCAGTAAGAGCCCTCAACCACACCATTGTCAACCCAACCTTCCACTTCCACTTCCACTATTGAACCCACCATCATCCCAACCAAACCATTATAACCTCTACCCCTAAAGCCATAGTTGAACCAACCAAATCAACTCCACACAAAGTAACTTAGGCCTTTTTTACCATCCCAACTAAGCCCATCAAAAACCTAAGATTGTTCCCTACTCAGAACCTTACCCACCCTCTATTAAATTTGGACTTAACACCACCTATCCCATCAAAGAAACCTTGATTCAAGCCAACCAAGAAAGAGGAGCCACCTAGGATCCCAAAAGCTAGAACCTTGCCACTTCTTTCTACCTTACCTTCCATTTTGGGACCACATCCTTGTTCCATACTAGGACCTCATCCTTTCATTAAGAAAACATGTCTCCCAAAGATAACCCAAACCTATCCTTCTTTTCTATCTAAGCCTCTACCTATTACTTTTGTGCCATCTACTTCCAAACCCTCCACTACCAAACATCCTACTTCTAACCCTTTTATTTTCAAACCACCCACTACCAAGCTTATTATTTCTAAAACTTATACCTCCAAACCACCAACCACCAAGAATACTCCACCACCAAAAACTCCTACTACTAAGCCTACTCCTAAGAAGGCTCCAATCCCAAAGGTCAAAACCAAAATTCCAATATCCCTGCCACCTTGGCCCAAGTCTTACTCATCCAACCTATAGAGATTATTATAAGATTATTGCTTGACTTTACATCCCATCAAACCATTTAACTCCCATAATCCCAAGCCATCCTATTTTAATGACAATCTAATTTGCTCATACCATAGAATGTCAGGACATGATATAGAGAACTACAAATCTCTCCAAGTCCTAGCCCATCAACTATATGCTAATGATGACCTATTATTATAAGAGCCACCCATAACCCCATAGGCACTCTACGAACCACAATCCACCACCCTAAACCTACCTACTCCCACACTCTCATCTAAGAGTGAAGAGGAACTGAAGCAATCCTCTAGCCCAACTCTTCCCTAAATCCATACCATCCATGTGGTCACATGATCATAAACCCAACAAAAATATAAGCTGAAAGCAAAGGTGTCCATTCTATGAATATACCCTTCTACCACCAAATCACTCAACCAAACCCAAACACCCACACCTTCTCCCAAACCAAAGATATCCATCTTATGTATCTCTAAATCCAACACTTTAGAGTCAATCTAAAGAGTTGTTCTAAATAAAATTCATCAAATACTAGTGAAGATGAGTTTATATGAGCTAATCAATAACTCACCCCATCAACATCAAGCAATGATAGAAGCTTTACAATTTATAGAGGTTTGACCAGAAGACCCACAACCTCTAACAACCTTTGTTGGAACCCTTCAACTTTTTATTGAACACACCAATCTATTGAGAGTGGGGGTGAATTAGTAGATCTCAAAAACTATTTACTTACAACTTTCAAAAAGAATTTTAAACATATGTAAACATAAACACATGAAAATACAGTCATAAAATCATAATACACAACACCAAATTTTTAAGGGAAAAACCATGATGAGAAATCTACTAAAATCTATTATTTTAATCCAGCCTCACAAATTTTGCCTCACTGACACTCACTAGTTACATTTCACGACACCAATCCCATGGAGACACCAATCCCTTGTTTTAAGAGCACTAACTCTCAAGAATCACCTACTCCATATTCTAAGCACCAACCTAGTTTAATTTGATGTAACCAACCTATCAGATATTTACAACTTAGATTAATGAATCAAATTCATAAAGGAATCCAAGTCTTTGTTCTTTATTGCAGGTCCAATCTGCAACTGCTCATATCTCCTTCAACATAATTTGTGTATCCTTCACTCTTCCTACACCATTTCTCTATATCTAAATTTATCTATTTGACACTTAAATATTCTCCAATTAGATACTACTACTCCATGCTCAAACGAGTTTCATATTTCTACACCTATGGCTCAAACTCCTCTCATTCCAAAAAAATGACTGTTTGTCTTTTTTGTGCTTCATCACTTTGGAATTTTTCATCACATTTTTCTGAAAGCAACATTTGAATTATTTATATATATATATATATATATATATATATATATATATATATATATATGAGACTCAAAGGAATAAGCATTTTTACAAGAATTGGTTATGTTTCTTCAATCAATGCTTTAGACTTTTGAAACTAACTTACTTTGTCAAGTTCTTGAAAATGTAAGTCTTAAAAAAATTAGGTTCTTAAAAATGCTTGACTTAACTTACTTTGATGTTATACTCTAGCATCTTTGTTAACATCTCTCTCTATGCATCATTGAATGCCTTCACTTTATCAATCTCTTCTAGACTTGCTCGATGTTTATCTTGACACTAGCTATTATTAGTCAAGCACCTTTCAAGATTGTAAACACTTAGCTCTATTAGATATTCACTATACTATTAATTGTGATCCATTGATTTTATTATTAAAATGCATGACTTTTAACCCACTAAACAAGCATGAATATGACACTTATCATCTGTGCATTAGCTCGAAGCTTTACTCTACATTTATTCTGACCATATTCTTTGACAAGTTTCAAAAAATATTCTTTGGGAAGTGCTTTGAATTCACTGAAAAATGTCCTTTGGCAAAATTGAAAGCATCCTTCAAAACTTTTCACATACTCTTTGAAGACTTTGGAATGGTCCACATACTCTTCAAATACTTTTTAGAAGATCCTTTTGGAATTCTTGAATGGTCCAATTATCCTTTGGATTTCCTGAAATGATCCTTCAGCTTTCTTGAATGGTCTACTTGCCCTTTGGACTTTTTGAAATGTACCCTTTGGGAACTTTGCAAGTGACTACATATCCTTCAAACTTTTTGAAACCATCCCTTCAGCATTTTGTTTGGGATAATTTTCCTGATGAGGACTTAACAATTTTTCTAAAAGAATTTTCAAAGACCATTTTGAGTTCTCTAGATTGCATGACTTATAAGCTTGAAATAAGTAAAGTCATGCCAAAACCCTGATTCACTCATCTAAACCAATTCAGGGTTTTCAACCTACTTAAATTATAAAAATGAAATTAGTTAAGTCACATTGCAACCCCGATCCACTCGTCTAAACCAATTTAGGTTCTTCAAATTACTTAACTTATAAAAATGATATAAGTTAAGTTGTTTTGTAAACCTAATCTACACACCAAAACCAAATCATATTCTTCGAGCTACTTAACTTATGAAATTTAACAAAGTAAAGTCATTCTAAAAACTTGATTATGTCTACTAGACCAAGTTGGGTTCTTCTAACTTCTCATATTATAAAATTTTATAATTATAAGTACTTTGAATTGACAAATGTGATCAACACATAAGTCAAGACCCAACCAAGTTTTTGAGAGCCACCTACTTGTTACTCATAAATGAGTAAAAGTAATAGTGATTCATAAACCTAATTTATTTTTGAACTTGTTTGATCTATACTTTACTCTTTTAGGATATGTGTAAGATCTTCTTGAGTTCAACTCTATGCCTTTATCATTAATATATGCACATGGATTTATACTTGAGCATTGAACCTCTCTTTCTCTGAGATTCTTGACAGACTTAATGACTCCTCAAGTTGCCAACATCACTATGCCTTTGTCATTATCAACAACACATTTTTCACATGTTTCTTTTGTCATCAATGACAATCCATGACACAAATCAACCATGACACTCAAATTGCTAACACTTTTTACCCTTATTACCTTTAAAGATTCAAAAATACCCTATGTTCATCCCCAGGATCTGGATCCTCATCTCTTCATTACCGCCTACATCAACCAAACCCACATCAAGAGAGTTATAATTGATGGGGGGATAGCATCAAGATTATCTCCTCCCATGTATATGACCAACTAAAACTACTAGAGAACATCATGTCAGAAACCATAGTGTTGTTTTATTCCTTCAATGACACTATGGTAACAACTTTAGTAATTATCATCTTCCACATTCATTTATTACCTCACATGATTCTCGAGCTCTTCTACATCATAGAAGGTGAGTTTTGATGTAATGTCCTACTTGGACACCCTTAGATTCATTCCATGAATTGTGTGCCATCTACCTTTCATTGTTGCATCAAATTTGAACACTAGAGTCAAGTAGTTACCATACAAGCTAACCCAAGTCCTTTTACATCATGCAACATGATGTACCACCTGAATGATGTTCTCCTCCTTCCCACCACCAAGTCTTTATCAACCTATTGGTGTAGGCTTTTTTCCTATGGGTTTTGGCTACATAATTGCATTTTCTTGTTTAGGGATCTAGAGGTAATTTTAGTTACTTGGAAAGATTAATACCACATTCACTAGAATGTGTGGTATCTTTCTCTCTCCAACCTATATATGTACCTCTCCCCTTTCATATTTTAATGTAATATTATGTGGAGTATTTTGGTTCATTTGTGTCTTATTTATCTTTGGTTCATTTTTATAGGTATATTATTTATTTTGTATTATCTTGAATAATATGTGTCTCACATTGCATTTTAAATTGGTGCATTCACTTGGATCAACATTCTTGGAGCTCATTCTAATATGGTATCAGAGCTAATCTAGATCTGAGGATTGTCCTTTTTTCTACAAGTTTTGATTTTGAATCTTGAGTTTATTTGATTTTATATTAGATCTCTCCATTTTAACATTTGCATTATATTACATTAATTATATAATTAGATTTATTTTAGATCTGAGATTTTTGAATTCATTATTTATTTGTGCTATTGAGATATAGTGCATTATAATCCTTCCAATCTACAAACATTTGAAGCCTGGCATCACCTTTATCAGGTTTTTTTAGGGGATTTGTTTATTTCACATTTGATATCTACCTATTATAGCCTTAGCATTTTATATCTAATAGGAAAGCTTGGCATCAATTTTCCTTTGGCATTGAGATCTAAACTAAGGCATTTTTTCCTTAGAATCATTATTTTTTATTTGTAACATTAAACTTTTACAGCTTGGAATCACATATCTTGTTGATGTGTTGATAACCAAATATATATAATTTAATGTGGCATTAGACCATGGTGTTGGAATAGAAAGGCAGACCTAGATCTAATTTATATTTTCTTCAGAGAGGACTATTGCATTGGATTTACAGAAACTTTGCATTAAGAATCTATTATCCTTGGTGTCACACTTTTTCCACTTGGCATCCTTTTGTAGTAGCTTGGAATCCTCTTCTAGTAGATTGGCATCCTCTACCAGTAGTTTGGTGCCCTTTTCCTATAGTTTTGTCATTATTCATCTTGTGTAAAGATGCAATCTACTACCTGGAGTGTTCTTTTCTACCTTGGCACTAGACAAGAGGAGGTAAGCATTATTGTTTTGCTTGCTTCTCCTGCATGGAAGGATTAAGGCATTAAAGGAGATTAGATTTTCATTTAAAAGCACTCCAAGAACCCCTCTTAACCAAAGACAACTATAATCCACCACTTTCCTTTTTTTTACATAGTTGGAAATTCATATTTTGCTTTTATTAGTTGTAATTTTATTAAAAAGAGGAGGTCAAACTTGGTTCCATACATACCGAGGCAACTAGGTGAACTTTTTTTCACTTATATTGACTTTTTTAAGTCCATGATGAAATTATAGTTCCATGAGGCATATTTTACCTCACCCAGGGGTACTTTTTTTAAGTTTCAAGTGCAAGTTTTTAGTCATAAGCTTATTTACAAGAAATTGTTTTGTTAATATCTTGCAAATGGTAACTCAAAATTGAGTACCATATTTTGAAAAATTGTGTATTTTATTATTTCCCATAAATTAATATAATTTTAATTATAAAATTCACAATTTTTTAAAGTATCAAAATTTGGGGGGGTGAGGGGGGGCACTTGACATAGTTTCAAGGGGGTTATACTGTGGTTGTGATTTTATTCTACAATTCTCTCATTTTCAGCACATTTGATTTTTGAAACAAAAACAAGTGCATTAATATTAATTGTAAAATGTATCTTAACATTGTTAATGTACTCACATCCTTCAACTACTAGGAATGGAAAAGTAATATTATAATGGTTCTTATAAGTAAAGTGTTATTTCGCATAACTATGGAGGTAAAATTCGAGCCCATAGCTGAAGCAGATAAGATAAAATGGTTTAATAGATGTGATGAATTTTTTGGAATATTATATCTTTCAATGTCATCAAAAATCCTATTTTACATAAAGTTGACCAAATCTCCCAAAGAAGTATGGGACAACCTAGAAAAATTATTTGGAAAAATTGACACCATGAGGGGTTATGAGCTTGAGATTGAGCTAATTAGTCTGAGCCCTAGAAACTTTGATACATTATAAGACTTCTTCACCAGTCTTAAGTCACTTATATTGTAGTTAAAAGAGTGTGGAATTGAGAATATATATGAGCAGTTAGTTTTTTTTGTGCTTTCAAAACTAGGACCTAGTTACTCTATATTTATCTCTACCTTTTATGCGACCAAGAGAGACATGGGATATAAATGGAAAATGCCATCCTTAGATGATTGTATTAAAGATTTAACTAAGGAATAGGATAAATTAATCTATATGGGAAACCTCAAGTCTTCCAAACATTCATCCCTCATTACTAGGAATGGGAAACAAAAAGCCTCTAGCAATAAGGACAAGAAATAGAAGAGCAATGATCATGAGAAGAAGAAAAAATAGAAAACCACTAAAAAAATCGCACTAAAGCATCTTCCTCTAAAGTAAAACCTAAGAGAGAAAAGGTTAAGTGGTCTTATTATAATAATAATGAGCATGATGAGCAAGTGTATGAAAAAATAGATAGACCACCTTACACATCTCCTAGAGAAAAATAATATAGGGGTCCCTGAGTCTGTCAAAGAGTCATCATCAACCAAAGAATATTCTAAGGTAAAATAAAAGGGGAAGGAGAAACCTAAGGGAAAACATTTAGTTATAATGGCTTCTGAATCTACTTCATCTTGGGTTATTGACTATGGTGTTTCACACCATATGGGTTCATTAGAGGTTGAGTTTTTGACTTAGAGCCCTGTAGTATGTATTTTGTCATTTTGGGTGATGACACTCCAAAATAAGTTATAGGATGAAAGACTATTGAATTCAAAGGTGGAACATTCACAAATGTTCTAATTGTACCTTCACTATCAACTAATCTTTTTTTAGTGTATCAAATTATCCACATAGGGTAGGGCATGAGGGTCGAGTTCATACCAAATTTAGTTGAGATCAGAGAGCTACACAATGAATCTATAATTGCACTGGGGAAGGTTAATCATCATTCTAGGCTATACACCTTCTCCCATTTTTCTCTAGATGTTCCTCATACCACATTGCTTACCCATTTAGATGGAGTTAGCAGATTATGGCATGAGTGGTTTGGCCACCATAAATACCACTACTTGAGCAGCTGAGTCAGTAGGATATGGTTATAGGCTTTCATAGAGTTAAATTCTCTAAGGTAATTTGTGAGGGTTGTGTCCTTGGAAAACATCTTAAAGATAAATTTGATAAAGGCAAAGCTAGGAGAGCTTTAGTACCTCTCGAATTGATTCACAGTGATGTCATGGGGTAGTTTCCCCATCCTTTTTTTACCAGGGATAGATACATCCTCACCTTAATTGATGACTTTTCCAGATACACATAGGTCTACTTTCTTAGATAAAATTCTAGAGTTTTCAATAATTTTTGAGACTTCAAGGCTTTAATTGAGAAGTAATCTAGAAAGTACATCAAATTTATTTGAATAAATAATGGGGGGAGTACATCAACTATAGATTTGAGAATTTTTTTACCACTGAGATTGATATTCAATGGATAGTACCATACACTCATTATCAAAATAGTGTAGCAAAGCACAAGAATCAGTCCTTGAAGGAGATGGCCAACTGTATGATTCACTCTAGATCATTAGCTCCATAGTTCTAGGTAGAAGCCATCAATTATGCATGTTACATTTAAAACTAATTCCTCACAAAGATTTAAAGGGAATCAACTGTTATGAAGCTTGTCATAATAAGAAACTCAAGGTGCAACATTTTAGGGTCTTCAGATCATCAATGATGGTGCATATTCCTATAAATAAATGCAAGGCCATGGAGGTTCAATCTAAACCTTACATATTTGTTGGGTATCTAGATGAGGTCAAGGTTTATAGACATTTTCATCCTATGACTCATCAGTTGTTTAGTAAGAGGAGTGTTAGGTTTTAGGAGAGTCCCACTGACTCTTTACTTGACACTTCTCCCTTTACATTATCTTCATTCAGTTTGGATGAGCAGTTCAAGGATTCAAATCATTCATAATAGTTTTTTAAGGTAGAGGTCACTTCTTCTTCTTCTTCTAGTTCTGATAGTGATCAGAGTGATGGGGAGTCATCTTCATCCATTTCTAGGCATGCATCAGAGGATGAGGATTTCGTATCTAACTCACCCATTTTAGGCCCTCTTTACACTAGGTAGACACTTGAGAGTGTAGGCCCTTGGGCAAGGGATCCAGATGATGACATATATACTTGGGTAGACTTTGAGAGTGGACCACATGCCTTTTTTCCTTCCACATCAGATCCATAGACTTTTAGAGAGGCTTCAGGCATACTTGAGTGGGATAGAGCCATGGATGAGGAATATGATTCTTTGATTAGTAATCACACTTGGGATTTAACTACTCTTCCTAAGGGAAGGAAGATGGTTTGATATCACTTGATATATTAGACCAAGTATGTTGTATATGGGTCTATTGACAAGTATAAAACTATATTGGTAGCCAAAGGATTTTCATAGATAGCCAACATCAACTACTCATAGACCTTTGCACCTATGGCCAAGATGAATTTGATCATACTCACACTTGAAGTAGCTATAACACATTGATGGAGTGTACATCAAATGGATATGAAGAGTTTATTTCTTCATAGAGACCTTGAGGAGATATACATGGAGCAACCACTTAGTTTTGTTCAAGATTCTTCTTTAGTTTGCAAACTTAAGAAATCTATTAATGGCCTTAAATAGGCCCCTTGAGATTGGTATGCCAAAATGGATTCTTTACTTCTTACTTTAGGTTTCACTAGATGTCACTCAAACCCCAATGTGTACTTCTTATGGCAAGGTGATTCATTATTGATATTGGTTTTGTATGTTGATGACCTTTTGTTCATAGGAAGTTCTTTGACTATCTCAATAGTGAAGAAAACTCTTTAAGACATATTCGTCATGACTAACATGGGCTTAATTCACTAGTTCTTTAGCATTGAGAATTCTTAGATAAATTCAAGGATTTCATTTTCACAATCCAAGTACTCTCTTGATATTTTGACATGGTTTCATATGGCTGAATATAAGCCATCTCTGACTCCATTCCTATTTAGAGTCAAGCTTGAGGTAGATTGTTCCACTACATTGGTCGATGCTACCTTGTATCGATAACTTGGTAGCCTTATTTACTTAACTCACATTAGACCAAATATCTCTTATGATGTTGGCATTGTTTTGAGATTCATGTAGGAACCCCATGAACTACACTAGAAAGTAGCTAAGAGGATCTTGCACTACATTTAGGGTTCACACAGGTATGGGATGCATTACGAGGTTGGTTTATATTTTGACTTGGTCAGTTACACAGACTCAAAATGGGCTAGTAATACTAGGAATCATAAGTCCACTTTAGGTTATAATTTATCATTGGGTTATGGCCCCATCAGTTGGTCAAAAAAGAATTAGAATGTTATTTATCTATCTTTCATAGAGGCAGAGTGTAGGAGAGTTGTTAATGTAGCTATTAAGACTATTTGGCTTCAGGGCATTCTTTTTGAGCTTGATAACTAGATCAGGACACCTTTAGACATATTTTGTGATAATTAGAGCACCATTCAAATTTATGAGAATCCAATCTTTTATCAGAGGACCAAACACATCAAGATTCACATACACTTCATTCAAGAACTGATTCATGAGTAGATCATCAACTTAGTATTTTAATAGTCTTCAGAGTAAGTTTCTTATATCTTCACCAAACCCTTCATTAAGATAAATTTCATTCATCTATGATCTCCTTTTGGGGTGTGGTCCACTTCGATAGCTTCATCATTTTTAGGGGGGCTTTCTAGCCTCTTCACTTCTTCTTTATTTCTCTTTTTGGGGGGTATTTTTCATATGGATTTTCTCATTTTGTCTACTTAATGAGAGATTGCATTGTACATGGGTACCTCATCAAGCCTTGTTTCTAAGACTCATTTTTTGTATCATCACCTACCTGAGATGTGCTTATGGGGGGTGTTGGTGTAGTCCTTTTTCCTATGGGTTTTGGCTACATGATTACATTTTCTTGCTTAGGGATCTAGAGGTCATATTGGTTACTTGAAAATATTAATACCACATTTATTAGAATGTGTGGTATCTTTCCCTCTCTAACCTATATATGTACCTCTCCCCTTTCATATTTTAATGCAATATTATATGGAATATTTTGGCTCATTGGTGTCTTATTTTTCTTTAGTTCATTCTTGCAGCTACATTTTTTGCTCTATATTATCTTGAATAATACGTGTCTCATATTACATTTTGAATCAGTGCACTCACTTGGATCAACATTCCTAGAGCTCATTCTAATACAACTAATAATGAATCCACTTCTTTTACCAACCAAGCCTCAACTAGCTCATCAATTCCTTTTACCTAGATCCCTACAAAGGACCCCTTGGAATCTATATTCCAACATCTCTCACTTGGGGAGTATCACCTCTTAGCCTTGGATGCTTTCCCTACTCCCTAGGAGTATGGGAACCTTGACTAGAACCCTAGTTATAACCCCAATACTAGAACCACTTGTAGACACCTAAAAAGTGTCTAACCCTTGGTCTTCCTCTCTCCCCTTGGTCCCTTGCCACTTCGACTATCCCCAACCTACCTAGGTCTTATTAATTGAAAATAATCATCTATTTTTAATTAAATAAGTCCATTTTTCCCTCTCCTTGCCACCTCGCCACCCTAGGATACCCTCCTTGGATCCCCTTCATTCCCCACATGGCCATTTAATGCCTTAGACTCCCATTCCGATCTCTTCACTCGCCCATTTAACCTCCGTCGACCGTTTCATCCTCGCATTCATTTGACATGGTGGCTGGAAAACGGATAGAAGGCTATTTTTAGCCTTTTTCTGGCCTTTTAGCCGCCGACGTCGGTCAACCGTCGACCGACGTCGGCGATATTGCAGGCGTCGGCACCCTTCATAACGGCTTCTGTACCGTTATCTCCTTCTCTTGGCTCCTCTTTGCATCTCGGCATTTCTCTCTGGCATCCTGACTCTTCAACCTTCGTATCAGACCCTTGTATCCATCCTTTCACTTGACCTCCCTCCCAATCAATCTGACTCTCTCCCTCAGGTACACAGCAAGCTTCTGCAAGTGAACAACAAGGATTCTTCATCAGCAACAGGTTTCACATCCGGCATCACCAGCAACCAGATCAACACCTTCTTCAGCAGGGCACAGGTATGTACTCTGTTTGTTTTCTTTATGCTTTCTAGTCATCTACTTTAACTAGATTCAGCTCTCCTTCTCCCCAACCCAGACTGCTAACCAAACCAGGCAGACCCAGATTCCTATCTCCCTAATTGGCTTCCTCTCTCTGTCCCTTTCTATCCATTTGACTCCCTTGTATCTCTGCACAGACCCCCTAACTGCCTCAAATCAGACTCAAACCCGTCCACAGACCATCCTTAAACAGACCACAGACCAACCCCGGACCATCCACAGACCAAGCCCTGACCAGGAACCTGACCAGACCCATCTAGAGGCCATTGCCCCGACCGACGCTGGCCATTACCCCAACCGACATCGGCAACATAGCCGACGTCGGCACCTTAGACAACCGACGCCGCTAGGACCACCGACGTCGGCGACTGCAACCAGGCCGACAGCTTCTTCCAGGTAAGCCTTTGCTTTCTTTTCTCTTTCAGTTTGCTATCATTTCAGTCTATTTTAGCATTCTGTCTTTTATCAGTCACTTATCTCTTATCAAACTAGTGGGTTGACCTCCCTTAAGGAAGTTCTCATACTTCTGGGAACAGGCTTTTGCTTGGCAACCCACCGCCTATCCATCTAACATTTTCTTATCCAAGTTCCTTTTCTTTGCAGGTGTCATTCCTCCACAGCCAAAGAGGGGTGCTCACAAGCGTCTGGATTTATGGTGTGCAGTCTATATCCAGGCACTTCACATGCCTTGTCCATTTATCTCTTTAGTTTCTTCTCTCTCTTTATAATCTGAAAAAGCAAATTAGCGATAGAAACATTCTGGCACGCCCGGTGGGACCTTAGGTTCCTCCTAGGTTCCTTTTCTTCTTCATTCATTTAGGAGCATTAGGTTCTTACCTTTCCTCCTCCTTCTTTTCTTCTCAATGACACTATAAGCAAGACTAAAACGAATCTTTCTTCCTTGCATTTCTAGACTAGTCTAAACATCATACTCTCAACCCTTTCTCAAACTTGTCTTCATAACAAACATCACATTTCGACTTGGGCTTAAAACGTATTGCACTTTCATTTCTGCTTGTGCTTGCATTAGTCCACATCTAGTAACTTAAATCCGCATATTGGATAAATCGTAGACACTTGATGTTACACTACCTGACCACATGCACTAAAATGAACATAAAACTTACCTGAGACAAGGCCCGACTGGGATTTCATCCCCCAGCGGATACCTTACCCGTCCCGGTGACCCTACTTGGATTTCATCACCAAGGGGGAAGCCCACTCCGTTCTCTGGCAGAGGATAAACTCTAGGCGAGGTATATATTGGCTAAGCGAGACCAGCTAACCACTGGAATCGTGAAGTGAGGGGAGCTTGCTCCTTTGCACCAGGCCACGTACCAGACCCTAACACAGATTTTTGAGCACCTAAAACAAGACCCAAAACTAGCTCTAGACCGCCTTCTTCTAGGACCTTCTTGACAACCAACCTCCCCAAACATTCATCTAAGGCATAAGCCACCAGTTTCTAAAGTCAATTCCTAAGATTTATCGCTTAGGCTTGTTTGTCTCTCTCTGTTTTCCTCTTCTCATCTATTTGTTTGAGTGAGTGAGGACGCTATCTTCATTGTTTTTCCAAGAATCTTCAAATTCTTTGGTTCTCTGGAAAACACAGTCACCGACATCGGTTCTCTAACTGACGTCGGCTTCCTCTCTTACCGGCATCGGTTATCTCACCGACGTCGGCCACATTTCTTACCGACATCGGTTTTTCAACTGATGTCAGTCTCTGTCACTGTCCTTTTTTTCAAAACCAGCAGCCTAAACCCTATCCCTTCTCTGTCAAAAACTCCATTCTGGTTTGCTGAGACTGCAAGAACACAGTTTTTGGAACCAGGACTCTCTTCCTAACCACTTTAGCCAACAACCGCTTCCGTCTATCCCGTCCCTAACAAGTCCTATCATGGAGTTCCACTCGGAGACTGAAAGAACTCCTACAGGACTGACCCTGACCCCGACCCCGACTCAAATTCCCATCATCCCTGAAGGGGACCAAGATTTTGAGAGATTCTTGGACCTCAATACCACAGCCCTCCAAAACTATCTCGCGAGAAACCCAACGCAAGACCTTTCGGGTGACATGGCGATGACATCCACACCATTCGCCACCCAACCCTTTATGACTCAACCTTTCACCTCAACTATTAACCCAACCATGGCCAATACGCAAAGTTTGGCCTCCCCGTCTATTTTTAGACCGACCTCCATCGGGGTTCCATTACCCCCTCAACCACCTGCAATTCAACCAAGTTCTACATCATATCAGAACTTGATTGTCTCGACCCCTCATACTCTTGCGCCCACAAATGTAGGCGTGCCAACCTATCTTTCTACCAATGCCACCATTCAACCACCTTTGGCGGTGCCCAGTCAACCTATACCTTCGACCTTCATAACGTAACCACTTCTAGCCTCCACTTTCGCCCCTGTGACTAGTCATCCATACATTGTACAACCGACTATGTCGCACGCCTCCTCTAGCCTCTTCCAAGCGCCCTACAACTTAGGGGGCGCTCAACCCGCCAATCCGTCAGTAGATCTTATCAAGATGCTGATGGATAAAATGTCCAGTCTCGAAGCCTCCATTTCTGGTTCAAGCAATACTTTGTCATATGAGCAAATTTGCAACGAGCCCATCCATCCTTCCGTCCCTATCCGACCATACCCTGACCATTGGGAGCTTCCTAAATTCACTCGCTTTCAGAGGAAGGAAGACCCACAACAACATCTACGGGCATTTAGACATGCCTGTTATCTTATTGCCCATGATGATGCGTTGCTTTTACGCACGTTCCCTATGTCCCTTTTTGGCCCTGCCCTTGACTGGTATAGTTCTCTTGCCAGACACTCTATCTTTTCATTTATCCAACTCGCCCAACTATTTCTTGACCATTTCTCAATCAACATCACCAAACAAGTCTCAATCACAGACCTTTACTCCATCAGGCAATTTGACGACGAATCTGTAGTCGATTTTGTCGCTCGTTGGAGAGGTCTGATCAACCAGCTCTCCTTCTCTTTGCCTCAACCCGAGCTCATCGAGCTCTTCTCTCGAGCATGTGCCAGACACATCTCTTCTACCTTGCGGATTCAGACATTCTGCACTTTTGACGAAGCTTTCATCATGGCCCGAAAGCTTGAACTTCGTGCCCTTGAAGAAGATAAGGTCAAATTGCGTCATACCAACGCTAAAACCAATGGCCATTCTTCTTCCAGACCTTCTTCTTCTGCCAATTCCGAATATAAAGGAGTGGCCAATACTGTGGTCATTAGATCACCATCCTCGACAACAACGAATCACTCTCAACCTTCGACATCTCCAAGCATCACCAAATAATTCCAACAACGGTACATTCAGCGTTCTTACACTCCACTTGGAGAACCATACGCTTCCATTTTGGAAAAACTTCTCAAGCAGGGGGTCCTCAACCTCCCTCCAATCTGACCACCTCAATTTGACCCTTCAAAAGCTATCCCTACGTGGTATAGCGAGGCTGACTTCTGTCCCTTTCATCGCGTCCAAGGCCATGACATTGACAACTGTCAAACCTTCAGAAACATCGTCCAGGACATGATCGACAAGGGGGATCTTGTTTTAGATAATCCGAACGCCCCACCTAACCAACATATCGACATTTTCAAACAACCATTTCCGAATCATTCACCTACTCAAAACAACGTCCAGACTTCGACCAATGACCCTCAAGACCATGACATTCACACGATTAGCACTATCTTGCCTCTTGTCCTTGACCAACCTCTTCCATTAAAGGATGAGGAACCTTCTTCTCCTATTAGTCCTCCATCTACCTCTCTTGTATTGGAAGACGCTTCGACCACATCAACGCCATTAAGCCCACCTCCATCCGAAAACCCTACCTTGCCTACTCCTCAACTACAAGTAGAAGGCACAATCATCCATGCCCTCTGCCCACTCGAGGAGCCACCCTCTCTTATTTCTTCTCCACCAAGAGAAGAACAAGTCTCTTTACCCATTTCAACCAAGGAAGACCCAGTCACGGTTTCCTCTTGCCCTTTGTGTGAGATTTCTACATCTCACTCACCTCTATCCACATCTAAACCCAAACCCACATCTAACCTCGCCTCACACAACGGTGGCCCTCGACCCAAACACACGAAAGCTACTCGACCTCACCGGAGGACTCCTCCTCCACCTTCGTCATTGCCCTCTATTTTGGGCCCGCACCCGTCCACTTTAATAGGAGTGCTTCCCACTCCCATCCTTCACAGAGGCACATCACCTCCATTACTCTCTCAACCCATCAGACATACATCTCATCCAAACCCTCGACCTATGCCTCCTTCGCCTCCCAAACCAACGTCACCAACCCTCACTGCAATAAAACATCCAGACCCATTAGCAAGTTCATATGCCTTGCTCTTACGGCACTTGTTGCAGTCCTCTCGTATCGACCTCCTGCCTCTTAGATCATATCACTCTCTCGGACCAAAGCCACCTTGGTTCGACCACACTCGCATTTGTGCGTATCATCGCACACCTGGGCACGACACGAAACATTGTCATGCCCTCAAGGTCGTCGTTCACCAATATTTGGAGAATGACACCTCCCTTTTCAACCACATCATCAACAAGCCTTCAACACCACTCTGCCCATCACCTCTCAGATCAAAACCCTCTTGGTTCGACAACTCTAAGTTCTGCCATTATCATCACATTCTGGGACATGACACTGAGCGTTGTTGCGCTCTCAAAGTTGTCATTCGTCAGCACCGGAAAAAGGATTCCTTTCTCATCAAGGATCCTCTTGACCACCTCTTCGATAAAACATCAACCCCGACTCATGCCTCTCCAACCTCATCACCTAAATCGGGATCTCCACGCTGTAATATGGTCCCTTTGCCGCCTTTGACCCCCTTATTCGACATTAATACCATCCATCTGACCACTAAACCTCAACCGACCTTAACCAATCTTTCAAACATTCTCCCTACCCGCTGGGGGAATTCATCTTTCATCCACACCTCGACCAACTCTTCAACCCAGTCTCTACCACATATCAATCACTCATTTAATCTTAAATCTCGACCAAGTTTCCATCGACCCAACCCCCGACCAATTATTCGACCAGTCTCAACCAAACTTCAACCAAATATCAATCAACCAGACCTCTCGACCAAACATTCAACCTTTTTCAACCAACCAACGACAATGTCAACCAACTTCACATCCATCAATCAACACCTGACCAATCTGGAAAGAGGCAAATTGGGGCAAGTTTGCTCCTAATTGACTTGGACCTTATCATAACATACAAGCATGGCCCAGGATCTTATTAGGCCTTAAACCCCTTTTTATGTCTTGTGTCTTCGACCATTCTTCTGTTAGTCGAGTACTCACCTACTTGACACGTAACTTGAGCTCATCCCTTGAGTAATCCCCATCCTTGTCCTCATTCCTTTCAACCCTATTTCCCTTTAACAAGTCCTCTACGACCCTTTTATGACGCATGGATGCTTTGTCCTAATAAAAGGGGAGTCCTTGAACTTCTACAGTCTTGTCCATGACTCACATTCCTATCATCAATAAATCAAGATGTCAAAATATATCCATGGTCACTATATCAAAATCAAATCAACAAGACAGACTGATCCCTCGAAGGATAGCTGTACTATCATTGCTGTAGCTAATAGACTGATCCCCCGAAGGACAGCTATTCAGACTTTTTATCAAGCAAAAATATAGACCACTCCCTCGAAGGATGGCTATGACTAAATCTTGCTACAAACAACACCTTTCTTAGAAGCTTCCCACATTGATCAGCTTCGCAAACTGACCATACATCAAAAGACATCTCTATGTAGGCTTCCCGCATCGATCAGCCTGCACCAAAAAAAAAAATGAGTCACGGACTTGGCTTGTAGCTGTCTCAGGGTCTCCTATAAAAAGGGGCACGGTTATTCTTGCTCTTAAACTGGGTTACCCTATCCTCCTCCTATCACCTGCTCAAGGGACTTCGAGCTCACTTTAATGTCAAAGTGATTCGATTACCGCCCTAACACCATACTGGTCGACGACGTAATGCATGAACGGGGTTTTGGTTCTAATAACCCCTATCTATGCTTCCTTTCTGGTCCTTGTCAATGAAAGAGCGATTTGCCTTTCAGCTTTTCTCTACACTTTGGTCACATCAATTGTCGACTCATCCTTAACCAAGCCATTTTCATCATTTTCAGCCGGCATCATCCTCGTCCATTTCACATAGTTTTTATGGACACCAATACACATGGAAACTATCGACCAGACCCAATTTATGTTAAGCATAAACCAATACTTGCTGAAGCATAAATAGACCTCCATTCATTTTTAGCATACATCCATCACGACTATGGAAACTTGCTAGGGATGAAAGACTCTCGACCAATTCTACAGAATACACCATCTGTAGCATCATTTTCTCCTCATCTTACCCTCATCATTTCGACACTCAACCAAACTCATCATCGACCATTTTGACCCTCACAGCCTGAACTACATTGGTCTGAGGCCCTATGACCAGGGCTATGTAGGCAGCACTCAGATACCACATCTTCTGAGGTTAGCTCGACCACCCCCGTTTGTTCATCTTTTTGATGGACAAACCTTTTCTTCTGCGACCTTGACTTTGACCACGACCAACTCCATTTTCTCTGACCAAGACCAATCATTTTCTTTGACCCTTCCTCCCTTTTAAGGAGAACTACATTGGCCTGAGGCCCTTCACACAAGGGCTATGTAGGCAGCACTCAGATCACATGACATTTTCTGAGGTTAGCTCGGCCGCATCCTTTCGTCCATCCATCCCCTTAACCAATGACCATTGGAGATCATGCGTATCTCCTTCGACCTTCGACTACTTCCAAGCCAATGTTGCCTTGGTTGTTTTTGCGTGTGTGCTACCTCACGGCTGGTTAGCATAATTGTTCGCAGACTATTTTTGACCCTTCGCAAGTATAGGATCGCAAGCCAATTGATCCCTACTACTTGTGGCTTTTTTGCATTTTCTGGGAGCACTTCCTGAGCCTGGGATACCTGGAACACGATGACCATTTGGAGCTTCAGCTTAGATTGAGTGACCCGATCAGCAGACGACTAAATGCTGGGGCCCGGTTACTTCAATTTTGGCACTCCTTGACCCTCGACATGCGACAATTTGACCCTACCTGTCCCGTGATGTGGTATATGCGCAATTATGACTTTTGCAGCATTTTCACTCACTTCCTCTCTTTCTCATCCACCTTTTGTCAAATCAGCACCCGATATCAGGTTTCCTTCCCTCGAATCCTGCTTTGAGGGGGAATACCTCATCCTTACTTCGGGGCAATCCACATCATCCTTCACCTGGGGCAACCACCTCCTGTTTTTGTCTTGCAGTTCGTCCAGAACAACCAACAAGACAAAAAGGGGCAAATGTAGACACCTAAAAAGTGTCTAACCCTTGGTCTTCCTCTCTCCCCTTGGTCCCTTGCCACTTCGACTATCCCCAACCTACCTAGGTCTTATTAATTGAAAATAATCATCTATTTTTAATTAAATAAGTCCATTTTTCCCTCTCCTTGCCACCTCACCACCCTAGGATACCCTCCTTGGATCCCCTTCATTCCCCACATGGCCATTTAATGCCTTAGACTCCCATTCCAATCTCTTCACTCGCCCATTTAACCTCCGTCGACCGTTTCATCCTCGCATTCATTTGACCTGGCGGCTAAAAAATAGATAGAAGGCTATTTTTAGCCTTTTTCCGGCCTTTTAGCCACCGTCGGCACCCTTCATAATGGCTTCTGTACCGTTATCTCCTTCTCTTGGCTCCTCTTCGCATCTCGGCATTTCTCTCTGGCATCCTGACTCTTCAACCTTCATATCAGACCCTTGTATCCATCCTTTCACTTGACCTCCCTCCCAATCAATCTAACTCTCTCCCTCAGGTACACAGCAAGCTTCTGCAAGTGAACAACAGGGATTCTTCATCAGCAACAGGCTTCACATCTGGCATCACCAGCAACCAGATCAACACCTTCTTCAGTAGGGCACAGGTATGTACTCTGTTTGTTTTCTTTATGCTTTCTAGTCATCTGCTTTAACTAGATTCAGCTCTCCTTCTCCCCAACCCAGACTGCTAACCAAACCAGGTAGACCTGGATTCCTATCTCCCTGATTGGCTTCCTCTCTCTGTCCCTTTCTGTCCATTTGACTCCCCTGTATCTCTGCACAGACCCCCTGACTGCCTCAAATCAGACTCAAACCCATCCACAGACCATCCTTAAACAGACCACAGACCAACCCCGGACCATCCACAGACCAAGCCCTGACCAGGAACCTGACCAGACCCGTCTAGAGGCCATTGCCCCAACCGACGCCGGCCATTACCCCGACCGACATCGGCAACATAGCCGACGTCGGCACCTTCGACAACCGACGCCGCTAGGACCACCGACGCCGGCGACTGCAACCAGGCCGACAGCTTCTTCCAGGTAAGCCTTTGCTTTCTTTTCTCTTTCAGTTTGCTATCATTTCAGTCTATTTTAGCATTCTATCTTTTATCAGTCACTTATCTCTTATCAAACTAGTGGGTTGACCTCCCTTAAGGAAGTTCTCATACTTCTGGGAATAGGCTTTTGCTTGGCAACCCACCGCCTATCCATCTAACATTTTCTTGTCCAAGTTCCTTTTCTTTGCAGGTGTCATTCCTCCACAGCCAAAGAGGGGTGCTCACAAGCGTCTGGATTTATGGTGCGCAGTCTATATCCAGGTACTTCACATGCCTTGTCCATTTATCTCTTTAGTTTCTTCTCTCTCTTTATAATCTGAAAAAGCGAATTAGCGATAGAAACACCACTATTTATTTTGGGCTTCCCAATCTCTAAATGAATCTTATATATGGGGGGCTTGATCAACCACTTGATGCTTCTTTGATCTCCTCTTCCCCTCGAATACTCACCTCTAATTTTTCCTACTTGGATAAACCAGAGTTCACCAAGACATACCTCCATAAGTGTGTTTAGAATGGAGTTGGTCTATAATGTTATAAGCATATACCACATGAGTTGCCTCCATGTAAGACTCAAAAGCCTTGTGAAATATTTGGTCTCAATTTCATGCCACCTAAAGATCCAATAGATTCACCTCCCATTACCGTCATTGATGAGGAAATCCTGTCCTCACCATCCATTCCACCATCAACATTTGAAGATCTCAACATCATCCCCACTAACATTTTTTTCATCAACATGATCAACCTTGGATGCCTGACTTATAAAAAGGATGGGGAGACCATAGCTACTCCTCTGACTCATCTTGAGATGGTAGGAGATGACTATCCTACCATTAATATCATTTGGTGTTAGGATGATGATTTCATTCTTGCTTATCTTGGTGTAAAAGATTATTCTATCCAAAAATCCATTCCTCTTGAGACTTCAACCATGTTAAATGAATCCACCATAGATATTAACCTAGGTATTCTAGATAACCCATGAAGTATCAAAATCAACCAATTGCTAAATTTCATGGAGCTTCAATATTTCCCCTTCTTCCTACAAGACCATAGCATAGCATTTTTTTGGTCTTACAGTGACATGCCAATAATCAACCCTTCCATTCCCACCCATAATATAGTCCCTAACCATGATTACAAGCCAATTAGGTAAAAAAATCATCAAATTCACCCTTTCATAGCCCTTCTCATCAAAGAAGAACTTCAATGCCTCATATCTATAAATTTCATTTAACCCATTCATTATCCCTAATGGGTCTCAAATGTCATCCTATCACCAAAGCAACAGGGGGACTTTGTATTTATGTAAACTTTCATGACCTTAAATTTGCTTTCCCAAAGGATGAATTCCCTTTTTCAAGCATTGACCAACTTTTTGATCTTACAACTGGCCATGAGATGTTATCTCTTATGGACGGGTTCTCGGGTTACAATCAGATCTTGATTGTCCTTGAAGATCAACACAAAATTACCTTTATCACCCCTTGGGGAACTTTCTACTATGGGGTCATGCCTTTTAGTTTGAATAATGATGGTGAAACCTACTAATGTTCTATGATCTACATCTTCCATGACCTTATTCACAAAATCTTAAATTACTATGTTGATGACTTTTTTTGGAAATCGAAATGTCGTATAGATCAATTGACCATTCTTATGATTATCTTTGAATGCCTAATCCATTACCATGTCTGCCTTAACCCTAAGAAGTGTATTTTGGGGGTTTTTTCAAAAAAAATATTTGGTTTTATTATCTCTCTTCAAGGAATTGAAGTTAATATTTCCAAAATCAAATCAATCCTTAACATGCCTCCTCCTACCCACCTCAAACAACTCTATAGATTGTAGGGGAAGCTCCAATCCATTCATATTTTTATCTCTTAGCTATTTGATTGATGCCAACCTTTCCACCACCTTATGAAAAAGGATATATCTTTTAAGCAAAATAAATACTATCAAAAGGCCTTTGATTCCCTTAAAGAGTACCTAATTTTTCCACCTATCCTTATTCCTCCAAAATAAGATCAACCCCTTTACCTTTATATTTCCATCACTAACCAATTTTTAAGGGCAATGTTGGCCCATCAAGATGAGCAACATAAAGATCAAGCCATCTACTACATAATTTTTACACTTATAGAGTATAAGACTCAGTACACTCATACCTAAAAACTTTGCCTCACACTAGTCTTCATCACCTCCAAACTTTGCCACTACCTTATCAACCACAAAACTTATGCTATAACCAATACTTACCCATTCAAGTATATGTGCTCTAAACCATACCAAAACTAGTGTATGGCTAAGTGGCTCATGATCTTAGCTAAGTTTGACCTTGATTTCCTCCAGCAAAAGTCAATAAAAGGGTAAGTCATCATTGACCAATTGGTTGAAGCACCCTTAACAGATAACTGACTATCCTCCTTTGAGTTTCCTGATGAGTCCATTAACACCCTTTCTCACGAAGACAACACTTATCAAATTACCTTATTATTTTAAAGATAAAAATGTCAACATGGTAGGGGATCCAATATCATCCTTATTCCCCTTGATATTGAACCTCTTCCTTTATCTTTCAAACTTGACTTCAGTTGTATCAATAGTATGGCTGAGTATGAAGCCCTATTGATAGGTCTCTAAACCACTTTAACCTTGGAAGTCAATATCATCAATATTTTTGGTGACTCCTATCTCATGGTCAATCAAATCAATGGATCTTACCAATGTAAGAATGATATTTTACAATAGTACAAACAACTAGTTGATGTACTCTTAGCATCATTTGAACATTATCTTATCCAAGCTACTCTATGATCTACAAACAAGTTTGCCAATATGGTGGCTTCTCTTGCTTTTTAGATCTCATATGTACCCTCTAACTCTAAGATATATATTATTATCCATCATTTTACCTAGCCATCTTATATCACATCAAATTCTCCAACCATCTTTAATCTAGAGGAGACCCAACCCAACCTTTGGTATAAGCAAATCTTTGACTATCTCCTCCTTGCCATCACCCCTACCAATCTTTCTTAGAATGGCCAAAGAGTGTTCATTCAAGGTACCTATCATTACACCATATTAAGGGGGATCCTTTACAAGCATGGCTTTTATGGCCTTCTTTTTTTTTGTCAATGTAGCCATGAAATCTCTTATGATATCAAGGAAATGCATGATGGGATCTATGGGGTACACTTTATTGGCCTAGTCATCATTAAATGCATCCTTTACCTTGGTTATTATTAGCCCATCCTTAACCAAGATTGTTTTGATTATTTGAATAAGTGTATTAAATGTCAACAGCATGCCAATTTACATCATGTACCTAGTCATAGTCTCCAAGTATCCAAAGATTTTTGGCCCTTTTCGCAATGGGGTCTAGATATTATTAGTGAAATTAACCCCCATTCTTCATAGTGACATCATTTTATCATCACTACAATAGAATATTTCACCAAATGAGTAGACGCTATTCCTCTTGTCTCAACCATAGCTAAAAATATTATTGATTTTATCAACCATCACATTATCTGTCATTTTAGTGTTCTACATAAAATAATCATTGATAATGGTAAGTATATTAAGAACAAACAAGTCTATGGCCTTTGTGACACATTCCATATCAAGTTAAGTTTATCATCACCTTATCATCCACAAGCTAATGGATAGGTTGAAGCTTCTAACAAAACCCTCAACAACATAATAACTAAAATAGTTAATGCATTTGGTTGGGATTGGCATTGACACATCCCCTTCACCTTATGGGTATATCGTACTATAATTCAAACCCCTATGGGTGCTACCCCTTTTTCTCTTATGTTTGGATCAAAGGTTATCTTGACTCTCAAAGTCCAAATTCCCTCTCTTCACATATCCTTGAAAGATCTCATTTTTGAGGGTGATTATCATCAAGAATGTTTATCCCAACTTAAGCTACTTGATGATCATCATTTAGCCATACTTACCCATTTTTGTGTCTATAAATAATGAATCAAGCACACTTATAATAAGCACCTCAAAGTGCAAGAATTCAATATCATAGATCTCATCTTAAAGGAAAATCAACATGTAACCAATATGGATAAAATCAAGTGGGGCAAGTTTGCTTTCAATTAGCTTAGACCTTATATCATAACTCATAAGTATGGATCAGGAGTTTATCAGTTGTCCTCTCTTGAAGGCAACTAGAACCTAAACCCCTCAGTGCTTTGCATCTGCATCCTTTCTTTTGTTAAACAAGATTGAACTCACATATGTTATCCACCACATGTATAATTTAGATAAGGGAGTGTAGACTCATTAATTTAAAACATGAGCATAATCATCAATAATTATAATCAATAGCCATAATCATATCAAACATCATCATAAAACCATGAACATAATCATCAATAACCATAACCATCATCATGATCATAACACCAAATCTAGATCCACAAATAACAGACATGCACCATAATAACATCATGAACATAATCATCAATAACCATAACAAATATCATAAGCATCATAACCATGTCTAACAAAACATAACATCATAATCATCATCATATCATAAACATAAACAAAATATATCAATATCAACACCATCATGAGCATACATCAGATAGTCACATCATCACATCCACACGTAACATCCAAAAACCATAACCACATCATGAACTCATAATCAAAATGATCATCATATATAAAAATAATGTACATGTCTCTCATAGGGATATATATATCTCACTACATCAACTCACATGTTAGTATCAAAATCATATAGTACATCAATAATACAAGGTCTCATAAGACTCTATGATCTTGAAGTACCACTACCTCTTGGAGCCCACCTTACCCTTGAACCTACTTGTCTACCTATAGACATTACCCACTAATTTGGTGTAGCACTGCTATCTCCCCCAATAATGCCTTCCTTGTACTCACCCCATCTGGGCTTATCTAGAAGACATGTGAAAACTAGTGCCTCATAATACCTTAGCTCCTCAACTTTAGCCACATACCTCACCATAAAAATAGTGCCTATTGACCTATGGGCACCCACGATCCTACGTATCATAGGGTATCTCTCTCTTATATAACTAATGCTAACTATGATTGTTCTTAGTCTCTCTCTTATGTGAGGGTACCCACTTTTCCATGTGTCAAATCCATCTCTTAGGTCACTAATGCTAAATCCACCTATGTTGTGGCTAGTGCCGCTCATGCCTAGTCTCTCTATAATCAACATCTATCTATCAAGGGCACTCTCATCCATCTGCTCCCTACTACCCTCATCCATGTCAACATCCATATCCTATTGACCATCATCTCCTCTAAAAACTACTACATCATAATGTGATTGAAACCATACAAATTACTCATTAGTGACACTTGCATCATCAATCTTTGCCCTCGCTAGTAGAAGCTCATGGTCAATGAGCTCATCAAATAGCTTTGGAGTAGGTAATGGGAACTATGTATCCTTCCTCTAGTACCTTGAAAACTCTCCCATATTATCCTAGATGAGCCCAAACTATCTCCTCACCCTATTAAAAGGGATGAGATCCACGTCATGGTCTCACCTCCTAAAAATCCATATGTAGCTCTGTAATAACAAAGTCTATCTGGCATAGCTCACCCATGCTATAAATCTAGTGTATGGCCTCCAAATGATCTCACTCTCAATTAGAGCCTCTAATTAGTCTCTATACCAATCCAAGTCTCGAGCTCCTCCCTCTAGTCTTATGAGCATGTAATTGCCTCTCCATCACATGTATCCAACCCTAAAGTCCATCTGAGCAAAATTGTGCCATGGTAGTCCACCTAGTCTCAATGCCTTGATATGCTCATATGCCCAGTAGTGTAGCATGAAGATAACACTAATCCCATATCTCTTGTGGGCATGGTACCCCTAGAACTCCTGATAGATTTATACTAAAAATCCAAGTTCCCATGAAAATTCTATCCAATCTAACCATATATCAACAAGTACACCAAGAATAAGTATGGAATTTACCACTAATAAAATCTAGTAGAGCATAACATGTGATGGCTATCATCATCATCTTGAATATCCATCTTGCCCCTCTATCCCTATGGTATAGTGATGTGTAGTGAAAATCTCCAGAATTCCACCTCACAAGAATGAAGTCCCCTCGATACAAATGATCCATATGCTTGTCTTGCTCATCACTATTGATTTGATATATTGACTCACATCATAATGGTAGCCATACTATCTAGTGTATGTCCTCTAATAGAATGGTGCTCTCTTTAGTCAGTAGTAAGAAAGTGTTAGTGTCCAAGTCTCATCTCTTAATGAGGGCCACTAACACAGCTACATCATGTGGCATGTGATGGTAGTACTTCATCCCTCCTAGACCAACCTCAGTCATATTATCCCAGTCTTAGTCTGTCATGCCTTGGTATACCTTATCAAGGATCTGGGGCACTTGATCCTACATCTATAACTACTCCCTCTCCTACAAGGTTATACTAAATACCTTAGTTTACCTAGTTCTTCAATCTGTGCCTATAAATACCACCTATTTCCTCACCTTCTACCTTAACTTGTTTACCTAACCTACACTACCTTTAACCCTTTCCTAACTATAACCTTATACCCATTCTTTTCCTATTTCCTTAAGTTTTCTAGACCATACCTATCACACCATTCTTTAAACCTATCATCTACCTTTACGGAATTTAGTCTTACAATAAGGGATCTTTTTTCCTCATTCACATTATCTAATATTCAAAATATTTAACCCATTATTATTTAACTTATCCTCACCTAATAAATAATTTTCAATTATATAATGTTGATCAGTGATGATTTCTTAATGGAACCATCACTGATCTACCATCAACCACTAATCGATTGGTGTTCAACCATTGATGGTCCACATGTTGTCCATTTGATGGTCTCCTATCGACCAATGATGATCAATAGCGATCATTAATGGTTACTATGTGGTGACCATAGGTGACCTAACCCTAGGTATACTCACCAAAACCTCCTAAAATTCCATAAATTCTTTGACTCTTACATAAAACACAAAAACAAACTACCCTACCCTCACTTATAAAACAAAAAATCCCCCCCTCTAAAAATTTTACCTCAAACACTAAAACCACCCACTCTTCACACCCACCCATATTCACATCAACAAACACAAGCCTAAATAAATTCAAAATAAGAACAAACAACAACTTCAAATTCCTAAACATAATCAAAATTAATTTCACCCACCACCTCATTTCACAAACATTATCATGGAGGATCTCTTTGAACCACTACTACTTAGTTGTCATGGAGGATCTCTTTGAACCATTACCACTTATTCCCATGCTCTACCTTGACCTCTTTTCATCCTCGCTCAATCTCAATCAAACACAAGTTAACCACACAATCAACTCTCACACACTCACTCCACTAGTAAAATTGAAACTATCACCATTTTCTCACACTAAGATAATGAAATCATCATACATTGATTTATAAATGATGAAATACAACCTCATTCAACGTTTTATGATTGCCTTTTTAGGTCTAACATATGACCACTGATGGTTGACCTTGCCTGTCAATGATCAACCTACCTAGGGATTTTTAACCCCACCCTACCCTATCATTTCAACCCATAATCAATATGTTTTCTACCACCTTATCCCAACCCTTCAACCATTATATATTACCCTTCTCTATCAACCAACTAACCACATCAACCCTGACATTGATATTTTTAGCCCAACATTCACACATTTTGTGAAAACTACCTTACCATGCTAAAAAACTTGACCTTATGCTAACTTTGTATACAAACCATTTGTGTATTCTTGGAATCACTTCCTACCTTGAATACTTTTGAATACATTGACCTTACCTAGGAGACTTTTGTTTACAATTATAACCATAACCTCCATGCCTAACTATGGTCACTTAGTCTACTTGTCACTTATCCTTCTATTACCATTTATGCTTTACAAACTACTTCAACTATGACATCCTAGTCTATGCATGATCTATGACATCACACTTAGTCATATTTTGTGGGTATGTTTGTGCTTAAATTCACAACCTCTCACCAAATTTTTCACCCACTTATCAAACCTACACCCAATTATGTTTTACCTTATTGATTTTGAGTTTGAGGGGGAACACTTCCTCCCATATTCAGAGCATCTAACCTGGTACCAACCTTCTATTTTTATTTTTATTTTTCAGCTTGCTAATACAAAATGCATAAAAAAAGGGGGAAAATTTAGACACTATAAATCCATACACTATAGTTTTAGATGTTGCACTAACCCCTAGGTCACCCTTTAACCCCCTTAGGACCATTGTACAACCTTTCAACCTCCAAACATAAGGCAAAATGGCTAATCCTACCATTTTAACTTTTCCCTCTCAACTGTTGATGGTCGACCATTAACCTTTGATAGTTAGCCTCAACCATTAATGGTCAGCCCTTAACCACCTCAGGAGTTAAATTCAACTCAAACTCTAGCTTGTTTTTCTATTAATAGCTATTTGATTTACCATTTTGCATAATCAATGCATGTTGAGCTTAAATTTAGATAGATTGTTAGACACCTTGTTAAACCTCTTATTTCACCACTCCCCTATATATTAAAAGAGGAATAGGAGGTGAAATATCATCATCAAAACTTCTTGTGTAAGAGATCATCAAAGCTTCTTGTGCAGGTATCCTTGTTACTTCCAATGACCAGGATAGAGATCAAAAGTGTTACTACAACTCATCAATCAATAGCCAAGATATTGTCACTCTATTGAAATTGCTTCAAAATATACAACAAGATTTTAGTCAACCTTAAAATTCTTCAGACCAACAACAACAAAGTTAAGTGTCTATTCCTTATCAGGTTTCATTAATTAATTTCTATGTGTCATTCTTTGTATCACTTTCCCTCCACCCAAACTAGACACCTCTAAATACTACCCTCTCTCTCGCAACCAGTAGCCAACTTAAGCTCACCTTCTATGACCTCTCTACAACCTTCCCAACTAAATTTCTTTTCTTAATCTATATCCCATAGTATCCATCGATGGTTTCTTAATCCCCAATAGTTTGACCCTAAGTGTCAAAGGTCGTTAACTGCCAATAGTTATATAACCACCAATGGTTTGACCCTAACCATTGATGGTATTTATCTATCATTTTTAACAATAAGCTTTTTTGACCTATCAGACCCTGACCAAATCCTATTTTTTGAGTTTTTGTCTTATCATAGAGGATCACTCAATTTCCTGAACCATGTTTGATTTATTTGGCATTGATATATAATTATTTATTTCTATAATTATTCAAAAGAACTTATTTCTTCTCAAGCACTTCTTGTATTTAATTTTATTATCCTCTTATTTATGAAGAAAATTATCTTTCATGTTCATAACTTGATTGTTTAAAAATGTGGATTGACAGCCTCTAAGGAAGTTTATGCTTCTTGGATCTAGCTCATGATAGGAAATCCACCCTACGGTCCAACTAATCAACCATTTATTTAGTGATTTCTTATCTACATGTAATTCCTCCCCAAAGAAATAGGAGTCTCTATAATCATCTGGATCAATGCATGTGTAACATATCAGGTTCTACTAACCTCACCCTTCTTTCAAGTTTTACATCTTTCTTAGAAAATAAAGCAAAATTTTAGTAAAATAGTTCTAATTTATACCTAAATGTGATTTCCAATTAGTTACCAAGTTAGCGAGTAAGTATGAACCTAGATTCATTCACATTTATATTTTCCTTATTTGATATTTTCCACTATGATATTCCCATGAAACATGTCTAGATTGACCTAACAAAGACATCATAATTTTAAAATATCTATTAAGTGTTCCTAGGTACTACCAATAGAGGCAAACTCTCGTGAAAAACTATAATTATTTGATTTTTATCAGAATTATCTTGGGAGTGTAAATAAATTATCTAAGATATGGAAATAATATATTTAAGATTCTAAAGTGTTCTTACATAGACTGGAGTGATATTGAATGTGTATATGTAGTTTATCTACAAAAATTTTGGGTAGATGGACAAGGGAAAGTTTTTACAAGAGTAAAATGTGTATGCAAAGTCCAATTAAGTCAAAATGTGCCATAGTTTATGTTTCGAAGTTTATAATACCAAATTTAGGTGTCTAAAAAATCTCCCCTTTTAGTATAGTTTGATAATTCTAGTTTAAAAGGATAAAATAAGAAATTTCGTACCTACGATTAACCACACTTGGTGTTGATAGGTATACCCCAAATGTCCCACTTGATCTATGAAAAAACTAAAAGGAAACATGTATAAATTTATTTTCACTCATGATAAAAAAAACTAAAATAATTTAGATCATTGAATTCTTTGAATTAAAAAGTTAAGGAATGGATAAACATGAGGGTATGCAAACCAAGATGACACTTGTTTAATTTTTTTGGAGAATACCATGTGGTGATTATGCGCCAAGGATGTTCAGTCATTGGCATCCATGTTTTAAGGAGTGTTAATGCATAAACCACCATTGGAGAAAGAAAGGTGGTAGAAATTGAGAACTATAGAAACCTCAACTGTAATAATCTAAATATCATCATAAATATTTTTGTGGAACCCCTAACTATTTTTTTGTATATAAATATGGAACCCAAAAATAGGGTTGTATGTTAATGTGGAACCCCAGATTAGGTTTGCATGTAATATTAACCTTTGAATCAACTATTTCAAATGGATTTTACTTCCAAAATGATTTAGCACCATCATTCCCCATCAATACACAACATATAAATAGAACAGTGTTTATGTGAGCAACAATTCATGCCCCAAATATGATCCATTTGTACCTCAAATTGATATAAAATATCATCATATATCTTTTATAATTCTATTATGTCTATCAATCTGCTCAATCTAATAAATTTTCTTAATTTGACCCATATAATTTATTTTAAAATGTCATAGAATATTCTAACTATTCTTCATAATCATGTAGAATGCCCCACATATGGCTAAATATGCTCAAGTTGTCCCATATGAATCACATAATCTGATCTAAAGTATGAAGTATTTGTCTATTATGGATTGAACATCTAAGACATATATCCCCTTTCAGGTGAGAGATGAAACATGTAAATCACTCACCTCAAAAGAAAGATTTATGAAAATAATGTGTTATATATAAAAATTTAATCATGTAACTCACATGTATAAACATGATAAGATATGCCATCATATAAATATTTGATAATTTAAGGATGTATGAAACATGTAATCCAATGTGATGGGAAAACAAGTGTTATGTGAAGTAGATATATCAATTAGGCATGTAATAATAAGAAACAAAGTAGATGCATAATATAAATCATGAAATCATACATAATAGAAACATATGTGATATAAATCACAACACCAAACTTAAAACTAGTTGTATATGTATCCATATAAACATATGTACATAATACATTGATCATGAAACACACAACCACTCAAGACACAATTCAAATCTAACCCAACATAGGCACAAATGACCATGACTTTGACTAAAGGATCCTCCTTTGATATAATTGACACATGAAGTGAAAAAATATAATTAATACACTTGTACAACATGAAATATATCACTCATATATGATCACACAATGTAACAACCATAGAGATCAAGTAATGTCAGTCCACATAATAAATCAATATCATCATCTAGTATAGAAAAACACAATATACATAAGAAGTAACACTCTAGACTATATAAGCAAGAGAAAGACATGTAATTGTCTAGTATTATTTACAGGCTAGTATAGAAATATATAACCTAATAAGTGTGCAAAACTTACCCTAATGTAGGCATTTTTCAATGTATACATGTATCCCATGGGTTAAATAATGCCATGCATCTACATGTGCATATATCAAATGTATTATATATGTCCATCATCCCACTCATGCATTATGTGAAAATAATATGCATTAATGTAATCTAAATGAAATAAAAATATGAATATTTAGACTCTATAAAATAGGTAATTAATCATATAAATGTACATGTAAAGTGATAGATTGATATTTCACTTACTATATTTAGATTTGATAAAGTAAATTATGATATATACTTAGTTAATTTCTAATTTATATTTCTCATTATAATAGTCATAATCTCATTAAATGTTCTATGTATACTCTGTAAGTGATTAAATTAGGATAGAGGAGCTCAAAACTTGTATGAACACTATGAGTGAAGCTTAGATCCCTGTGGAAACTAGTTTTATGTAGGATTTATTGGTATTATATGTAATAACTATACAAGTATGTGCCACATTTGACCACTATATTTTCGTGTGTGTGTGTGTGTGTGTGTGTGTGTGTGTGTGTGTGTGTGTGTGTGTGTGTGTGTGTGTGTGTGTGTGTGTGTGTGTGTGTGTGTGTGTGTGTGTGTGTGTGTGTGTGTGTGTGTGTGTGTGTGTGTGTGTGTGTATTATGTGTGTACTCACCATTGTTTCAATGTGTTGATCCATTTTTCACTTATTATTGCTTTCAAACCCTTATTACAATTTGAACACAAGTTTACTCTTTAAAAAAAATTAAAATTTTATGTTAGATAGACCCAACCACTCTCTACTATATGACTAAGATTTTTGTATGTTCTAATACTTTGAATAGGGTTAAATATGTACATAATTCTCCCACCTAGGTGTGTGTTTTCACCATTGTAATCATGTTAGATTGCAATGCAGTGATTGAATTTTAACAATTGACAACTTACAACTTTAACCTACATTTATATTCAGACTTGGATTTAGGGCTACTCCTTTGAGGGGCTTTTTAATGTGTATATGTATTTTATAATGTCTAAATGGGGTGCTATTTGATTTCTCAATGTGCATGAAAATTATTGACAAATTTAACAAGTGAGTATGACCTTAAGAATGATTTTTATTTATAACTAACCATTTGATATTTCTCGCTATGACCAACCCATGAAACTTGTCAATAACAACTTATTGGAGATGCCCTAATATGAAAAATAGTATAAAGTGTTCATGAAAACTATGAGCAAAGGAAAAAATATATGTTAAATCATAATTTTCTAACTATTTCTAGTATTATCCTACTAAAAATTAGTGATCTAAGATATGGAAATAGTCTATTTAGGATTTTGAAGTGTTCTTGCATAGACTAGGGTGATATTGGTTGTCTTTTAGTAAATTTAGTTAGATAAAAAAAATAGGTACATATATATATAGGGGAAGTGTGCACAAGAATAAAATGTGTACATAAATACCAAGTAGGTCAAAGTGTGCTAAATTTGATGTTTTCAAGTGTCTAATATTAAATTTTAGGTGTCTACACAACCCTAAAAATTCTTCTACCTTCTAAAGGCCATAACATTTACATAAAAAATCAAAATTGGGTTTTTTTTTAAGTGCATAATTTTTCAACAAGAACCAAATATGTAATCAAAAAATATTTTGATAAATATGCTCTTTTAGCCTATGCGCTAAAACCTATTTGATTTTGAGGTTAGGTCTTAATTAGGTGCAATTTGATAGATGTAAGTAGATTTAAGGAAATTTGGACATATATGATCACCATCTATCGTTATTTTATGATCAAATGTCATTATTTTAGTAAAATTGATTGAATATGGCCCAAATTTGTTGTCATATGGTACATAAAAGTAGATTTATCATTATTTCATGATCCAATGATGTTAACTGACAAAGTTTAATCAGATTAGGCCTTTATTAGGTGTAATTAGACAAAGAAGGTAGATTTATAGAAAATTGAGAATACATGAGAACCATTTTTTATTATTTCATAATCTAATGTCATTATTTGAGAAAAATTGATTAGATTGGGCCTTAATTAGGTGTTATAAGATAGATGTAGATAAATTTAGTGAAAATTATGAATATCTTAGCAACGCTTGTCATTATTTCATGATGAGATGTCATTATTTTTTTTAAAATGACTAAATTATACCCCTATTAGGTGTTTTCAAGTATATGAAGATAGATTTAGGGGAAATCGGGCATGTTTGATAATCATTTATCTTTATTTTATGATTGAATGTCATTATTTAAAAAAAAATGATCGAATAAACATTTTTATCACATATTTTAGTTCCTCTTTAAAAAATATGCACTTTCAAAAATGCTAGCACCCAATTTCGAGTTCTATACAAAATTTATGGCCTTCAAATGGTATATGAATTTTTAGGGTTGTAAAAATAGACATCCTTTTATAACAAATATCCATTCCAAATAGGTATCCATTTTGGATAGATATCTATTCCCATTTTCAATAATGCTTACCTCCACTTTTGGCTCATGATTTGTCTTGATTTTAGACATATGTATCTAAAATTGACTATTTTTATACACCTATGGATAATAAACAAATTTGGATTTCCCCACTCTTCACCTACATTTTTTATTTACTTATTTATGCTTTTATATAAAATGCCAAATTGGTCTTGCCAAGCAAATTATCTTATATATATTTTATAAAAATAAATTGCCTCACCATAACCTGGCTTATCTAGTTATAGATGTTTTAAATATTTTTAGAGGCCTTACGTGACCATCTGAGGTCCAAATTATAGTTTAATATTCTTTTGCATATTTTTCTAATTTTATAAATTGTCTATTTTTGTAACTAGAATTGAATTTCAATTGATATTCGTCTAGTAGGTTAATTTTAGTGTTTATTTTATTCTTGAATATTTTTAGAGCTATGCATGCTTTCATTCAAAACTTACTAAAAATAATAGGGTGATTTTTATTTATTTTTAGAGTTTTAAATTTTGTATGTCAACTCCAATTCTAAGTTGAGGCTTATTTATGAATAGTTTATAATTATTTGAATCATTCAATACGATTCAAGATAGGTTATTATTTTAGAAGCTTTGTCTATTGGTATTTTATTTTCTTGATTATATTTGGTTTCACTATTTGGTATCATATCAAGTTTAAATATTAGAGGTGTAAGAGATGGTGAAACTATGAGGAGGAATCACTTAGATGAACTGAAATATACAAAAGTTGTAGAGGCAATTATAATAATTAATTGATATCATTACAAATAAAATACAAAAGAGAGTAGAAGATGATGTTGAGGATGGCATAGATCATGAAAAATAAATTTAGTAAGAGGAACAATAGGAACAACTACCATCAATGGAAGAGAGGATGGTTAGAGCTTTAGAATGAAGGAATCAAGGTTGAAATTATAGATTATGGAGGAATTTTAAAACCAAAGGAGTTGATAGATTAGATGAACAACATGAAGAAGTTTTTTGAATGGAGAACTATGAGAAAATACAAGAAGGTAAAGTTTGCATGCATGAAATTGAAGGGTCATGAAATGATTTGGTGGGATCACCAACAAAAAGAAAGAAAGAGAAAAGGTAAAGATAAAATCAACTCATGGAAAAATATGGAGAAGAAGCCAAGGGAGAAATTTCTTTGTATGGATTATATACAAACCTTATATAAAAGATTCCAAAATTTGAGATAGAAGTATCATAGTATAAAATAGTATACAAATGAGTTTTACAAGCTTTTCATATGAGTGGATCAAGATGAGACAAAAGAACATATGGCCACAAGGTATGTAAATGTTTTGAAGTTTTCTATTCAAAATAAATTAAGAATTCATAAAATACTTTCCATGGAGGAAGCTTATCAATTAATTTTGAAGGCAGAAGAAAAATAAAATAGACATAATTTTTAAAAAATATCTATTAGGCCAAGAAGAGGACAATATCCTATAATAAGGGGATGAGGTGAATTTAATACAAATAGTGGTGGGTTTAACACCATGAAAAGATAATCATCACGTGGTGTATAAAGATAAGAAGATAATAGACAAGGGTTTCAATATCGATAAAGAGGAAGAGGATTTTAGAGAACACAAAGCTATGGTGGTGGTAGAGGATGGTTTCCAAATTAATGTAGGTCTTATGTTTGTTACAGATATGAAGAATACAACCATAGAGTGTTCAAGTGTCCACACTACTAAGATCAAAAAAGGAGGTAAGAGGATTTTCCAAGAGTGAATTTAGTTGAAGCTAAAACAAAAGATCAAAATAATGAAGTTGTAGCAATATAAATTGGAGAAAATCTCATGATGAGAATAATAATGATTGCTTTAAGGAAAGTAAATATGTAGAATAAATAAGGTGGTGATGCATGGATATGAATTAATATTTTTTGAACAAGGAGTACTTCAAGGTAAGATATGCAAAGTAATTATTTATGGTGGTAGTTATGAAAATATGGTTTCTAAGGACATGATTGAGAAACTAGATGTACATGTGAAAAGCATCCTAATCCTTATTGGATTTCATGGTTTAAGAAAGGGAATGAAATTAAAGTAGATAAAAGGTTCTTAATTAAGTTTTCTATAGGTAAAACTTACAAAGATCAAATATGGTATGATGTTATACCAATGGATGCATGTCATGTGTTATTAGGAAGGTCATGGTAGTTTGATGGAAAATAATTCATGATGGAGTAAAGAACACATATAGTTTCTGGAAAGGTGGTCTGAAGGTAGTTTTTTACCTCTTAAAGAAGAAGGGTAGGTTGAAATCATACTAAATCCAAATTAATTTATTAAAGACATGTAGATTATAGGTTGATTTTATGTATTAGTAGCAAATAAATAAGACACATAAGTGGTGCAAGTATCAATAGAATCAATAATAGTGTTGAAAGAATATGCAGATGTTATACCTGATGAGTTACTAGATGGTTTACCACCAAAGAGAGATATTTATCATTATATTGATTTGATTCCAAGATCAAATCTACCCAATCAAATAACTTATAGGTTGAGTTCAATACAATATGCAAAATTAAATAAATAGGTTACTGAATTGGTGAGGAAATGTGTAGTAAGAGAAATCACAAGTCCATAAGCAACACCAACATTTATACCTCCAAAAAAAAGAAGGAGGGTAGTGTGTGTGTGTGGATAGTAGAGAAATCAATAGAATTACAATCAAGTATAAATTTACTATACCTCATTTAAATGATATGATGGATGTTCTTGCAAGAGGAAAATATTTTACCAATATTGATCTAAGTATTGGAACTATCAGATTCAGATTCATGAAGGAGATGAATGGAAAACAACATTCAAGACTAGAGATGGTTTATATGAGTGGATGGTGATGTCATTTGAATTATCTAATGCACCCAATATATTTATGAGGGTGATGAACATAGTGCTATGAGAATATAGTGGTAAGTTTGTGGTGGTTTATTTTTATGATATTTTAATATTTAGTAAGACTAAAGAAGAACACTTACAAAATTTGATAATGGTATTAGAATTGTTAAGAAAAGAGAAACACTATGAGAATTTGAAGAAGTGTATGTTTATGTAGAATAATGTAGTATTTTTGGGATTTGTAGTTTCAACAAATGGTGTATAAGAATGGATGAAAAAAAAGTAAAGGCAATTATTCAGTGACCTATTCCAAAAAGCATCATAGAGGTAAGAAGTTTCCATGATTTAGCAACTTCTTATAGAAATTTTATTAAGAATTTTAGTAGTCTTGTTGCACCAATAAAAAATTATATGAGAGAAAAATAATTTACATGGACAAGGGCAACAACAGAAAGCTTTGAGTTGTTAAAGAAGAAAATCATGAGAAAGATTATTTTAATATTACCATATTTTATCAAAGTGTTTGAGTTGATTGTAATGCTTTGTTTGTGTGAATTGGTGTCATGTTGAGTCAAGAAAGGAAGACAATGTCATATTTTAGTGAGAAATTGAATGAAGTAAGAACAAAATATTCTACATATGATATTGAATTTCATGCCATTGTAAAAGCATTAAGACATTGGAGTCATTACCTAATGCCTAAGGAGTTTATCCTATTTATTGATCAGGAGGATTTGAAGTATGTAAACACTCAAAGAAAATTTAAATAGCAGGCATGCAAAGTGGGTGTCTTTCTTGCAGGGTTATACTTTTGTATTGAAGCACAAATCAAGAAAATAAAATCAGGTAGATTATGCTTCAAACATGCGAGTGGGATTGATAACTAATATGGTGAGTGAGGTAGTTGGATTGGAATTTATTAAGGAAGTATATGATACCAATCCATATTTTGGCAAGATAGTTGAGTAGTGTAGGAATCCATTGACATGTGATACAAGTAATGTTTATGATCAGTATCTTATGTAAGATGGTTATCTCTTCAAAGGAAAACAATTATGTATTCCAATTAGGTATTCAAGAGACAATATTATAAAAGAATTGCACAGTGGTGGTTTAGTTGGATATTTTGGTAAGACAAACACAACATCTCTGGTAAAGGAGAAGTATTTTTGGCCAAAGATGAAAAGAGATATAACAAGATATGTTTCAATGTGCAATATATGTTAGGTTGCTAAAGGACATGCTTGGAATACAGGTCTATACAGGCCATTACCTATTTCAAGAGGACCATGGATAGATTTAATTATGGATTGTGTGTAGGGATTACCAAACACACAGAGAGGTAATGATTCAATTTTTTTTGTTGTAGATAGGTTTTCTAAGATGGTTCATTTTGTTGCATGTAAGAAAATAAATGATGCCACTAGAATTTAAGAAATATTTTTAAAGGATATTGTGAGATTATATGGTGTTCCAAAAACCATTACATTAGATAGAGACACCAAAATTTTAAGTCATTTTTGGGGGAATTTATGGAAGAAGATGGGGACTAAGCTAAAATTCAGTAGTGCATACCACCCCCAAACATATGGAGAGAAAGAAGTTGTAAATAATATCTTAAGAAATTTGGTGAGATGCATAGTTGGAGAGAAGCCCAAGCAATGAGACTTGACTTTACCACAAGATGAGTTTGCATATGATAGTTTAGTAAATAAATCAGTAGTAAAATCAGCATTTTAGATTGTTTATGAGAGAAATCTCATGAGTGTTTAAGATTTAGTACAGTTACCAATTATAGAATAAGTTAGTGATGATGCAAAAGTTTTTACAAAACATATACAATATTTATAAGAAGTAAGAAGAAAATTGCAGGAAAGTAATGAAAAGTATAAAGCGGTAGTAGATGCCAGAAGAAGGTCAAAATATTTGAAGAAGGAGATTTAGTGATGGTTTACTTGAGGAAAGAGATATTTTTGAAAGGCACATATAACAATTTGAAGTATAAGAAAATTGAACCATGTAGAATTGTGAAAAAAATCAATGATAATGCTTATGAGGTGAGTTTACCACATGATTTTGATATCTTTCTAGTATTTAATGTTTTATATTTATATGATTTCCATGGATAATATGATGAAGGTGAATAAGATAAATAAGTAGATTGGCAGCAATAGGTGCCAAAGAAGAAAAAAGAAGAGATAGTGCAGGTCCTGGATAAGTAGACGGTAAACATAAGACAAGGAAGTTATGATAGATATTTATTATAGTAGGAAGGATTACAATAGAAAGACAACACTTGGATTATAGAATGGGAGCTAAAAGAATATTGATTAGAACAAATGGTAGCATTATAATCAAAGCAACTTGCAGGAGCTGAGTTATTTTCAACTAGAAGAGAATAATGCAGAAAAATATATTAAACTTCTAAAGACCATAATTTTTTATCCATAGTTTCATTTGAGCCCATCTTCATATGCCAAAATGACTGTCTCAAATTTTTTTGGTGTAGCCATATCATGGATTGTCTGGTTATGGACATTTTTGATATTTTTTGGAGGCTATACATGACCATCTGAGGGTCCAAAATTACTTTTTAATATTATTTTCGATATTTTTCTAATTTTATAACTTGTCTATTTTTTGTAACTGAACTTGAAATTTAGTTGATATTCATCTGATAAGTTGAATTTAGTGTTTTGTATATTTTTAGATATTTTTATAGCAACACGTGCTTGCATGTAAAACTTACTAAAAATAGTAAGTCAAGTTTTAGAGTTGTAAATTGTGCAAGTCAACTTCAATTCTGAGTTGAGGCTTATTTATGCATGGTTTGTAATTATTTGAATCATTCAATACAAATCAATACAGGTTATTATTTCAGAAGCTTTACCTATTGGTATTTTTTTTATCTTGATAGTATTTGGATTCATTACTAGACTGTGATAGCTATAATGATCTATAAAATAAAAAATACAATAAAATAAAATATTGATCAAATTTTCTTTTGTAGACAAATGATATTTTTTTTGGTAAGTGCTCAATTGAATAATTAATTTAAAAAATAAAAGAATACATCTATTATCAAGCCCACCATATATATATATGGAAATTTATGAAAATAATTTTTCATTTCTTTCAAAAAAGGATTGATAAATATTTGCTCACTTTTTATGAAATTATAAAAATATAAGCAGTGATACATTGAAAGTGAAAATATTCATGTACAAATTTTGATTTTTCTTTTCTGCAATTTCATTGCCACTTATGACCCTCTTGTGACCCACCAATAACTTGCACTCACCTCGTTATTTTTTCTAGATTATTTCCTCATGGCTTCAAATCCAAATATTTTGTTTATTAAGCCATTGCAAAGTAGAACATTTCTTGAGTTGCTTGCATAAAGACAATCAACATGCATTGAAATCATTCTCATTCCAAATCCTAAAATGTATTACAATTATTCTATAAGTCCTGGTCTTTAACCTTCATTCTTGATGTTAAGTACATTGACAACAACAATAAATAAAGCTATATTTCATATCAAAATAATTGGACATGCCTAATTCTACCCAATCAATATAACATCAAATTTAAAACTTAATTTAAAATAAAATATATTAAAAAATATATGTTATGTGGTTTAAGTAATAACATTTCATGTTGTTCAATATGAAAAGATACTTAGCATAGCGAAAATATGAAATGATTTTTTTATGTTCTTTTGTTTGAACCAAATTAATATTAAGAGATTATGACATGAACATTTGTTCATACTAATTTATTCTAACATCTATCATTTTTCATATTCCTTTTGCTATTTCAAATTGAATCACACAAAGTATATTAGGAAACACATATAAAATTACAAGTTTGAATCTTTTATAATAGCAATTATACAATTTAATTGTAACTAATCAATGTAACATATATAATTGCTATTATAAAAGATTCAAACTTGTAATTTTATATGTGTTTCCTAATATACTTTATGTGTGATTCAATTTGAAATAGCAAAAGGAATATGAAAAATAATAGATGTTTAGAATAAATTAGTATGAACAAATGTTCATGTCATAATCTCTTAATATTAATTTGGTTCAAATAAAAGAATATATATATATATATATATATATATATATATATATATATATATATAGTATTATAACTTGTCAATCTTATAACTTTATAGTATATTTTTCCATTCATTTATTGTTTGTACAATTTTTTCATATCTTTAAAAAAAAAAAAAAAAAAATCTTCAAAATACAAAGATATCTTACCATAAATAAAATTAATCATCAATCCAATTTTTATAAATTATAAGATTTTTTATTCCAAACAAATATATACCAATAAACAATTATAAAAACATACACACAAACAATATACTACAAATAATAAATTAAACTAAAATTAATTATATATAAAATTTTATTACTTATATATATTTGATTCATAAAAATTATTAAAAAAATCTAATTTTAACAGTAAAAAAATAATAACTATTAATATTTGGCATTGCATATACTGAAAACTTTTAAAAATGTACCCAGTGAAATAATTTAGAGACATATTAAAAAAAGATAATAACTATTACCATAAATATTAGTAAGACATTACATACACTGAAAACTTTTTAAAGTGTACTCAGTGAAATAATTTAGACACGGATTGATGGGTGTCAGAAATCAATAAAGATTTTGACACACATCACATCAATAAAGCATATTGATATGGGTGCCCACATCACATCAATAAAGGGTTGTGGCAGAGTATCTTCGTCTCTTAAAGCAAATAAACAGATTGACATGGATGTACATGCTCATGTATTTATGCACTCAAACTTTTGGAGGTTTTCCCTGTATTTTTTTTTTTAAATTGGGTATCTATCATCACTTATCAATGGAGATCTGTTTCTCATTGTCTAGAAATATATTTGAAGTGTTTTTTTCAAGCTTCAACCAGCAGAGAGTTCTTATAATCGAGCCTTCAGGATATTTGTGTCTTCGAATTTAGAATCTCACAACGCAAATTTTTACATACATGGGAAGATCAGGAATTCGGGAGAAAAATAGTGTATTTGGGTTGATCTGCAGGTATAATACATAGTAGAGGTGAGACTTAAATGGTTTTCCAAGTTACTCCATTATCCCATCAGACGACCCATAAATTCCTGTTAGATCTTTATATCCGTAATTTTGTTATGGTAGATTATTAGCGAGTGTTTGGGAGCAATAATTGCGTATGAAATTTTTGAATTGATGTTTCAGTTTATAATGTATGATCCATTATCAAGAATGCTGATGCATCATGTGTTATGATCTGAAATGTCGATTGGAATATGTGGAATGATTGAATCAAAAAGCTCGAGTGGATCACGGTGTGTGATCTGAAATGTTGAATCGAACAGATCGATTACATCATGTGATGTGATTCAAAACATTGAATCAAAAATAGATAAAATGATAGGATCCCAAACGTTCATTCAAAAATCACATACACAGTTGTTTATCTAAAAAAACTGTTTCCAGAACATAGGATATTGAATATGAAGCAATGTTCTTGTTAAGAATCCCAAAGGAAGAGTGGTTGGCTTTTCACGTTACTGCAAAGATGCAAGCAACTGACCATATATCAACAGATGTGGAATGTGAGTTGAACCCAATAACACCACTGGAGCTCTTCACTATTTTATCCAGCAATTGAGTGGAACCAAAACTAAAATCGCTTCCAATAATAAATTCAAACTCCTTGCTTGTCCTTCTGATCATTCTGACGTACCTTTTAACGGCCAAAAAGATACCACATTTACAAAGATACGAGTTTGTCCTCGAATTTCTTGGAGTAGGGGCCACTGATGAACTTTTTAACAGAAAACATGATCCATTTACCCTCTGTTCATACGTTCCCATATCAATCTTTTAATGGAGGCCAAGTGTCACTTGGAAGCTTGACCAAAATCATCACCTACTTAGTGATACTTTACTTTTGTTTCTGGCTCCTGGGCTTGCATGGCGTGCTCTCATACCGCTATATATTTTTGTGAAATACTTGTATATTTCTGAAAAAAAAAAATGTAGAATTTCTTTACTCTATGCCATCTCACTTTGTATCCCTTAATTATGATAAAATTCTTAAAATCTGTAGCTTACTGCCCATGACAATCTCTTGGACTTCTTGTTAATTTTGCTTGGCTGCCTGCGTGAGTGGACGTAAGTATTGCTCTCGTGGACACAATTTAGGGTTTATTTGCATAAAATCAAAACATTTATCATCTGTTTTCATATTTATGCTGAAGTGGTTTGTGTGAGGTTTCTGCAGTGGCATCATTTTGATTTCCTAGTCTTGTGCATTGGTAAATTTGGGGATCTGCCGAAAATCCCATCATTTCCTCCAAACAAAGGACCAGAAGTATTTCAGGGAAAAGTTTTGCATACTATGGATTACTCTGCCTTAGATGAAAAGCAGGCTTATGAACTTCTCAAAGGAAAAAGAGTTGTAATTATTGGATATCAGAAATCAGCATTGGATTTCTCTGTGGAATATGCCGAGGCAAATCAAGGTATGCATGTATGCTAGATATTAAAGGTATATTGTGTATGCTTGTTTTTTCTTCTCGATTGCAAGGGCGAGCTCAAAACCTCTGCTCGAAAGAGGCTACAATAAATAAATAAATAGATTTTAAGTGTTTTGGTGTGGATTTACATTTAGAAGATACTTGATCGGTGTTTGCAGCAGAAAATGGCCATTCTTGTACATTGGTTTACAGAAGAACGCACTGGATGGTTCCCGAGGATTATGTGTGTTGGGGAGTGCACTTGGCATATTTGTATGGTACACGTTTTGCACAATTTCTACTTGGAAAACCTGATCAGGGGTTTCTGATGAACTCGATATTATGCCTATTTGCACCATTGGTACAATTTTTTAAATTATTTGATTTCTTTCTGTGGCGTGGGTTTATATTTACGAGTGAAAAAAATGCAAGTTCAATTTTAGCATCCAATCAATCTGAAATGATGACGTTTTTCTGCAGAGATGGGCAGTATCCAAGTTTGTGGAGTTTTCCCTGCTCTGGAAATTTCCCTTGAGAAAGTATGGACTTGTTCCAGATCACAGCTTTCTTGAGGAGATCGCTTCTTGCAACACTGGATCATTTCCTGAAAAACTTTTTCCAAATGCAGAGAAAGGTCTCATACGTTTTCGAAAATCATCTAGCTGGAGTTTTTCTAGTAAGGGGGTTATATTAAGTGATGGAACAGAGGTGGAATCTGATATTGTGGTTTTGGGTACTGGTTTTGATGGGGACAAGAAATTAAAGAATCTACTTCCAAACAAATTTGAAGATGTTCTACAGAAAACAGATAGTATGGTCCCCTTATACAGGTACGTTGAAACTTATTTCGACATTTTTTTTATTGAGCACAGTTGTCGAAAAGTTCTTCACACTATGGTATCGCAGGGGGCTTATCCAACCACACATTCCTCAAATGGCAATTCTTGGCTATTCTGAGAGCTTATCAAATCTTCACTCTTCGGAGATACGATCACAGTGGCTGGCTCATTTTTTATCTGAGAAACTAGTGCTACCATGTATCAAAGAAATGGAAGCGTATACAGATCTGTTTGAGAAATATCTGAAGAGAATTACACCCTTTTACTGGAAATCTTGTCATGCCTCTGTTCAGATCTGGGAGAACGACCATCTCTGCAGAGACATGGAACGAAACCCAATGCGTAAAGGGAGTTGGTTTGATGTGTTTTTCTCTCCCTATTCTAATCTTGACTACGGACAGGATATATGAAACGCCATTTGCCTGTGAGTAGTAGAAGATAAGGATAAAACCGTGTTAACATGAATAATCAACCTCCTTTGTTTACTGTCAAACATAAAGGACTATCATTGTCACATCATCCATCCCATAACGGATTGACACAGTCACATCATCCACCAAAATAAGTTAGTACTTCTTACTATTGTTTGATGTCATTGTCACATTATCCATTAAAATAAGTTAGTACTTCTTACTATTATTTATGAATGATTTTCAATAAAATTTTAAATTTTCTATTTAAATATATGTGTGAGTAAAAAATATTAATTAATAATTTATTTAATAAAAATAAATTGAAGATTATTTTCACTTATTTATACTTTGAATTTCTTATAATTTTATTAATATATTTATTTAAAAGAATAATTTTTTATATCTTCTATTTAAGTAATAAAAAATATAATATAAATATGTGTTAATATGAGTAATCAATTTTATTTCGTTTAATGTGAAATACAAAAGATTGTCATTGGTCAAGTCATAGCATCCACCAAAATAAGTTAAGTAATTCATATGATTGTCTATGAATGTTTTTCAATAAATTTTTAAATTTATTATTTGAATAGAGTTAAAAAAAAAAAAAAACTAATTAATAATTTTGCATTGAATTTCTTATTTTTTCTATTTACATCTCATATGAAAGAGTAACTCACTAGATTGGAAGGAAAACAATATCAATATATAAAGGATCGATCCTTATATTGATAAGGTTATTATATGGATTGATTGTTATATCTACATTTGATGATGATGGTGATAGATTTTTATGTTCTTTAGATTAAATTGGTTTGTGGAAAACATTAAAATATATTTAGGTAATATAATTGGTTTATACCGTTTTATAAAGTGTGATTTGTTATTTATTTATTATTATTTTTTAACGACATATTCTATTGTTGGTTGATGTTTTGTGTAATATTTAGTCCTATGCAAAGTGTGTGATACTAACATTTAAGGAACCACTCAACATTGATATATCACCGAAGTGCAAATGCTCAAGAGCATAATTGAGGTGTAGAGAGAATACCAAGTAGTCAAATTATTAAGATATTATATGGATCGATTGTTACGTTCACATATGATGAAGATGGTAATAGATTTTAATGTCCTTCAAACTAAATTGATATGTAAGATCCATCAAAATGTATTTAGGCAATACAATTGGCTTATATCCGCTTTTTAAAGTATGATTTGCCAATTTTATTGTTGATGTCATTTATGTTGTTTATTAATGTTTTGGGAAAAATATAATCATACCCATAGTGCATTACCAACATTTAAAGAATCACTCCACATTGATATATCAGTTATGTGAAAATGCTTAAGAGCACAATTGAGGTGTAGATAGAATACCAAGTACCCAAATTGTTAAGGTTATTATATGGATTGATAGCTATGTTCATATATGATGATGATGGTAATAGATTTTAATGTCCTTTAAACTAAATTGGAATTGGATTGTAGGAACCATCAAAATGTATTTAGGCAATACAAGTGGTTTATATCCTCTTTGTAAAGTGTGTGTGTGTGTTTTTTTTAAATTCCATCTTTTGATGTTTTTAAATGTCTTGTGCAATATACAGTCCTCTAAAAAGTGCACGATACCAACATTTAAATAATCACTCAACAGTGATATATCACTTAAGCGCAAATGCTCAAAAGCACAATTGAGGTGTAGAGAGAATAACAAATACCCATCACTTAGGTCGATAGAGATTCAACATACATTATTAGGCTATGAGATCTACTTATGCATATGGATACTAAGCTTTAAGCAAAAATAGTGATGGTGCCATTAAGGTGACACAAATTCATAATTAACATGAAAATATTAAAAGTTATTCTCTCCATAAGTGATGGCAAATAGCTTATACATTCATATAGAATACATGGTTAGAGATATTATACATACATTTCAACTAATACAACATTGCAATGGCAATAACTAATATCTAACATCATAACAATGGAAAAAACTAATGGCAATCTAATATCAAACTATTTAATATAAAATTGGATTAGGGTCAAAGAATAATAGTGTGTCCCACTTTTTGGCATAAAGAGGTCATATACATTTTCAATATTCTCTCAAAATATTTTGAGTTTTGGTCATTGTTAATAATCAAACATATGTGTTTCAACTTATATATACAAAGATGTAGTGCATATACATCTTTCTAAATTTGTTATAAATTATTAAGTTTTTTTAAAGATTTATTTTTAAATTATTTTTATCCACCTGGTGAGACAATATTATTCTTTAACACATTAATATGTGAATTAACCCTAATTATGATAAATTGAATGAAATATAACATAATGTTATAAATAAACTTATGACAAGTAAAATGAAAACAAAATGTTGAATTCAATAGAGTGTAATTAAAGGAAAACAATCTAACTACAAATGATTTGACAAACTTAGTTGTTTCTTTCTAAGATTTGACTCTGTAAAACTAATAGAAAGCTAGAACAAACTAACAAGGGTTGATTCTGCGAGTTCCCAGAAGATGATTAAGACTAGTAAAGGATTAGGATCTTCCAATTAGGTCAAGATCGACTACCACTATTAACATCAATTAGTCAATCTTGAATTTTGCATAAAATTAAGAACTTAGGTCAAGATCATTTGTGATAACTTGAATTAAGTTTGTAGGTAGAGATTTGACATTCATAGGTATGCAAAGGCATGCAAATATCTTCTCCAAAGGTTGAAACCTTGATAGGGATTATAATGATTGAAAACATGCAATTAGAAAACTAGCGGGGTATAATGGGTTGCATTTACCATAATCACCCCCATGATGATTGTTTGCTACCTATGGATCCAATAATCTCAATAATCAAATCAAACAATCGTAGTTCTCCCACTTAGAATGTTGTGTGCAATTGTGATCCTTTGACTATATGAATGCATCTAGAGACGGCTTTAATAATTAATCATGTTTTTTTAGCTCTGATAAAATAGGTTTTGGACTTGGTTGATGACTACTTCAAATGATTTGAATCAAAATTGAGAAGAATAAACAAGTTTTTCTTAATGTGAAATAGTATAAGTATGCCTTTGTATTTAAATGTCTAAGTGATAGAATAGGTGACTTAAGTATGCATTTAAAACAATCCAAATGGGAAAAACCTCACACTATATATCCTAAAAATATAGACCAATCTATAAGGAAGGGTTCAAAATTAAACAAGTGGTTTTTAGAAGATTTAAGGTCAAGATTGACCCATAGGGGTCAAGATCAACTATCACTATTGACCCATAGGGGTCAAGATCAACTATCACTATTGACCCAATTGGTTGACCCTGTCCTACAAGGAAACATGTGAATTTTGTGATCTGGAATGACTGAACAGATGCTTGGAAGGGGTTTTATCCATTAAAACATTTTTATAGGTGTAAAATAGAAATTTAGAAAATAAATAGGTCCATACTAGTGCTTAGTATACATCAAGGTGGTCAAATATATCATGATTAAGTGCTCAAATCAATTAAATGAAATAGGGACCAAAATGACTAAATAGTACCCGAGCATGTACAACACACTTTGCCTTGGGGAGAAGCTCCAAATCATTGTTTATCTTCCATGGCCTACTAGTTGGTTGAAGGCATTATTTCACCAATAAACTTTGTTTGAGCTGAGGTCTTAGTATATAGCACCTAGTTTTTCACAACTACCAATGGAATTGCCTATGATGATGATGGTTTTAACTTAATGTATTGTTTCTCTCTTGAAAATACCATCTCCTCTTTCACAAGGGAATGTCACAACCAACACTTGGATTTTTTTATGTTGGGATTCTATATCAACCCCATTCACCAGCCTCACCTACACATTTATTCATTAACATAAAATCTCCTCACAAAGAATTTAACATCAAATTTGCCCTCTCACTAGTCATTCAACAAGGGTTGCTCTTTTTCCTTGAATAAGGGAAATATCAATTAATGTTATAGTTTATAGATTTGACCATCTCTCTATGCCAAGCTCTATGCCAACTGAACCTCCATCTAGATAATGTTGAGCTAAAAAACTACTGGGAGGATTTCATGAATGAAGCATGGTTTGTGGTATGGTATTAAAAGTGATGCTATTGGAACTATCAAACATGTGGATAAAGTCAAGATTGCAGTCTTTGGTGGAGGTGTCAAGATATCAACTATAAAAACTAAGGGTATTGTCCTCATTTAGAGTGTTGAACAACTAGATAATTATGCAAAAATGGAGGTAGTAAAAGTAGAAGAGTTTCCATAGTCCCTCCTCTCTCCCCACATCCTCCATGTTCTCCTTCCTCTGGTATACCCTCAATTATTTTCCACAAGCCTCTCATTGGTCAACATTGCTACCTCAGACTGCCACTTATCAACTATCCACCACCGCTCAACCCTCTCTTGGCTTGTATCTTGACAACCTCATCACCAACTAGACCATTAGCCTAAATGTTTATTCTTATTTTATTTTTGAATTCCCAAATTAAAGCTTTACATAAGCATTATTATTGAAAGCATGTTTTAGTTTGGTGCATAGCCTAGCTGGCTGTCTCATTTTGTTAAAAACTCTCATTGATAGTAGTTAGAGGTTCAAGCCTCTCTGCTATATAATGGTGAAATTCATTTAAGATAGGAATATTTTTTTAAGTGGGGCATTTATAAAGTGGAAAAATAGTGTGAGAGGGGCCAATTTTGGTCTTGTGGTAAAGTATTTAAAAGAGGCACTAATATTTTACAAACTTGTGATTAAATTTATTTATTGAGTTGTAAAAAATTCAAGGGGGAAACTTTTCAAAAAATGGGCCATATTATTTGGGAAGGCTTTTTTAATAAAGGGGTTAATTTTATTTGTAATGGTGGGATAACCTTGTAAAGGGGTGGCACATATTTTTAAAAAAAAATTAGTGTACAATTATTGAAAAGGGGTATTATATTATTGTTTTGACACACACTTTCCTCTCACTTGTCAAAGATGGAGGGTGAGGTCCAGTCTTATAGGCAGTGAGACCCCCTCGTAAAAAAAATTCATTTTTTATGTGAATTGTACATAGAATGCATTTTTTGTAGAGTCTAGCACTATTTTTTTAGAGTGTTTTGTCCTCTTTTGTGCCATTTATTATACTCATAAATGCATTTTTGGTGCTAACCAATATCCTTCTTTGGCCATTTTTCATCATTATTGTTTTTTTCGATGTTAGGGTATGGACTCATGTATGTTTGAACCCCTTAGTTATTCAAACTACACCACTTGGAAAACCAAAATGTAGATGTACTTGTAGAAGAAGGGATTATGAAGAGTTGTGCTTGGTAATTTTACCATTTTTATAGATGCGGATGATATTATATGGCTTGCATCCTTGTAAAAGGAAGCACTTCTATTTATTCACCTCCATATTTTTGATAGTTTAAAAACTCATATTGAGCATGCCAAATCACCTAAAGGAGTTTGGGACATTCTTAAAACATTATTTGATGAGGTACCTTCACCTCTAGATGCTCCTCCTCCTTCTCCTTCCTCTCATAGTGAATATTTATCTATTGGTGACATTGTTTCTCCACCATCTTCTCCCATTTATGTGGGTGTGATTCTTGATGTTAATCTACATGAGGACTCTTTGGAATCTTCATCTTCTCCTATTAGTTCTTATCCTCTTTCCATTGTTAGTGAGGACATATTTTTTAAGGATGAGACAATAATACCACCTCTTACTACTGCTCATGATGTAGATTTGACTACTAGTGGTCACTTAGATGAGGTACCTTTACCTTATCCACTTACTGATACACATTATGATACAATGGTTGTTGCTCCTATTTTTGATTTTGGTATGACTCATGATAATACCCTACCAAGTTTTAAGTAATCCATTAATCATATGGCCTCTTTCTTATAACTTTAGGAAGAAAATAGGAAACTTTTGATGCAAAATTCTCTTCTACACTCTTTGATTCATGGAAAGGATGCCCTCATATGTTATTTGGAGAAGAAACTATTTGGTATGCCATCATGTTATGTTACTAAATCTGGTACTCATCCACTTGATGCATATTATAGTGTGATTTACCAGATTATGAGCAGCCCATTATTCTTGTTACTTCTCTTATTACAGATGGCACTTATGTGCCTACTATTATTGCACACTCTACACGTCCCATTCCAATTCCTCTTACATATATGCCTATTTATTTTGAGAAGCATACCATTGGTTTTGGATCCCACATGCTTCATTACATGGGTCACACTACTAGACTTGTAGGCATTGGGAAGTGTTTACAGGGCATTGCTCACCCTATTAAGCCTGTTATTTGGATTATTCGACATGACCTTGGTTATGATGCAGGTGATTCATCTTCATTGGAAATTATTGATATAGCTCCATATTTTTTTTGCTCCACTCTTTGTGAGGATTATGAGCTACATATGGGATCTTTTGTACCTTAACTCAAGCCTAAGAAACCTAAGACTATTGTAGTCATACATGATCTACCTAACACTTCTTTAGATGTTACCTTGAACTCTTCTACTATGGTTTTTGTACCCACACATATCTAGGCATTTTTATCCACCATTTGTTCATTTGGGGTGAATTTTTTATTGTTCTTGGCAGCATTGACAATATTCTTTGAGAGGAATCTATAGGTGAGGTTCCTCCACCATTCAACTTCTTCAATTTCACATTGATCCTCTTGCCTATTGATGATCCTTAGTTGTTTGAGATTTTGTTAAGCATATGCATTTTTCAGAGCTTAAATCTCTAATTTCACAGCTGCCATCCACTATAGCTTGATTGCATTATGGACTTTTTTATGTTGCTTGGTGATATTGTTGTTGGATAGGACTTTTGTTTGTAGTCACACTAAGAGTCATGGAGTTTTTTTATTCATGTTTGTATGTTCCATATTGAGCATTTTACTATTATGTTGTTATCTATCCCATGACCACCATGGACATATTTTTTGAGAGATTTGTATTTGTATCTTTGATGTTGACTATTTTTTTAAGATTTATTGTGGAGTTTTGTCATGTCCCCTTTTTAGTGGACATTGACAGATTTGATGATTAGCCTATTATGTGACCTTCGTAGGCTGATTGGATGGATAGAGGGTCATGATGGAGATTGGCTTGGCTTTAATTTGTAGAATTCCTACAGTTGGCTTTCATTCAGGCTATTTCAGACACATTTGGCATGAGCTCCTATTATTTAGGGATATTTGACATGCAACGGAGCGCCTTTATTTTGGTATGGTCATGTGCGGAATCACTCCCTGGTTCACCAGCCTCGAACGGTTTGAGGATCCGACATGTATAGAGGGAGATATTAATATTTGATTGATTTAATCAAATATTAATTATTTGGCCTAATTTTAATTATAAACCCTAATTCTAATTTAAGAAAACCCTAATTAGGGCAAGCACATCTTTTGAGGGTATAAGGGTTTCTCATGGAGGCCATTATTGGATATGCATAGATTATTGATTTTTGATATTGAAGAATTCTTTTGTGAAGACTGAGCCAAGGGTTCCAGGATTCCATTTGCATTGGAGAACGTTCCCTCTTCAGTGTGTGTGATTCAGAGGCTGTGAAATATCAGCTAATCTATTGACAAATTGAGAGATAACTTCATACATAAGTTATCACAGAGATTTACAGGGTTGAGAGATAACTTCACACAGAAGTTATCACAGATATTATAGGTATTTATTTTATTAGGTTTTTGATTCAATAAATTATAAAGATAGAGATCTTCTGTATTATAGCCATATATCTTCAGATCTGGGGTTGAAAATAGACAGGTTGTGCTTTATTGGCGGCCGTACAAAGTCTGTATAGATCCACGCAGATACCGACCTCGGCAGACAGAGATCCCCAGTGATTGACATCGGTCGACTGAAGACCGACGTCAGCAGAGAAGGACCGATAGAGACCGATGTCGGTAGTATATCGACCGACGCCAATGACTATGTGTTCGTCACAGTAGGCCGAGACATACCAGATCTAGATTTATTTCCCAAATTTGTAGAATACTCAAGCTATTAAGGCCATATTTTCAATATTCATTGTATACCTGAAAGAGGTCCTCTATTGTAAGCATATGAGCAAATAAATAAGAGATTACACTGTGATTTATTTATCTATTTGAAGATATTTTGCAAAAATACAGATAAGCAATTAAGAGCTTTTGTTTTGGTATCCGAAGGGATATTACAGTGGTATCAGAGCTTTTGTGTTTCTATATTCCCTATTTGAAGGGGATATTACAATGGTATCAGAGCTTTTGTGTTTCTATATTCCCTATTTGAAGGGGATATTATAGTGGTATCAGAGCTTTTGCAGAAGAAAAAGGAGCCCCTAAGTAAGGGACATCACAGTGGTATCAAAGCCAAATTCCTACCATCCTATTGGGTAGTTGGGTAGATTGAATCAACGAAGTATCCATGATGTCTTCAAGTACTCAGAAACAGTGGGACAATGATATGAAGAAGTTGAAACAAAGTTTGAATATGTTGGCTGAAACCCAGAGGAGGATGAATGAAATTCTTTCAGACCCTACATTCGAAGACAAATTAGTACGGTATATGGCATCCATTCATAAAAGGTCCACATCACAAAATAGAAAGAAGGAGAAACAAGAGGTCTTTACAGGGGTTGAGGGCAGCCCTACACTAGTTGTTAGACATGTTGATTTGAATCAAGAGGATATGAGGGCAGCCATGGGGAATGAGTTGTCTATATCATCTTTGCAAGAAGTTTCACTTGAGACTTCTACATTGGAGACCAGCATAGAGCATGCTAATGATATGGATTCTTTGCATGATCATATTGTTCCTTCATCTTCACATCAAGAACATCAAACTTGGATGGATATGGAAAGGACCCAAAATTTATGTGATATGTGGTCACAAAAGGCCAAGGAGGCTAGATTAGTGGCTGCCAATGCGAGACAACATCTTCAAAACATAAGGAGACAGAAAGGAGTTACAACAGGTTCTTCTTGTGATGACTTACAATAGATCAAGGAGGGCATGGAGGCAATGAAGGTGGCTCACTCGAATTCTGAGAGACATGTGGATGAGCTTAGTCATGGGGACTTGGACTCTCAGTTAGTTGTAGAGAATGTGGGAGTTGGAGATTGTGATGATGAGATAGTTTCAGCAGTAGCTTTTTCAGAGTTAGATGAGGATGAGTCCGATGCTGGCATTCAGAGTGTGGAGGTATACTCAGAGGTTACTACATTGAGTGTTGATTGTGAGTATGTTCGTACAGTTATAGCTAAGGAACATGTTGTGGGGGCTAACACACATGTTCAGGATTTGGGAGTACCTGGTTTTGATGAGTTTGACATACCAGTGGAGTCGAGTCTCCAAATTGATTCTTCTCACACAGATGATAGTGTGGTACAGTTGGTTGTGCCACTTTTACAGAGGGATCAGTTATGGGATGGATTGGCACCATCCTTTGTAGGTGGAATTGGCAGTTTGAGTTGTCCATTCTACTTGGGTTATGATACTTCGAGAATTTGTTTCTCATGTGTTCTTGACTATGGTATGTGTAATCTTGGAGTTTGGTTGAGTTTCATGTGCCAGTTTGATTATTGATTCCTCTTTGTCCTACTTCAGAGGATATCACAGGAGCTTGCATTGATTGTCATCAGTATAGAGCATGACTACATTTGGGATCCAAGTGGATTGAGTGGTTCATTGTTTCATGATTGCTTGGGGTCAAGCAATTTTAGGAGGGGTGGATTGTCATGTCCCCTTTTTAGTGGACATTGACAGATTTGATGATTAGCCTATTATGCGACCTTCGTAGGTTGATTAGATGGATAGAGGGTCATGATGGAGATTGGCTTGGCTTCGATTTGCAAAATTCCTACAGTTGGCTTTCATTCAGGCTATTTCAAACACATTTGGCCTAACCTCCTATTATTTAGGGATATTTGACATGCAACGGAGCGCCTTTATTTTGGTATGGTCATGTGCGAAATCACTCCCTGGTTCACCAGCTTCGAACGGTTTGAGGATCTGACATGTATAGAGGGAGATATTAATATTTGATTGATTTAATCAAATATTAATTATTTGGTCTAATTTTAATTAGAAACCCTAATTCTAATTTAAGAAAACCCTAATTAGGGCAAGCACATCTTTTGAGGGTATAAGGGTTTCTCATGGAGGCCATTATTGGATATGCATAGATTATTGATTTTTGATATTGAAGAATTCTTTTGTGAAGACTGAGCCAAGGGTTCCAGGATTCCATTTGTATTGGAGAACGTTCCATCTTCAGTGTGTGCGATTCAGAGGCTATGAAATATTAGCTGATCTATTGCCAAATTGAGAGATAGCTTCATACAGAAGTTATCACAGAGATTTACAGGGTTGAGAGATAACTTCACATAGAATTTATCACAGATATTCTAGGTATTTATTTTATTAGGTTTTTGTTTCAATAAATTATACAAATAGAGATCTTCTGTATTAGAGCCATATATCTTCAGATTTGGGGTTGAAAATAGACAGGTTGTGCTTTATTGGCAGTCGTACGAAGTCTGTATAGGTCTGTATAGACCCACACAGATACTGACCTCGGTAGACAGATATCCCCAGTGACCAACATCGGCCGACTGAAGACCAACGTCGGCAGAGAAGGACCGACAAAGACCGATGTCGGTAGTATATCGATTGACGCCGGTGACTGTGTGTTCGTCACAGTAGGCTGAGACGTACCAGATCTAAATTTATTTCCCAGATTTGTGGAATACTCAGGCTATTAAGGCTGTATTTTCAATATTCATTGTATACCTGATAGAGGTCCTCTATTGTAAGCATATGAGCAAATAAATAAGAGATTACACTGTGATTTATTTATCTATTTGAAGATATTTTGCAGAAATATAGATAAGCAATTCAGAGCTTTTATTTTGATATCAAAGGGATATTACAGTGGTATCAGAGCTTTTGTGTTTCTATATTCCCTATTTGAAGGGGATATTACAATGGTATCAGAGCTTTTGTGTTTATATATTCCCTATTTGAAGGGGATATTACAAGTTTGATCTCCCTCTGAAGAGTAGCTAGTCTAGTGCATCCTAGTGTTAGCATTTTAGTGCTTTGTAGTGGGATTGACCCACTCATACAGATATGTTTTTTGAGTCACTACACCCACTTCAACATTATAGGGGGGTGTGTTTACATACTACGTTAGGTGTTGTGCTCATTATTAGCCTTTGGCACACCACATTTTATTTTGGAGAAAGTTGATTGAGAACATTTATATTTTATGGCCTTCATTCCATCTAGTGCACCTCTTCAACATTAAATTCAAGTATTGATCCATTGGATTTCTTGGGATACCTTGAAGCATATGTTTTTTCTCTCAACTTTAGCTATTGTTATTGGTTTTTGGGCACCTTACAGTGATACATTTCATCCTTAGTGCCTCTTTTTCCTAGTGTTTTGAGATTAGTGTTTTTTATAGAATTAGCCTCGTATAGAGTACTAGTTCCTATTTGACTTGGTAGCTAAAATGATTCATCATCCATGTAGTCCAGTAAGATTGATTGGTTACCATAGGGACACTTTTTATTTCACTATGATTTATACATGGGTAGCTGATTAGGCCTAGTTATTGGGACCCATTAGTCTTTTTGCTTTCTCTTTTCTTACTCCCTATTTTTCACTTAATGGAGGGTGTTGGAGTGAGTTTTAAAAATCACTCATGGAGTTAAGCTAAATTAGGATTCAGTTAATTAGTTGGTATATGTCAAATATTTTCACACCTATTTTGTACATGAAAATATTCCATATCAACTAATATTTATTTCACACAACAAATTATTTTTTATTTGTAACAACTTATTATGATTATTTACTAGGCACTACTATTACTTCTTATAGACTAGTGCATGAGAGATAAATCTACAAATTGTATTATTGACTTTGGGACAATAATGAGAGATAAAGATTATTGTGCATGCTTATTATTTTTTTATGTTGTGCAATGTTTTGTTATTAAAGCTATGGTAATGGAATGCTAGAGAGATCATAGATAAATGAGAATCATTCTCATTTATAACACTTATTCCTATAAGGAAAGTACATTTGAGCACACCCATCCCTATTCAAAGAGGTCTTATCTTGCTCACAAGCCCATAAGAAAGTTCTTGATCCATCCATTTTTGTAAAGTCCTAAGGCCATCATGGTAAGGAACCATCCTTTTATTGATTTCAATGGTCATAGCCCTATAAATCTTGCTCACTATGATGACATCCCCATATCTTCCCTCAAAAGTGTTCCATCATACACCTGTGAGTCTTCCATCACACTTATTGATCATATAAGGAATATTGCTAACTTTTACAATATCCATCACATCATAGAGGAGAAAATTTCAATTATGTTGTTGGCTATCTCTTTTAAATGAAAAACTCTTAAATAGTATAGAACATTGGCACATAGATCAATCATAACTTGGGATGATCTAGGAGATGCATTGAGAATAAGGTTTGAGGATAAGAGTGACAAATTATCACTAACAAAGAAATTGACCACCATTAGAAGAACACCTCAAGAAGTCATTACATACTTAAATACTTAAATATAAGATTTTAGAATACATGGGAATGATCCCAATCTTGGTAAGGCCAATAACTCACCACGTCTTCCTTTATTTCTTTAAAGAATTTGATAGTGACATTTCAATGATGATACACTCTACTTAATGCCTATGACATGGCCATTAGGGTAGAGAATTGTTTGATTCAAGATGGGAAGATTTCCCTAAGACCTCTCATGCGTCTTTTTCCTTACTAGAAAACTCCTACACCTACTTTTGTCCCTATTATATCACCTAAAAACAAGCCTACTACCCCTAGTAAACCAAGAAAATATAATGAGGTAGATGAGATAAGAACTATGAAGTAAGAGATCTTAGGTCTTAAGAGGATCATTCAATAGTCACAAGTTAAACCCTTCTAGAGCCACTATCATCCTAATTAATCCTACCCCAATTATCATGGTAATAGACTTCCTTTCCAAGGTTATACTCAAGGTCAATGACAGTTGGTACAATCTAAGCCATATTGTGATCACAATCCTAATGTTCTTTCCACCTTAAGGACACTAGTGACTACTCAAAACAACCTTGAAAAAAAGCACAAAATTCAACCTTCATTAGATCAACCTTATGATCCATCTCCCTATGTCAATGAAGCCTTCAACCAACCCTTCATGGTATATTTGGGGACTATGCCAACTATGCCTCAAAATAAAGTATCAAATGGAGATTTGATTGATGGGAAGGGTGCTCAAATGGGGTATGCATTAGGCAATTAAAATCAAGATGACTTGTGTGCAGTCAATCATCAAGGGTAATCAAGTATTGATATAAGTTCCATAGCTACAAACACAAGGAGTAAGAGGAATGTTGTTGAATAAGTTTAAGGGACTGCCAATGGTTTCCAAATTAATGTTCAAAAAATTAAAATAATAGGTATGTCTATTGTTGTTCTAAATGCACAAACAAGTCAAAGGGATCAGAATAGTAGGAATGCTTTCATACCTCATAGTTCTCAAGGTGTAGGCCACGTGATTGCTTCTAGTGGTCAAGCAAGAGTTAGTAGTCTTTTCACTAAAATTATGGAGCAAATAAAGAGGTCTCAAGTGAATGTATCCATGTGGAATACATTGGATATACCTAGATAAGTGGACCTACATCAAGAGGAGCTATCTAATCTTAGTTTGGCATCCAAATAGGCTAGATAAAGAGAGGCAACCTTGACAAACACCATGAATCCAAGTGAAGGACAGTCAAGCAAAGTTGAAAAGGTAGATAATCCTCCTCCATTATATTTATCCATAATTATTGGATATTTTTTGGTGCATAATTGTCTCATTGATAGTGGAGCTAACACTTATGGCATGCCTAAGATGGTAGCTGATAAACTGAACTTGAAGTATGAACCGCATGCCAAATGAGTGCTCCAATTAGATGGGTCAGCTACTAAGACCATTGGTATAATTAAAGGTTTGAAAATAATTCTCCATGCTTGTTACACATTCACATTTCTTAGGATGTTTTAGTGGTAGATGTGCCTACACATTTTGAACTTTGATTAGCTAGAGAGTTTAATGCTAACATATGAGGCTATCTAACTTTAGACTGGTCTTACATAGGTTTTAGGTCTAGATATGGTGCAAAAGTGACAATTAAATCAGATCCTTTTTCTAGTTTTCATGTTGGGCCCTATGTGCCTTGTACTTTTAACATGAATTGAAATGTGATTGAAAAATATGATCACCCTAATGATCAAGAAAATCTAACTCTCCTTGATGGAATATCTAATTTGTATCTTGATCAGTGGGTGGATGAATAAGGTGGTTTTTAAGAAACTAGTATTGGAACTTACATAATTCATGAAGACATTGATGGAGTCCTTCAGATAGACCATGATAACATTCCAGAATAAGTTGAATTTGGAAACTACAACGTACATGTAGATGGTGATGTGAGTATTCTAGCTTTATCAAAATATGATAACCCTAATGAGTAGTCCATTATACCTACTAAAGAAGAAAACAATCTTGAACCTAAACCTCAAGAAGAAATAGATGAGATGTGGTAGCAATTCAATGCCATTGTTCAAGAGTTTGAGGAGATTAGCAGGCCTGTAATTGTTCATAAAGATTGCAAACTTGATAAGGAAAACAATCATGTTCTTAATGAGTACAAAGAGGATCTTGATATCTCAATCAAGCAAGAAACAACCTTGGTAGTCTAAGATGTGATTGATTAGAATAAAGAAAATTTGGAGACCTCAGATGCACAAGAAATAACCATGGTGAACCAAGAAGTACTTAGCAAGTCTAAACATGATATTGATGACTTCTAATAATAGATATATCTTGTTTCAAATGTACATGAAGATGAGAATGCTATGGTGATATCTAATGATCTAATTAAAGGTTGTCAGTTGAACATGACATAATTTAAGTTAGCTACAAGGACAAACAAGTTTCCAAGTGAGTTAGATAGAATGTTCTTTAGTATCCCAAATGACCAACTTGTAGTCAACAAAAGCTACAACCATGGTAAGTCTCTTGATAACCTCCACAAACAAGTGTTTATTGACAAACATGCACCATATGAGAATCCATTTTCTTGGATTATCAAGGATGCAAGGAGCTTTGTATTTGACCCTGGTTAAATCAATGAAGATGATTGTTCTTCACCTCAAGTGTTGATATGTTGTACATACTAGGATAGGTGTGCTTTGCTTATGTTATGTGTGTTTTCCCTAAGTGTTCTTGAGAACAAAAGTGTGAGTAATGTTTCTTATCTTGTTTATTATTTCCTTGGTGTGTTTGGTGTTATTTAAAAGGAATTTTAGTGTCAAGAATAGTGTACAGGTGACCCCATAGCCTAAGGGATAGGAGAATTCTACTGGTCTTTAGCATATCAAGCTTGCCACTTCTAAGAAATTGCCAAAATGTTGACCAAATTTAACCCTAGGTAAAATTTAGTCAAACCCTATATAGTAAAACTTACTATAGGGTCTTGCTAAGTTAATTAATATGTTAGTCATGTTTAGGAGGGTCAATTAATATATCTCATCTTAGTCATTTTGGTCATTTGTCTTAATATTTCCTTGACCTTTATAATAACTTGTATGGTTTCTATAAGAGGCCAATTATGTCAAACTATTTTCTAATGTCCAATATGTTAGTTGATGTGTTAGGAGTCATTTTGGTAACTAACAAATGCATGTTTAATGTGGAAATGAGGAGATAACAATAATTTTAAATAGTTTAAAGGTAGTTGTATGGTCAAGTACAAACTAATTGACATGTGGAAGCTTTAGGAGGATATCTAAAACCTCTAATAGTCCATTTCCATGCTTAATAAGTCACAAAAATTTCAAATTTGGAAAAAATAAATTCATATTCTCCATCACTCTCCTAGACAAGCCAAAAAGGTCAACCAATCTTCCCTTAGTATGGACAGAATAAGGTGAGTTAGTGCAAGTTATTTTGGTATGTTATAGTAATATCTATGTAATAAAAATCCATGGCAAGATTTATGGGTTTGGTGAAATATCATTTATGAATCATCACTAAGAATGTTGATGACTCAAAACTACCTACATATTCCTATGGTCTTCAAGTTTTTCATCATTTTATAGTTGTCTAATGTTTCCAAGTGATATACATGATATTTAAAGAGTATTTACCTCATCTCCATGTTGTATAGAACTTGGTTTACATGTGTGAGCATAAAACTTAGGTAGGATAATTATTGAGTTTGGGGTGAGCACCATCAATGGTCTACATATAATTGTTTTTAGTTGTAGTGTTTTGTCCTTTCACAGTGGCTTTAGATCAAGGAATACAATTTTCTTACATCCTATTTGAGCATAGTGATGGTATATGTAGATTCAAGGTCTCAAGTATTTGAAACTAGGTGAAATTGGAAAAGGTTCATAAATACAGTCATACTTCAATATAGTAACCACCTACATGACTGTGTAGGGTGTAGAAAAGACTCTAGAAGTGCTCAGTTTTAATTGAAGTCTTTAACCAAGTTTGAAGGCATTGAGATTACCATTGTGATAATGGTGAGGCTACTGCATGAAAATAGACCTAGGTTCATGTTCACAAAGTTTAAAAGTTTCTTATGAGCTCAATTACCTTAATATCTCTGAATGATTTCTTTGATCAGATTATGAATCATCTTTTGGTAATTGTTTATGTGCTTTATACAATACTAACATTTTCATTCTTATTGCTTGAATGGATATGACATCTCTCAACACAAAAGGATTGTTTTTAAGCTAGGATAAAGTGAATTTACACTCAAGAAGGTCCTACTAAAGATGCTTAGAGAGTTACAATGCTTTTGAGACTCAAATGAGTCTAGAATTAGAAAGTGCAACTATGGCCTTATAATGCAATTGATGAAGAGAGATGATGATCAACTCCAAGCTATGAAATGAACTTATCCAAGGTATGAGTTGATATTTATGACTTTATAGGAAGTTAGGAATGTGATTACAATGTTCAAAACATCTCCACCTACAAGAAACCTCCAACTTCTACCCCAAAATGCACCTATAGTCTGATTGTATTCACAAGTTAGCTCGTGATAGTGGAAGATGTAAGTGAGAACATGGTCAGACACATGAAATCAATAATATGTATAGTAACTTTCATAATATTTAAAACTTACATATAACCCTTAGATAAACATCTGCACATATAAGAACTTTGGGGGATTCTGAATACACACCTACAATTGACACAGTCTAAAAACTAGTTTTAGCTAGTGAAGAGAAATAGTTGGGAGGTAAGTAAAGGGGTTTGAAGTGAATAAACATGTTGAAAACATACTAAAATGATGTATCACATTCCACATGATCCCAAAACATAGATAAATATAAAAAATACTAGGTTTGAACTTTAACCTATAGTTAGACATAAATCCTATACAACTTATAGACTTGGTGAGCTAGTTTTAGGAAACTTGAAGGTTTGAATGTTTTTTAAGCATGATCAAGATATGAGTTTTTTTTATAGAACACCATAATGACTTAAAAAAACTAGCTGAAGTCTCACATAGGTCTGAGGAATAGGGTATATCCCCTCTATCTTGTCTCAAATAGAGGGCACTCCATAAACTACATAACTTGTAGACCTAACACATTAAGAGGTAACAAATTTTAAGTGAAGAGCCAAGAATGCATTGAAAAATGATGTGTAGGGTTTTTTATAATATGAAAAAGGTGTTATGTCTCTAAATTCATAGGAAACCCTCAGAAGGGTCAAATACTTAGCTAGATACAGTTAGGCCTATTAGGCCTAAAACTAGACCTAAGCCCTATAAGGGTCTAACTTCATTTTAAAGACCACAAGAACCTTTTAATCACCTTGAAGACCTTCAGGGGAAAGTATAAGACTAGTGGGAACCATTGGTTTATAGAGAAAATCATAGAGAGGTCACTTTTGGTCTAAAACCATCGTAGACCTACTCAGAATGTGTGAGAGAGCTCGAGAGGCTAGGTTTAAGTTCTCACAATTGTATAGACACCAATCATGAGACCTAAATAACTTGTAGAGGGTTGAATGGGGTCATATACCCTAATTTTTTTAAATTTTTTCTAAGGTTAGACGTCATGATTTTATGAACAATCCTTAATAGTCCAAACTTCTTAAAACTCTTCTAAAACCCTATCTAAGACCCAATGGAGAAAATATGGTGGGAAATGCATATAAAAGTGATTGAGTGGCCATGAAATTTCCTTAGACATGTTTTGAACTCTCTTAGACTCTATGAAATGAACCTTGGCCATACTATCATCTATACGGAATAGCCTAATACTATGTTTTTACAAAAAATAGGATGTTTTGTAGCATCATCTACTCAGGTGTGTCAGACAATGTCATGCTTGCCAAAGTAGCTGAATCCCTTGGTCTCACACTGACCAAGACATTTGGGAGATGTTTCTCCATGGAGAATAAACAAGTGCCACTACTAGGACAAATCAAGGATGCCCAATTTGCATTTGCTGCCTTTCCAAAAAAGAGAATCAAGATGACAATCCTGGTGGCCGACGTCCCAATCTCATATGACATCCTTCTTGGGTGAATTTTTTGAAAGGATGTTGGAGGAGAATTGAGCATGGACCTATCTAAAGTGAGGATCCATATCAAAGGCATCATGTAGAGGCTACTTCTTGAAAAGGAGGCAAAATATGTTGTCACCCAAGCGTCGATCCCTGAAGCTTAAATTCTGTTTGATTCTTTAGGTAGGGGTAACTATATTTTGTCTATTGAAGACATTCCTGTTATAGTAGATGAAAGTCCTATAGGTGGAAATCTAGGAATTGGTTCAGATAAAATAATAGAAGGCATGAGAGAGCATAGTGTAAGCCTAAAGGAACTCTCCTCTCCAAATGAAGAAAAATCTGAGAAAGCTGCAGTGTCTGATGATGCATGGATATTAGGATTTGATGGTAGCTGCTCTTCTAGCGGTACTAGAGCTGGGACTATGTTCATATCTCCTCAAGGAGATATCTTTCCTTCTTCATACAAGTTTCAATTTAGCAACACCAACAACACTGCTGAGTATGAATCTCTGTTACTCAGGTTGAAGGTTACTCAAGACAAAGGTGTCAAACTCCTTCATGCTAAAGGAGATGTTGAGATGATGGTTTTCCAAGTATCTGATGGGGACAATCAAATCATGTGCTGGAATAAACCATAAGAGCAAAAAGCTATGGTAGTGGACCATCTTGTTGCATGCCAAAGTCAGGAAAAGGAACTCTTTGCCAAGAGAGTAAAGATTTATGGTTTTCAGATTGGAGACCACACCTTGCCATGGGGCAAGAAGAGAGAACCAAAATGAGTGCACAAAAAATGTGATTCTTGGTGGAGACTTCCATTCACCCATCACCAATTTTGGGGAGAAAATGGTTTCTTATTGGTTTATCAAGATGGAACACCATTTTCACTATCTCACAGTGGGCAGCATCTAAAGCACTTCAAATCTTGAGGCATCAGATAAGATCATCTATACATATGTATATTTGTAGTCTTTAGTTCTATTTTGTGCTTTTTATTTTTGTTTTTGGCACCCTTATTTTTGGATAACATGACTCCATAGCCCAATGGCACACTTCAAGGCACTGGAGATTCTGGTTTCTACTTCCCTTAGCTATTCCAAGTCTTCAACTGAAAGAAGATCCCTAACTGGAGCCAACTGTTGTTCCCAAAATCTGTCACTCATTTTTGGGACAACATATGAACTATTTTGGTCTTGCAAGCCAAAAATTCCCTCTTCTCTTCTCAAAAATTATTCTTGGCATTCAAATTCTCCATTTTTTAAGCTTTTTCAGCTAACGGACTTCACTGGAAGAAATTTATGGACTCTACAGGCTTAAATTTATGGACTCTAGAGGCTTAAATCTATGAACTCTACAGGAAAGAAACAAGCTCTCAACTCTTAGGAAATTTCAAGGTTGGTTTAATGCCAAGGTTCAATGATGTCGACAAGCTTAAAGAGTTAAGCGCTTCAACAAAATTTCAAAGTTCAACCACTTCAGCAAGTTCAACGGCTTCAAATGGCTTCAAAAGACTTAGTGAGAAAGAAGAAGGCTTAAACCATTAAACCATTGAAACTTGAACTAAAATGGTTCAAAGGTTCAATGGGTTTAAAGGTTCAAAGGTTTAATAAGCAATTGGTTCAATTTGTTTCAAGTGATCAAATGGAACACAAGAAGAAAGCGATTGAACCGTTGAACCTTTGAACTGTAGTTGGTTCAATTGGTTAGTTCAATCGCCTGGTTCAAAGGAATGCCCGAAAGCGAAGAGACCAAGTGCCCTTGCGAAGGGTAGTGAAGAAAAGAAGACTTCAAAGAACAAAGGAATGAACTATTGAACCATTGAACCTTGAACCAAATTGGTTCAACGGGTTCAACGGTTTCAACGAGTTTAATGGATTCGAAGAGATCAAGGGACTTAGAAAAATAGAGAAGCGATGGAATAAAGGATGAACCAATGAACCAATTGAACCTTAAACCAAAAAAGTTCAAAGTTCAAAGGTTCAAAGGTTTAAAAGAAGTGCCAGACAAAGGGATGGTTCAATCAAAGACCAAAAAAGTGATTAAACCGAGAAAGTGATTGAACTAAGAAAGCAATTGAACCGAGAAAGTGATTGAACTAGGAAAGCGATTGAACTAGGGAAGTGATTGAACCATTGACATCCATGCAAATGTCAAATTTAAGAGAATGAAATATCTATCAATTTTCAAATATGGTGCAGACCCTGTGAACAAATTTAATGACCAAAGAAAGAGATAGCTTGAGAGCTCAGATTGCACAAATAAGGACAAAATATAGTGGAAGTCACCACATGTCCCTTTTAAAACTCAAAAAAAAGTGCCAAGTGTCAACATCCACCATTTCTTCCTTTTGTCTCGTTATTGAGTAAGGACTGTGGTGGGTCTTGGGTGAATTGATAAGGTAAGCGGAGCACGCCAAGTGGCATCTTCTATGTGAATCCAAATGAGTCCTACATGTTTCTATAGTGTTTCTAAAAGCTCAGTGGAAGCCACCATGTGTCATCTTCCACAGGAATCTCAAAGGATATCTTAAGCTTCTATAAGGTAAATGGATGCTGCCAAGTGTCCTCGCCTACTTCATAGTGGAAAGTGCCACCTATCCCTTCATCAGGAACAAAGCACCTGAGAGCTTAAAATATAGCAAGAAAAGGGGAAACGATGGAGAAAGATCAAAAAATATCCATGAATGGGATATGTTTCTAAAAGGTGAAGCAGCCAACCAAGTGGACATCGGAGAGCATGAACATTCAATGGCATGGCCTATTTTCTTGCATTGAGTAAATTGAAAAAAACTATGCACACATCAGGAAACACATCAGGTGGCCCATATTTAAGACTGACGCTCGATTCTAGCATAGCCCATGGACAGAATTTAAAATGCATTGAAGGCATTGAATGCATCATTGACCATCATTTTTGTGAAACAAAGTGCCCAAGTCTTTCTTGGAGTACTATATATTAGACTCTCTCTTATTGTTTTAAGGGGATCTCTCTGTTTCAAAAACAAAACTTTGCCCAAATTGAAAGGCATTACTAAGACTTTGAGCTTAGATTGTTGATCATATTTCATTATTTGAATAAGAAAACAAGTGACTTTTCAAACTTTGTGTTGGAATAGCTTGGTTATTGGGGAAATTGTTCTTATGTCTATTTCCTTAATACATTTTTTGTCCATTTAATTAAATATGTAGAATTAGTGAAAGTAATCAGGAAGGTGTCCTGAAGCCAATTGTGGAGAGACTTTGTGCTGCCACAATTGTCTTTAGTTTGTCTGTTTTCTATTTCTATGTAAGGGATCTTGGGATGACTTTGGGCCCTCATTATCCTTCATATTTCACTCTTTGGGAATTGAGGTGGAGACTTTGTGCTAAATTTCATCTTGCTGTGTTACTGTGCCCTGTTACAGTTACTTGTCACTACCTGAAAGGTTCTTGTTGTCTGCTAAACAACACTTCTGAAAGAAGAGGAGTGCCTTCTATCATTTCATCAGGATTTATCCTTCGATTGGTGAACATCATCTCTAAAAAAAGATAGATGGATGGTGTTATCCTACCCCTGAGTGTTATTTTCAGCTTATTTATAGTAGATTAGCATATATATATATAGCCCCTTCATACTTACAAGGAACCTCCCCTTAATGAGAAGAGAGATTTGTCCCATTTTGATGTAGTAAACTTGCACATCTGGCCGACCAATTTGCCTATGCTGTGGTTGAAGAGACCTATTTTTCTCATTAGTTAGCTGATTGACAAAATATTATACCAACAAGATGATTAACATTCAATCTCCTTGATAAAAATCAATGGTTCAAAGCAGGTTAAGGAGTCAAAAACATAGATTAAACAAGGATCTACCACATGGCTCAAAGGAATTCAAGTGATGAAGTCTAAATACAAAGTATGTCAAGAGACCCTTAAGTTGATAAGTTGCATGATCTTAGATGTTTTAATTAGAATCAATAGCCCATGATGAAAACTAATGCTAAGAATCTCCAAAAGACATAATGGTCATATTTTAAATAAATGGGCCTTATGACATGGTATTGCCACATAGTCAAAACACATCATATTAGGAGATCTTGTGGGCCTAACACATGAAAGGTATAAACGTGCAAATAAAATGCAATCTAAGTTACAAAATCTCATTATTCAGACTAGCTAACCACCATTAAAACCCTACATAAACCTTAAAAATCCCTAAGGTGTATGGATTACCCTAAATTATCTCCAAAATCACTGTAATTAAATAGAAATAGTTTAACTATTGTCCCCAATTAGATAATTTAATTAGGATCATAGCTATGGTGACCTAAAAACATGTTTCAAAACAAGATGAGCTATATTTGACATCAAATGCAAAAGTTCATGTGTTTAGAGACATAGAGTTTGTAGTAACTATTTTAAACATAGTGGATAACAATTGTTCTAAACTATTTTGGACAATTGAAAACCAACCAATGATCACCAATGAAGAAGAGAAATTTCTCTCTTAAAAAGGCTCTACGATGACATTGTAGCAATAAAAATGATTGGACTTCACTATGTAGATACAAAACCTGATGTACTTCACTACATTAATATTCTTGGTCCCATTTTTAAGGAAGCTAAGATAGATAAGGCATGTTAATCAATGAACATAATAAAAAAAAGTTACTTACATTTCCCCAATTACCTTTGAATAATATTACACGCTACCTAAACCCTAGATTGACATAACCTCAATTAACTCATGGGCTAAAGGGCATAATTTGATGGATACCCTAGCTATGTGGTTAGAGTTTGGTAACTAGGTCTTTTTTGACCTTGATAATAAAATCCATATCATTTAGTTTAGACCAGAGGTCAGGATGGTAATGAAAATGTTGAATAAACTATATGGATTTCCAACCACATCATATGTTGATCCCATGTGGGTACTAATGGTGTATTTCATTATTGAAAGGGTAATAGTTCCCCTATTAGGTGAGATAATCATCATCTCTTTGAGCAGACAAATATATGCAATTAGGCATAAGAAGAATGAATTTTTCATGATTTCATATCTCATAGATGTCTTGTGTGAAACTACAAAGATTCCCAATCAGATGGAATGGTCCCCAAATGACATCCAAATAATTTCCTAATACTACTATAAGTTGCACATCTATAAATATAGGGACCACATTCAATTTATTTGTGATTGTGTCTATCCAGCATTGACTGAAGCTATAACTAGTATCCCTATGATAAGAGTTAGTCCATTTATTAAGAAATATATTGAAGCAATGGGGGATATATGGTTGTACCTATATTTTACTATTATAAAGATTATGAGAACTCAAAATTATCCTCTTATGTTGCCAGTCCATGTTCCTAATAAGCTAGCAAAGCACAAGGTGGCCTACTAATTATTCTATGGTGTAGATGTCCTTTGAAAAACCAAAATAAAGGGACTTTTTCATAGCTTCCATATGATAATTGGAAAGACTACCTTCAGACAATGGGATCACATTGAGGTATCACCAAAACATAAACTATATTTTAATTTACAAATGGATGAACTCAAACAATGGGACCCTTGTGGAAGATTTAAAGAACATTTAAGACTTAAGGTTATTCTAAATATATCGGATGATTATGAGCATAGTGCATTTGAAATTTTACACACCAAGGCATCTTATTAATTTGAAGTAATGAGGAGATTTAAAGAGTAAAATATTAGACCTGAGTCTAGATTATCTAAAGATCAGAAGGTAGATGATAAATGGTAGTTGGGCCCCATATAGTATCACTTGATAAGTAGTGAACCTTATAAGCTCCCAATAGTAGAAGTTCAAATAGAGCAGAAACTTGAAGAGAGTAAGCCAAAAGAAAGCAATCCATATGTGCTTGTCTCTAGTTCATCAATTCTCGAGTCCTCCAAGGTAGCATAACATGAATCACCTCAAGAGGAGGTACATATGATAGTCCTTGATCCTGATGAATCTATAGAGGATGCATTAAATATGTTGTCCATCATGTATGAGTTAGATTCAAAGGCAAAAGAAAAGGTTGAATAAATCAAACAAGATAAAGGGAAGTTTTTAGACTTGGTACCCATTGAGCCTTCTAAAAGGAAAGTAGAGACTGCCATTATCTCAAAGGCTAAGAATCCTAAAGTAACCATCACTCCTCCCTTAAAGGAAGTCAATTTGTTTAGTGAGGAAATTTTTTTGTATGGGACACTTATCCCTAACTGGTTTATTTATGATTTAAGAGTGTAAAATCCACTCACTAATCACCCATGGGACTTGGTCAATGCTTGTACATCAAGAACTAAAACCATGGATTATTGTTTTGAAAGAGGAAGAGGAAAAGAGGTTGGCTACTCCAAGCCAATCATCAACCCAATCATAATTAGAGATCCCTACTCCATAAGTGGCACAATCTTTAATTGGGGTGAGGTTTGACCTAAGGACTAATGGTTTATAAAGGGTGACTAAGAAAATAGTCATTAAAGGTGGTGAGAAGATGACATATCAAAAGGTAGAACCTTTGACTAATTTGATTCATAAAAAAAGATAAAGGCCAGGTGAAGATTCAATTTTTTAAGATGTCTTGGAATTGGCCCAAACACATTTAGAACAACTACAAGTAGCTACCAAGGGCTTAAAATAGAGGAATAAGAACCTATAGGAGTAGTATGTCTTGTTTTTTCTAGGAGATATGGTTAATTAGTTTGAGACCACTATGTATCACATATTCAGCTCTTTGAAATCAACAAGGTACAAGCAAAGAATGATGAACAAATAAGGCACCTTAGTTGTGAACCAAGTAAACTTATGATAGCGTTCATATAATAAGGTGAAGGAGTTGATCAATATAGTGATAAAAGATCAAATTATTGGGTTATAAATAGTTAGCCTAGCCCATTTGAATATGGCTAAGGCAATATTGATAGAGAAGATCAAAGGTTTGAACAAAAGGTCTAGGATCTTGGAAGACCTTTCTAGGGATCTCAAATAGTTGGAAAATAGGATGGCACATATATTGGGTAGCTTGATCATAGACCCAAATACACTTAATTTCACTGGTGCTAGAAGGAGGGCCTTTAGCTAAAGCTTTGTGAATTTGAAGTGTCTTTGTTAATTTTAGTGAATTTTGTTCAAAGATTAGTGAATTCTTTGCATATTTGTGTTATTATTAGCTTAATTATGTAAACATGATTTATATTAATGGTTTCAAACCAATCTTTAGGCTTATTTAGCTAAAAATAGTCATTCTTTGAAGGTTCATGAGTAATTATTGTAAAGGTAGCTTAAGCTTTGTAAATCTATTGCATTTGAGGTTATTAATAGCAATTGTGGTCAAAGATTGATTGGTTATTTACAAATTTAGAATTATTTGGGCTTAAAAGTGTAAATATCACTCATGTTCATCAGTTTAGACATATCTTTGAGCTAATTTAGTTAAAGATAATTATTATTTGTATAAATTTGTGCAAAATTTGCTTAACATGTAAATTTGATTGTTTTTCTTTGTAAAGATAAGGTTTACACATCATATTTTGAACATAATTCAAAGTTTACAAGATAAAACTACCAAGAATCAAGATAGGGTCATGGTTTGAATCAAAGCTAGCTCTCCTTTCATTAGAAGTTCTTAGGAAATTAAGAATAGATAAAGGTAAGTGAAGGGTGTATAAATCTCAACCTACTTTACTTGTTCAGGGTGCTCCTATGTTCAATACTTATCAAGGTATGGCTTGGTTAGGTGGATATTCCATAAATGTACATAGTTAGGTACATGATTTGCCTAGGAATCTTGAAAATTATTTGCCTTATTTCAATCCTAATGGTGTGGTTACTCTTGAAGAACAAATCAAAACTTTCAAATCTACTTTAATATTGTTTAATGTAGTTCACAAAGATGTTGCATCTAGATTATTTCATTTTAATTTCAAATATGTTGCATATGATTGGTTTCTCAACCTTCCTGAGAATTACATCACCATTTAGAATGATTTTAATAGTATTTTCATTGACCAATTTCGAAAGATCATCAGTCCTTGCATCCTTTATCAATAATTCACCATAGTGAAAAGAGATTTGAGTGAAACCATTAAAGCCTTTAATTTTAGATTCCAAAGATGTTTATTAGAACCATAGCTTCTTATAGACCTGATGAATCCTTGGATTTAGAAAATTATAAGGATGCTTTACATCCCATGACCTCTATGTTTTTGAAAAGATCTATTGGAGTTATAACCACGTTAGCCTTAACCTATGCTAAAGCTATAATAATCAATGATCAAATGCAAACTCAAGGTTAGCTAGCATATGCCATTCTCAATGTTAATCCTAATTTATCTATATTGAATTTCATTCCCAATGCAAATCAAATCATGCCTACTTTAAATCAAACAACAGTGTTGAATCAATTACCTTTGAATCATTCTCATCCTGGCTAAAACCTAAGATTATTTTATAATAATGCAAATGGATTTCATCCACAAGACCAAAGATCTTTGGTGCCAATAACTAGAAATAGTACTCAGGTTCACAACTTAGAGGCACCTAAAAGTGAGAATTAATCGATACTCAAAATGGTTCAAAAAGGGAGCATTGATTTCCTTTAGTTGCAAAACCAAGTAGGTAACACTGGGGAAAAATCTAATAGAAATTATTCTTACCAGAGGTTTAATATACCTAAAATCAAGTTTAATAATGGTAACAATAATAATGAGTCATCTGAAAATAAGAACACTCTTGAAATAAATATTTTTGATGTAGCTCTAACTAAATATTGAATGGTTCAAAATACTTCAAAACATGGTGAGTTAGATTATATTAAATTTTTAAATGCTTTTGAATTATTTCAAGATGAGTTAGATACATTTAAAGGTGGACCTAATAAAGATAATACTGTAGGTACATCTAGTTCTTCAAAGTCATCTAAATTAGTTGACACTTTTGATTTCCCATTCTAAGAGGAAAGTGAACCTGAGGATACTCTAGAAGAGGTTCATGATTTAAAATAATACCTAAATAAAATTATCCCCTAAATAATAGAGAGCAAAAGCAACACTAGACAACTTCAAATCCACCAAATAACTTTGATACTCCTTTTGATCCTATAGCAGACAACAATCCAGAACCTCCAAAGGGAAGTACTTCTAAAAATAATGTTGATGTATCTATTTCTTCTACTAGGAGTGGATATAATATAGTTGAGGACATGAAAAATATAAAAGCTAATATCAATTTATATGATTTATCTCAAATTATTGAACAAAGAGACTTGTTACTTGAATCTTTATCCAATAAGCCTAGTAAATCCCAAAAGGCTACAAATGCCAATGTAACAATGTACAAGAATAAAGTAAAATTTCCTCCTTTTATCACTAACAATTAGTTTTTTGGTAAGAAATTTCAAAATTATTTGTTAGATTCAGGTGCTTCTACCAATATCATGCCCAAAGGTATTTGTGAAAAACTTGGTTTAACTCAAATTAAGTTTGATAGAGTAGTTACTCAACTAGACAAATCAAGAGTTAAAGTAATTGGAGAATTGTTGAATGTTCATATGCATCTTGATGTTGAGCCAAGGATACAACAATTCATATACATTCAATTTTTGGAATTTCTTGATGCTTATGGAATGTTACTTAGCAAAGATTGGAACAAGTCTTTAAATAGTTACATGTCCATTGACTATTTTCATATGTGGCTTCCATGGAAAAGGGAGTTCCCAATCAGATTTGAATTAAGAGAGAGCCAAAAATGAAACACATTATCACTAAATACAATGTCATAAATGAAAAGGTCAACATGGTCAATTCCGAGTTAGGATTTTACACTCTTGACACTTCTAAGGTATGTGACTCTAAATATTCTCATGCTATGCTTAAAATGTGGAAATTATATTTTGATGGTGCTAGATGTAAATCTAAATTTGGATTAGGAATTATTTCAATCAATCCCATTGGGAAGGAGTTTAGTACTTACAACTTGGTAGAGTATAACGATTTAATCTTGGGATTATAGTTGGTTATCAAATTCAAGGTTAAGGAACTACTAGTGTATGGTGACTCTGAACTAGTGGTTAATAAAGTTAAAAGTAAGTACCAATTAAAATTGTCTTATCTTAAGAATTATAAGTCTAGAGTATGAGACTTAATATATCACTTTAATTATTTTAACATTGTCTCAACTCCTATATAAGAGAACATGTTTTTTGATGAACTAGCCTCAACTACAACCAATCTTATGCCAAATCAAGATTCTAAACTAGGAAACCTTAGCATTGAGTTGATTCCATATCCCTCAGTTCTTGACAATGTTAATCATTTGCAAGTATTTAGTGATGATAAGAAGATCCTATATTTCATGAACAAATCAAGAGTATTTTAGTCTCACATCATTGATGAGGTTAATGAAAATTCTCTTGATGGAGAAAAAGTTGATGACAAAATTATGCAATTAAGTGAAAACAAAATTCCTAAAGGCATGATTACCTTAGAAATATTGTTTAACACAAACAAACTAGCTGAAACTATCAAAGATCCCAAAGTGAATGGGAAAGATTATAATATAGTTGACCGAGCAACTTAAGGTCAACCCAAACTAGTGAATATTGGTATAACATGTACAAATGAAGAATTAAGAAAAACTAAAGAGTTCTTAACCAAATACAAAGATGTTGTAGCATGTTCATATTAAGACTTGAAAATCTTTGATCCTAGAATCATTACCCATACCATTCCATTAAAAGAAGATTGTAAACCTTTTAGATAGAAATAGATACCAGTCAACCCTATTTTAGAAACATTGATCTACAAAGAGGTCAATAAGTTATTAGATGTAAAAATAGTTTTTCCCATTAGACATTCTATCTAGGTAGCTAACTTAGTACCAGTTAGAAAGAAGAATGGATAAATTAGATTATGCATAGACTTTAGAAATTTGAATAGATTTTATGAAAAGGATAATTATCCTTTACCTTCCCTTGACCAAGTTATTCAAATTGTTAGTGGTTCTACTATGATTTATTTTCTTGATGGTTTTTTAGGTTATACTCAAGTACTTATAAACAAGGAAGATAGATTAAAGACTGCATTCACAATAAAGTGGGGCACTTTTGCCTATAAAAGAATGTATTTTGGAATAATAAATGTAGGATAATTTTTTTAAAGGACTATGGATCATGATTTTCAAGGTCTCATAGGTAAGTGCATCATCATATATATGGATGATTTAATTGTGTTTTCTAGAAATAGGGAAGACCACATTATGCACTTGTAACAAGTAGGTTGTGGAGCTAAAAGCTTCAACTATGCAGACATGGAGGAGGTTGCTGAGTTCCAGGGATACCGTCGTCGATAGTGTAACTGACGTCGGTCATCTACAGTGTAGAAAGGCAACCGACATTTGTAGAAGGTTGGCTGATGTCAGTCAACTCCAGGCAGATAGGGACCGATGTCAGTCGCCTGTGCATTTCTAAAATTGTTTGTTGCACGAACAGTTAGTTCATTGAACTGATTATTTACATGTAAAAGGCTATTTTTGGTCTTGAGTTGCGTGTCTAATTATTGTAAATTAGAAGTCTAAGTTATTGTTTAAGTGTGGGATCTATTTATAGATCCATTGGCATGTATTGTAAAGTGTGCTAGATAGCCAGTGTGCTAGTTAGAGTTGAGCAAGTGTAGCTCCTTCTAGTTTCATAGATGAGCAAATAGAGGAACGCAAGGAAGATCCTTCCAAGTGTAAGATCATTTGAATTGTAGGTTGTTGCAAGTTCATGGAGAAGATCTACATGGTAAGTAAGATCATTTGAGTTGCAGGTTGTTGTAAGCTTATGGGAGATCTACTTGAAGTACTTTGAGTACTTGTGTACTGGCAGGGTTATTACTGACTGGTTGGAGGTGAACACCAACTCTGTGTGTGAGTTGTGTGTTGGGACCATTTTTGGTAGGAGAGTGAACTCTTGATTGAGAATTACTGTACACTTGGTGTGGGAAGCCTGAAAGGTGTGGAAGAGTGTGGCATCTCTTCATTTTATTCTTTTTTGGATGAGTATTAATACATATTGTGTTGTCTCTCATATTTTATGTCATTTGTGAATTCTAGTTACTTATTGCTTCTAGTTAATTCTGCATGTTTAATTGCTAATACAAGGTAATCATATTGTGCTCTTATTGAGGAACAAGATCCTGACAAGTGGGATCAGAGCTGTTTGTTGTTCTTGATTCCCCATCAAACATTGTAGGAGGTATGAAATTTATCTCAATTCAAATAAAATCATTTTTTGTGTTACAAAAGGGAAGTTATTATGACATGCTATAACTAAATATGGGATTTCTATAGATCCTGATAGAGTTGATGCCATATCTAAGATAGAACCCTTTAACAGTAGAAAAGAATTAAAGCCTTTCTTTGGGAAAATCAATTTTGTGAGAAAGTTCATTTCTAGTTTTGCAGAGATTATGAAGCCACTTAATGACATGTTGAATAAGGATGCCAAGGTCATATGGAATGAATAAATAAGGAAAACCTTCAAGGACATTAAAGAATTAATAGTATAGGCACTGATGTTGATAAGCTCTAATTTCACAAAAGATTTTTATCTCTATTTTTTTGCTTCTGATCATATAATAGATGTTTTAACTCAGAAAATATATGGATGTGATCATACCATTGCATTTTTGAGAACTAATTTTAATAACGGTGAGTTAAATTATTCTCTAATTGAAAAAAAAACATTTGATTTAGTTAAGGTATTTAAGAAGTTTAGACACTATATTCTTAGGAATAAATTTCATGCAATATTACCAGATCTTGCTACTAAACTTATGATTAACTAATGTGAACTAGGAAAGAGAAGAGGTATATGGATGTCCATATTCCAAGAGTATGATCTTGAGATAAAAACTGCCAAGTTGGTAAGGTGTCAATGATTTATTCAATTAATTGTTAACACTAATCCTAAGTTGAGTTTCATACAAGTGGACCAATAATATTTTCAACCAAATGATTGATATGATTCAATTATTCATCTTATAATCAATGGTTTTTATCCTATAGGATTGATTAGAGAGCAAAGAAGATATTTAAGGCTCAAGGAATCACATTTCTTGATCAAGTATGGAGTACTATTTAGGAAGAAATATGAAGGAATATACTTAAGATGTTTTCTAGGAAGAAGCACATGAGATCTTGAGTACTTTTCATGAAAATCTTGGAAGTGGACACCCCTCTAGAAAGACAACAACTCACAAGATCTTAAGGGTAGTATATTATTGGCCCAACATATTCAAAGAAGCATACAAACATGTTAGAGAGTGTCATTAGTGGCAGATATTCAATACTAAAGAACCAAAATTAGCCATGCCATTGAGACCAATTATGATTGACAAGCCTTTTTCTCAATGGGGATTAGAATTTGTATGGGTAATCAACACTAATTATTCAAATGGACATAAATATGTTCTTACTGCTACTAAATACTGCACAAGATGGATAGAATCAGTGATAACTAAGTAATGTAGCACTGAAGATGTAATCAAGTTCTTGGAAGAGAACATTTATATAAGATTTGGGACACCAATTTCATTAGTTTGTGATAATGGATCAACTTTTATATCCATATAAATTACTAAGTGGGACTATGGCAATACCATAATTATCAAGTTTTCATTAAATCATTACCCTTAAGGTAATGAAGTCTTAGAGTCAACAAATAAAAATTTGATGAAATCCATCAAAAATTCTATAGCTAAAAATTTGAGAACATGGAATAAATTGCTTATATATGCTCTTTTGGCAAATAGGACTTAGTTCCATATGGAACTAAGTATAGTTAGGTCTATGATCAAGCTACCCAATATATGTGCCATCCTATTTTCCAACTATTTAAGATCCTTAAAAAGGTATTCCAAGCTCTTGGACCATTTGTTCAAACCTTTGATATTCTCTATCAATATTTCCATATCCATATTCAAATGGGATAGGATAACTATCTTGAACCCATGAATTTGATCTTTTATCACTATATTGATAATCTCCTTCACCTTATTGTATAAACACTACCATAATTTTACTTGGTTCATAGCCAAGGTACCCTATTTATTTATCATGCCTTGTTTGGACCTTGTTGATTTCAAAGAGCTAAATATGTCATACATAGTGGTCTCAAATTGATTAACCATGTCTCATATAAAAAATAGGATAGAATGATCCTCTAAGTTCTTATTCCTCTATTTCAATCCCTTGATAGCTACTTATAATTATTTTGAATGTTCTTGGGCCAATTCCAAGACATCTTCTTCAAAAATTGGATCTTCACCTGGCCTCTATCTTTATTTCTGAGTCAAATTATTAAAATTTTATACCTTTTGATATGTCATATTCTCACTACCTTGTATGACTATTATCATAGTCACCCTTTGTAAACTAACATTCCCTAGGTCGAACCTCACCCCAAGTAAAGATTGTGTCACCTATGGAGTAGGAATCTCTACTTGTGATTGGGTTGATAAATGTCTTTGAGTAGACAACCTCTTTGCCTCTTCCTCTTGCAAAACAACAATCCATGGTTTTAGTTCTTAATGTATAAGGATATTAGTAGCCTTGACCAAGGCCCATGGGTGATAAGTAGGTGTATTTTACACTCTTGGTTCATAAATGAAACACTCAGGGATAGGTGGCCCAAACAAAATGTTTTCCTCATTGAACAAATAGAGTTCATTCAAGGGAGGAGTGATGGTTAATTTAGGCTTCTTAGCCTTTGAGATAATGGTAGTCTCTATTTTCCTTTTAGGAGGCTCAATGGGTACCAAGTCTAAATACTTCCCTTTATCTTGTTTGATTTCTTCAACCTTTTCTTCTTCCTTTGAATCTGACTCATACATCATGGACATCATATTTATGCATCCTCTATAGACTCATCAAGATCAAGGGCTATCATATATACCTCCTCTTGAGGTAATTATTATTTTGTTGCCTTAAAATACTTGAGAGCTGATCAACTAGAGGAAATCAAATCTAGCCTTCTTTCTTCTAGCCTACTCTCTTCAGGTTTATGCTCTATTTAAACTTCTATTGATGGGAGCTTAGAAGGTTCAATACTTATTAAGTGATACTATCTAGGGCCCAAATACCATCTATCATCTACCTTTTGATCGCTAGATAATGTATACTCAAGTCTAATATTGTACTCTTTCAATCTCCTGGTTACTTAAAAGTAGGAGGATGCCTTGGTGTATACAATGTCAAATGCACTAATATCATGATCATATGGTACATTTATAATACCCTTGGGTCTTAAATGTTCTTTAACTCTTCCACAAGGGTTCCATTATTTGAGTTCATCCATTTGTAAATTGAAAGATGGTCTATGTTTTAATGTTGCCTCAATGTGATCCCACTGTCTGAAGGTAGTCTTGTCAATTATCATAGGGAAGCTATGAAGAATTCCATTTCTTTTGGTTTTGTAAAGGCCATCTACACCATGGAATAATTGGTAGGCCACCTCATATTTTGCTAGCTTATTAGGAACATAGATTGGAAACTTGAGAGGATAATTTTGAGTTCCCTTAATTGTTATAATAGTAAAATCTAGGTACAACCATATATCCCCCATTTATTCAATATATTTCTTAATCAATGGACTAACTCTCATCATAGGGTTACTAGTTATAGATTCAGTCAATGCTGGATAGACACAATCATAAATAAATTAAATGTGGTCCCTATATTTATAGATGTGTAACTTATAATAGTATTAGGAAACTATCTTGGTGCCATTTGGGGAACATTCCCTCTAATTTGTAATCTTTTTAGCTGCATACAAGGCATCTAGGAGATAAGACATCATGAAAATTTTATTCTTCTTCTTATTCCTAATTGCATATATTGTCTTCTCAAAGAGATGCTAATTATCTCACCCAATTGGGGAACTATTACCCTTTCAAAAATGAAATACACCATTGGTACCCACATGGGATCAACATATGCTATGGTTGGACATCCATTCAGTTTATTTAACATTGTCATGACCATCCTAACCCCTAGTCTAAACTGAATGATAGGAATTTTATTATCAAGGTCAACAAAGACTTGGTTACCAAACTCTAACCACATATCTAGTGTATCCATAAAATTATGCTCTTTATACCATGAGTTAATTAAGGTTAAGTCAATTTGGAGTTTAGGGAGCTTGTAATAGTATTTAAAGGCAATTGGGAAAACATAAGAAACTTTCCTCTAATAATGTTCATTGATTAACATGACCTTATCTATCTTAGCTTCCATAAAAATGGGAGAAAGAATATCAATGCAGTGAAGTACCTCAGGTTTTTTAACTATGTAGTGAATTCTAGTCATTTTTATTGCTACAATGTCATCATAGAGCCTTTTTGCATAAAGAATCTTCTCTTCTTCCTTGGCCATCACTGGTTGGTTTTCAATTGTCTAGAAAAATTTAGAAAAATTATTATCCCATGTGTTTAAAGCAATTGATAAAAACTACATGTCACTAAACACATGACCTTATATGTTGGATGATGTATGGGAATCCTGGAATACTCAAGTGGTCTAAAATGTTGGTGCAAATTTGAATTTGTGTTCAAGTTAAATTTTCCCTCCAAAAAAAGGAAATTTAAATTTTCATAGTGTTTTAGTGGACCTAAGGGAATATGGAAGATGTGTAATTATTTGTAAATGTTGTAATATACCTTTATGGTCATAAAAAAATGTCCAAGAGTGAAAATTAAGGCACAAGTCATGTTTGTGTGAGGTGGCAGCCCACCACCCCACGTAGGTCTAGAAGGTTTCTTGTAAATCTTGATCAAGATTCAGTTATGAATCTTGTTTTGAGTGTCTTTATTTTAAATATGAGGTTGTTTTTTGTGTGTAAGGAAATTTTTAGGAAGTGATAACCTTTCATTCCATTTCAATGAGATAGAGAATGGGATGTAAACAATAAAAGTTGATAAATATGAGGACTTTGAATACATTATAATGGCAAGGCTAAACTAAAGCCTTTTATGTATTTGAATCTTCCAAAGGTAAGAAGTTTCATTTTTTTATGAATTTTTTTTTGTGATCAATTATATTTATCTATTTGAAATCATATGAGGTTATTTAGAGGAAAAGGATAAGGTTTTTGGAGATAGTCAACTATGTCAATAAAGTATAAGTTTATATAATCTTATCAAAGTTGTGAATTGAGTATTGAATATTTAGCATTAGGTTCTATGGAGTATTTAAGGGTTGAGACAAATTTGGATAGTGGATACAATCTCATTTGATATATATAATTTCTCAAACTTTGTTACACCTAGGTTGGTTATAAATAACAGTCATTAGAACATGTAGTCTATAGAAACCAAGAAATTCTGAGTTTTGTGTTTTAGTGTTGAGACATGTTAATGATCCAAAAAATATTATGAAATGTCAAGAATAGTTATATAAGAGGTTAAAAACCTCATTGAAATTTTGGATCCCTTAAATACTGACAAGATTGGTAAAAACCCTGTATACCCTATTGGAAAAAGTGCAGAACATAGTAATGACCTTGTTTGGAGACTGAGATGTATTGCATGGAGTCTTGTTTTGAGTCAATGGTGATTGATAAAGGTTTATAATGGTAATTTAAGGTATATATAACCTATTTATAGGTTATAATGACTATTGGTGCCAAAAATTTAAGGAAAATCAAACTACCCTATTTACTGTTAGTAGAATATAGTCAATGGAACTAAGTTTTGGTGTTTGTAAGAGCATTGTGGGTTATAAGAGTTTTCAAATTGAAGGGAAAAGTTATGTGGTAATTGGTAAGACATATAGGAAGTGATTATATGTTTTGAAATTGTGAGAAATGTTCATAATGGAATTTTATGCACTCTCGACTTGTTGTAGGCTTGTCTAACCCTAGATTTAGGGTTTTTGCTATTGTGGAAGTTCCCAACATTGAAAAAGCCCTAGAATTTATAATATTACATTATTAGATGTTATCTCACTAAATTAAGTGGTTGAAGATTTTACAGGTATGTACAAGTACAAAAATGAGGCTATGATCTAGAGCTAGTCCTAGAGAAGGGCTAAGGAAGAAGGGGTGATATAAAAACATTGAATTTATCCAAAGGAGGTCATCAAATGATTTTTTCAGATAAAATATCCAAATGGATATTTATAAATTATATTATATTATATATAAAGTCCATACATGTTTCATACTAAAGAGGTTTGCACAAATGGAGGGCTAATTGGTGAGAGGCTTAAAGAAGGAAGTATAAGATACCTTAAAAGTGGGGAAAAAAGGTTCAAGTGGGAGTTGTATGGGACAAATAGGTCCTTGAATATTTAATTAGTTTGTAGTTAGGGTTTTTCAAATTCTCCCAACAAGGAGCTTTACACATAAATATGGATAGTAGGAGATAAAGGCTAGAAAGGTGCTTATGTGAAGGAGATGAGCAGATAGTTTGAACTTGGTTGCATAATCAAGTTTACAAAGGGTGTTCTAAAATGGTAAAGGTACCTGACATGATTGAAACCATAATTTTTATTCGATTACCAAGCAAAGGCTATTTTGGCACAAATGCATTGTGAGAGAGTGTCATGAAGGTACAAGTCAATATATGAATACTTATTGATTTAGTTTATTGAATGATGGTTTATTGATGGTTGAAAGACAAATTGATACTAGTATATGTGTGTGTGTGTGTAACTTGTTGAAGGTACATTTTAACCATATATTACATGATTTACTTATAGAAATGAGTGAATGAGCAAAATAAATTTATTTAATGAAAGGAAAGGGCAGATTTTGAGAAAGAAGTTCATATTAGCTCTGCATCATTTGGTATTAGAGCCATCTATATGCTTTGGGGGAAGATGAATATAGGTATATACATTGTTAATTATATTATTCATGGTTACTTGAAGTTGTAGGTAAGTAAGAAAGAAGACAAATGTCAAGGAGACTTGTTGAAGGATAGAGTAGGAAGGCAATTTGATAAGGTATGAATGATTGATTTATTGATTTGTAATGTATGACTGATTACCAAAAGTAAGCATTGTCATGAGAGAGAGAGAGAGAGAGAGAGAGAGAGAGAGAGAGAGAGAGAGAGAGAGAGAGAGAGAGAGAGAGAGAGAGAGAGAGAGAGAGAGAGAGAGAGAGAGAGAGAGAGAGAGAGAGAGAGAGAGAGAGAGAGAGAGAGAGAGAGAGAGAGAAGGCCCGAGTTTGGTCTAAGATAGAAGGTTCCAAGTGTGCACCAAAGGGGATGGTCCAAGTGAGACCAAGACAAGGAGAAGAATGTCACCAAGTGAGGTACTCAAGGAGAAGATGAAATAAGAGGTAGCAAGGAAAAGGAAAGACATGATTAAGCATGAAAGCCACAAAGTAAATATGGTACATAAAGACACCAAGGAAAAGATTGAGATGGAGAGAGAGATGGTAGAGATGAGGTAGCAAATGAATGATATGATGATCAATATTGAGTAGATGAAATAATTTGTGAACTGACATCTTCGATGGGTCATAAAAAAATTCAAAAAATGACTATTGAAGTTGAGGTATAGGTGGAAGATGAAGGAGAAGTCATGAAAGAGAGAAGCAAGATGCATTGATAGCTGATGCAAAGAGGAAGAGTGAAGTATGTAAAACACATGAAGGTGATTGGGAACAAGAGAAAAAATAAATCAAAGAGGTAATATGGAGAATTCCTATAGTGAATAATAAATAATATGTTTTCTTTGATGAGTAATTATATTTTTTAGGTGTATCATGGAGGAAGATGGCAAGAGGCAAGACAAAGTACAAGTGTGGCAATCAAGAGCACACACACTTCTATGAGTGTTTGAAGGAAGAAGAAGAACATGGATGGAAATATTTTTATCCCCTTGGGATTATGATGAAGGGACATCCTAGAATACTCAAGTGGTCTATAATGTTGGTGAAAATTTGAATTTGTGTTCAAGTTAAATTTTCCCTCCAAAAAAAGGAAATTTGAATTTTCGTAGTGTTTTAGTGGACCTAAGGGAATATGGAAGATCTATAATTATTTGTAAACATTTTAATATAAATTTATGGTCATAAAAAAGGTCAAGAGTGAAAAATAATTCATAATTCATGTTTGTGTGAGGTGGGAGTCCACCACCCCACATAGGTCTAGAAGGTTTCTTGTAAATCTTGATCAAGATTCAGTTATGAATCTTTTTTTGAGTGTCTTTGTTTTAAATAGGAGGTTGTCTATGTGTGTAAGGAAGGTTTTAAGAGGTGATAACCTATCATTCCATTTTAATGAGCTAGATAATGGGATGTAAACAATGAAAGCTGAAAAATATGAGGACTGTGATATTGCATACTTTGAATACATTATAATGGCAAGGCTAAAACAGAGCCTTTTGTGTAATTGAATCTTTGAAAAGTAAGAAGTTTCATTGTTTTTATATGATTTTTTTTTAAGATCAATTATATTTATATATTTTAAAGTAGAGGAGGTTATAGAGAGGAAAGGATAGGGTTCTTGGAGACAATCAACTCTATCAGTAAAGTATAAGTTTATACAATCTTATTGAAGCTATGAACTGAGTATTGAATCTTTAGAATTGGGTTATATGGAGTATTTAAGGGTTAAGCCACATTTGGATAGTGGATACAATATAATTTGATATATATAATTACTCAAACTTTAATACACCTAGGTTGGTTATAGACAACAATCATTAAAACATGCAATGTGTAAAAAACAAGAAATTTTGAGTTTTGTGTTTTAGTGTTGAGATGTGTTAATGACCCAAAAGAGATTGTGAAAGGTCAAGACTATTTATATAAGAGTTTGAAAACCTCATATAAAATTTTTAACCTTTAGACACTAACAATAGTGGTAAAAACCCTATATACCCTGTTAGAAAAAGGGCAAAACATACTAATGACCCTGTTTAGAGACTGAGATGTGTTTCATGGAGTCTAGTTGGGAGTCAATGGTGATAAATAAAGGTTTATAATGGTCATTAAAGGTATATATAACCTATTTATAAGTTATACTTACTTTTGGTGCCAAAGAGTTAAGGAAACTCACTCTACCCCTGTTTACTATTAGTAGAATATAGTCAAAGGAACTGAGTTTTGGTGTTTGTGAGAGCATTGTGGGTTATGAGAGTTTTCACATTGAATGGAAAATTTTAATGGTCATTAGGAAGACCTCTATGAAGTGATTAGACGTTTTGAAATTTTGAGAAACGTTCACAATGGAATTTTATGCACTCTCGGCCTGTTGTAGGCTTATCTAACTCTGGATTTAGTTTTTTTGCTATTGGGGGAGTTCTCACTATTGAAAAATCCCCAAAATTCATAATATTACATTATGTTATGTTATATCACTAAATGGATTGGTTTAAAAGTTTTTAAGTATGTAAAAGTATAGAAATGAGACTGTGATCTAGTGTTAGACCTAGAGAAGGGCTAAGGAAGAAGGGGTGATATAGAAATAGTGAATTTATCCTAAAAAGGAGGAAATAAAATGATTGATTCAGGTAAAAGATCCAAATGGGTATCTATAAAGGTCATTATATTATAGATAAAGTCTATACATGTTTTATACTAAGGAGGTTTACACAAATGGAGGGTTAATTGGTGAGAGGCTTAAAAAAGGAAGTATAAGATATCTTGAGAGTTGGGAAAAAGATTTAGTTGGAAGTTATATGGGCCAAATGGGTCCTTGAATATGTAATTATTTTCTAGTTAGTTTTGTCAGATGCTCCCAACAAGGAGCTTTACCCATAAACAGGGCTAGTAGGAAACAAAGGCTAGAAAGGTGCTTGTGTGAAGGAGATGAGTAAATAATTTGAAATTGGTTACATAAATAGGTTTACAAAGGGTGTTGTAATATGGTAAAAATACTTGGCATTATTGAAACCATAATTTTGATTTGATTACCAAACAAAGGCTATTTTGGCACAAATGCATTCTGAGAGAGTGTCATAAAGCTACAAGTCAGTATATGAACAATTATTAATTTAGTTTATTGAATGATGGTTTTTCAATGGTTGAAAGACAAATTGAAACTAGTATAGATCTCTGTAACTTTTTAAAGGTACATTTTAACCATATAATACATGATTACCTTATGGGAATGAGTGAATGAGCAAAAGAAATTTCTCTAATGGAAAGAAAGGGTAGAGTTTGGGAAAGAACTTCATATTAGCTCTACATCATTTGATGTCAAATATAGATCAAAATATTGTTTTTAAACATGATTAAGGTTTTTCATAGCTATTATCTTGATTAAATTGTCTAATTAGGGATGATAATTCAAGTATTTCTATTCAATTATAGTGATTTTGGAGACAATTTAGGGTAATCTATACACCTTAAGGATTTTAAAGGTTTATACAAGGTTTTAATGGAAATTAGGTATTTTGAATAATGTGATTTTATGACTTATATTTCATTTTATTTTCACATTTATACCTTTTGTGTGTTAGGCCCACAAGATCTCCTAATGTAATGTGTTCTGCCTATGTGACAATTCTATGTCACAATGCCCATTTATTTAAGATATGAGCATTATGTCTTTTGGAGATTCTTAACTTTAGTTTTCATCATGGGTCATTTATTATAAATAAAACCTCTGAGATCATGCCACTTGTCAACTCTATGGGCTCTCAGTGTACCTTGAAATCAAACTTCATCACTTGAATGCCTTTGTTCCATGTGGTAGATCCTCATTTAATCTAGGTCTTTGATTCCTTAACCTACTCCACACCATTGATCTCTATCTGCAAGGTCAAATGTTATTCATTAATCTCTATCTAATTCATCATATTTATGACATGTGTCACCACCATGTTTGATTCAGGCCCTTTGAAAAGTTTACCTTGATTCACATCATCGATCTACTAGATGCACGATTGACTGTGGACCATCAATATGCTTGATCACTTAACAAAATTAAAACATGTGTCATTATTTCATCCCTTTATATCATCCTTGAATTTTCGACTCATTATTGACATCATATCCTTTGTCGCTTCCATGAGATCATGACACTTATCTATCTCGGGTTCTTATGTAGGACCTTTAATGCTTTGATTCATCACTCGTTGTTAGATATTCATTACACAAATAAATGTGCACTGTTGATCAATATTTTGGAAATATTTACTTCCATCTTTGCCCATATATCATTGATTTTTTCTTCCAACTCCAAGATTAAGACATTTGGTATCTTCACATTTAATCAGTAGTTGCAGACATAAAATTAAAAGCATAAGCTCTCAGGATATTTTTATAGACTTAGCACAAAGTTTTTATACCAAGGTCTTAGTTTTATTAATAAATACAATTAGGACTTAGGATAAAGTTTAAACTAGGTTTAAATTATAAAAATGGTCCCACATAAATATGATCCCACATAAATTTAAATCTATTTCAAAGGCGACTTAGGTTAAAACATTAGACTAAGGTTCTTAACAATATTTAGACATATATTCAATTAATCCACTAAAAGACCAAAGTCTTAATCAACAAGGGTTAAATTGGCATTTAAAACATAAAAACCCTTAACATGGTTTGTTTAAATAGACTCCATTAAACCTACAACAAGGAGACACAAAAGTTAAACATTAGAAATATCAAATAAAGTCAAATGAAGATAATATGCTAACATGTTAATTAAGTTAGATGAGAACCATGATATTCAAATAATGATTTTTTTCATCAATTTTAATGTAAATTTATAACACAATCTAAAAAAATGAACAAGGTTCCTCATTTTTTAAAAAATGGGGGTATGTTGACCTTAACACTTCATTATATTATACTTGATTGATAGTTATTCAACTTATAAATTGGTTTACTTATTTACTACTAAATGGAGTTAACTAGCCAAAGGGTTAATTATTATTATGAAATTTATTTATTTAGTTTCATTTATTTGTCTAGTGATAAATAGATAGCTATAATGATTTTATAAGTAATTACATGTGATAAAAAATAGTTAAACTTTTAGTTATCCTAGCAAGGTCCTAACATTGACCCATGGATCCAGAGTGTTAGGAAAATTATGTCAATTATATAACATATAAAGTACCCTATGTAAGATATAATAATGGATAATAGGCATGTGTAAATACATATGTGAGCTTAAACATGATAATTTAGAGTGATCATCAAATAATATAACTTATGTGTATCAATATCAAAGAAGTGGATGCCTCCAGTGTCCACATGACATGAGTAGATAGAAAGCCCAACATCCTAAATGGGAATGTATCATGTGTCTATGTATACCTATATCACATTCAAGTAAAAATATGACACATATGTGTATGTAAGATTATTTCAGTATGTCATCCATCAACATGGAACTAACACATGGATTCCAAAGAGCCAATAGAACATGTAGGTGACAAAAAGTAATTTTTGAATTTTGTAATTTTTTGTTTTGATTTGTTTTATTTTTATGGAATTTTTGAAGAGGAAAGATCATTCTATAATTCCATCCAATGGATGCTCATAGATATCTCCCCATTGTGAATCTGGTGTGATACCCCAATTATGTTGTTGAAGAGAATTTATAGGTGTAATTATCACTGTGGTATCAATGGTGATCTATTTATGTAAAATAGGACTGTATGGTCATGAATAAATAGTAAGAGTAATAGAAGTAGGAGTTCTTGGAACCCATTATTGATTTCTTGTGTGTTTCTCTAGTATAGTAGTAGTAAGTACATTTTGAGGTGCTCTAGATATTTGAACATGGTATGTAGTAGAAGATTGGTATTCCATGGAATCTAATATATGTCTATGATGTAATGGTATCTCAAGTATTGAATTCCTGGTAAAAGGGATTACCTATTACTTACCCTTTTCTATTGAATTTTTCATAGGAGGATTGATAGCTTGTTGTCTATCTATAAGTTTATTTTGTTTAAGAAGATGCTCATATGGAATTCTATAAACTATAATTACCCAATTGGTATGAATGTATTTTACACACCCTTGCACTATATAAGGTATGGCTAGAATAATGTGTATCCAAGGTCTTCCCAATAACATATCAAAGATGTTTGTGGAAGGGATAACTAAGAAATTAGTAACCAAATGTGTGGGACCAACCTATAATGGTAGGTTAATCTCACCAAGAACCTTCTAAGAGGTACCATTGAATCCTCTAAAATATATGGTAGAAGGATTTAAATCATTCTGACTATAACCCAAGTATGTAAGTAATGTGATGGTGAAAATATTTTAACTTTCACCATTATCAATCATAACACTACATATGGGGTGTTTATCAAGGTATGCTCAAATGAACATCAGATTCATCATCCTTTATTTCACTGTCATCAAAAGTAATAGAGGGTCTCTAAACCATAGGAGGTATATGTCATGTGTAAGTACTAATTACCCCATCTAGTGGGTGTCCATAATGTGATAGAGGAGGATGTGCATTATATGCCTTTTGAACTTATGGTTCCTTATTATAATGGTATTATAGAGTATTGTTAAATATTTTTTTGTTTATGGTGATCACCAGGTTGTGAACCCAATTCCTTTGGAGGATCCTCAAATATAAGTTTTTGTTTGTTGATAATATATTAGATCTTTTTCTTCAAGGTAAATCATTTACTTGTAGAATTTATGGGTCCTTGATGATAATCATAATAAGCATTCACATCATATCCTTTATGTAGATGTTGAGTCCTATCAAACTTGATAGGATTTGGGAGAGATATAATCTAACACTCTAGTAACGATGATAGTAATGAAACTAAGGACTCATAAAATGTGTAAAGTATCTCTTCGATGCATTATATATGACAAGATAATTAAGTTATTTTGAAACTATGTTAACATGGTGGTTGTTTCCTTTTTAGGCTCAAGAGGATTTACCTTATAAGTTGGTTTAATTGTGAATTTAGTACTAGTAGATGAATATAGTTTATTTACTATATACCTGAACTTATTCAATGACATAAGATTCATTTCATAGTCATGTACAACATGGCATAAGTCCTTGAAAGATTTGAACTTCTTGAAAACAATGGACTCATTTAAAGGAACAAATAAACTTTGCTTGAATATTTCTTAAAACTCTTTGTCTACCATAAGATTGGTCATTTTGGCTAGCATTGTCTTATATCTCAAGACATGTTCATTTATAGGTTCATTGGTTCCTTATTTAATTTTGGCAATTTGAGCCTAGGAAACCTTTTTAGAAATGTTAATGGAAAAGTGTGCTATGAACTAGTTTTCAAGAGGTTTGAATGTTTTTATGGATTGGAGAGGTAAATCATAAAACCACATTAAAGCATAGTCCTTGAGGCTTCTTGGAAATAATATAGTCAAAATTTTATCATTGGAAGCTTAGTCAAGGTACATAAAATGTTTGAAGATGTTGTTCAGGATCACCATTATCATCATAAAATGTGAACTTAGGTGCAATAAATCTAGTTGGTGAAAGGTAAAAAGAGATTTCAAGTGCAAGAGGGTTATATAACACATCTTGTGAATCTATAACATGAATGGATTTTAAGGATTTTTATTCAATGTTTATAATCTTGTCTTCTAAAGTTTTTATAACTTTAAGGAATGATTAAACTCTAGGCCCAATGGGATTTATATTTTCAAGTTGAGTAGTCACCAAAGGGGATGAAACCATGTTTTGAGTAGTAAAAGGCATTGAAATGGATATTTATGTTAAAACAATAGGTAATTTCATTACATATGAATCGATAGTAGTTTCAAGGAATAAATGTTTAAATACATAACCCATTCCCCCACTAGATGTATTTAGTTATAATGTGTTGAAGTGGAGAGATGTTTCAACTATAGTTTTTGAATTTTTAGTATCAAATATAATTTTTAGATCTCATCAATATCTTCAGGGTTTTTCTAAATGTGCTCATGAAAAAATACTATTTCATGTATTTGAGCATGGTTTATTTGCTCATTTTCATTTGTTTTGGGGTTTTCATTATCATTTACTTCTTATATGATAAACGTATCATCAATTTTTTCATTTTCAACATGGTTATCATCATGATCCAAGGTATGAGATCCCTCATTTGTTTGAGACATCTTTGATGGGTGGAGGGGAAGCTCATTAGGTTCAATAGATACACCTCTCAATCTATGGCTATTCCTAGGTTATATGTGAAATAGTAAAATCAAGAAATTAAAAAGTACAATAATCTAAAACACTAATTGGTTTAAGACCCTAGGAATAAAAAAAAATTGCATTCACATAGATTGCGTTCACCAAATATTTAACCATAAAATGGATATAGATTAGGGTTAAATATATTAGGTATGTTAATATGCAAAACAAGTACCACCTTAAATCATAGTCATTGAGACTTTTTGTAAATAATCTGGTCAAGAGTTTATCATTGGAATCTTAGTTAAGGCATGCTGCATAAAATGTTTAAATATGTTGTTCACGATCACCATTATCATCATAAAATGTGAACTTAGGTGTAATAAATCTAGTTGGCAGAGGTTAAAAAGAGATTTCAAGTGCAAGAGGGTTATACAACACATCTTGTGAATCTATAACATGAAGGATTTTAAAGATTTTTACTCAATGTTTATAATCTTGTCTTCCAAAGTTTTTATAACTTTAAGGAATGATTAAACTATAGGTCCAATGGGATTTATATTTTCAAGTTGATTAGTCACCAAAAGGGATGAAAAAATGTTTTGAGTAGTAATAGGCATTGAAATTGATATTTATGTTAAAACAATAGGTAATTACATAATATATGAATCAATAGTAGTTTCAGGGAATAAATGTTTAAATACATAACCCATTCCCCCACTAGATGTATTTAGTTATAATGTGTTGAAGTGGAGGGATGTTTCAACTATAGTTTTTAAATTTTTGGTATCAAATATAATTTTTAAGATCTCATCAATATCTTCAGGGTTTTTCTAAATGTGATCATGAAAAAATACTATTTCATGTATTTGAGCATGGTTTATTTGCTCCTTTTCATTTGTTTTGGGGTTTTCATTATCATTTACTTCTTATATGATAAATGTATCATCAATTTTTTCATTTTCAACATGGGTATCATCATGATCCAAGGTATGAGATCCCTCATTTGTTTGAGACATCTTTGATGGGTGGAGTGGAAGCTCATTAGGTTCAATAGACACACCTCTCAATCTATGGCTATTCCTAGGTTATATGTGAAATAGTAAAATCAAGAAATTAAAAAGTACAATAATCTAAAACACTAATTTGTTTAAGACCCCAGGAATTAAAAAAAATTGCATTCACATAGATTGCGTTCACCAAATATTTAACCATAAAATGGATATAGATTAGGGTTAAATATATTAGGTATGTTAATATGAAAAAAAAAGTACCACCTTAAATCATAGTCATTGAGACTTCTTGTAAATAATCTGGTCAAGAGTTTATCGTTGGAAGCTTAGTTAAGGCATGCTACATAAAATGTTTAAATATGTTATTCACGATCACAATTATCATCATAAAATGTGAACTTAGGTGCAATAAATCTAGTTGGAAAAGGTTAAAAAGAGATTTCAAGTGAAAGAGGGTTATACAACACATCTTGTGAATCTATAACATGAAGGGATATTAAAGATTTTTACTCAATGTTTATAATCTTGTCTTCCAAAGTTTTTATAACTTTAAGGAATGATTAAACTATAGGCCCAATGGGATTTAGATTTTCAAGTTGATTAGTCACCAAAAGGGATGAAAAAATGTTTTGAGTAGTAATAGGCATTGAAATTGATATTTATGTTAAAACAATAGGTAATTACATAATATATGAATCAATAGTAGTTTCAGGGAATAAATGTTTAAATACATAACCAATTCCCCCACTAGATGTATTTAGTTATAATGTGTTGAAGTGGAGGTATGTTTCAACTATAGTTTTTGAATTTTTGGTATCAAATATAATTTTTAAGATCTCAGCAATATCTTTAGGCTTTTTCTAAATTTGCTTATGAGAAAATACTATTTCATGTATTTGAGTTTGGTTTATTTGCTCATTTTCATTTATTTTGGGGTTTTCATTATCAGTTACTTCTTATATGATAAATGTATCATCAATTCTTTCATTTTTAACATGGGTATCATTATGATCCAAGGTATGAGATCCCTCATTTATTTGAGACATCTTTAATGGGTGGAGGGGAAGATCAATAGGTTCAATAGACACACCTCTCAATCTATGGCTATTCTTAGGTTATTGTGAAATAGTAAAAGTAAGAAATTAAAAAGTATAATAATCTAAAACATTAATTGTTTTAAAACCCTAGGAATAAAAAAAAATTACATTCACATGGATTGGGTTCACCAAATATTTAACCATAAAATGGATCTAGATTGGGGTTAAATATATTATTAAAGGGGTATATATAAATAAATTGGTACATGGATGATAATTGGATCTATAACAAGATAATTAGATGTTAAACTTAGATATAAGCATACACTAAATTTATTATGTTGAGATGGTCTAAATATGGATAATATACCTATGTTAAATATATAAATAAAAAATAAGTGAAGTACTTAGATTGTTATGATGCTAATGCAGTTCTAGATCTAGAATAGGATGAAAGTAGGTGGGAAGGAGATTCTAGAACAATCATAAAATTATAGTTTTGGCACCTCTTTCTCTTTAGACAATAACATCAACCTGGGATGGTTACATCAATGCTACTATCTAGGTTCGATGCTAGTTTCTTGTATAGAATATCTATTTAAATAATATGTGACTACTTGGATGCTTCTGGGTTTTTCTTTACCTTCACTGTAGTGCATTCAAATTTGGATTATTGATCGTCACTCCTTTTGAAATGGTAAAACCCTAGATTTCCATTATCAATATGACATTAGGGGAAAATGGGTTAGTGAGCACACAGTGTCAAGATGACCCCAATGCCCCCACTATCAAAGGACATTTCATACATAGTCAATACTAAATAAGAGGGCCTCATAATCATCTAGTTCTACCATATGTGTTGGCTTGTGTGTGAATCATACAAAATATGCAAAACAAGTACACCATTAACCTAGCTTGTAACTTGGCAAATCAATCTCTTGAGCTACTCCTTTAGTAATTTATACCTATAGATGTGTTGTACCTATAATTAGTATGGAAATGGGGAATATTTATTTAATTGAATGCTTGATAGAATTCTTTTGATAAGTTACCTTGATTTCTTTGGTATTTTCTCTAGATTATTAGGTGTAGCTAGGTATTTATAGGTGAGGAATGAATGAGGGTTAATCTTAGATTTAGATCAATCCCTTTGAGTAATAACTCACATTAAATCACTTAGTCTAAATATTAGGATATGTTTTATTTTCAAATTGGATAACTTTAGCGAATTGGACACTTCTGTCATGACATAATAGTAATGTCGATGCTACTATATATCCTAGACATTAGTGTCCATGGAGAAGGAGAATAGGTATAGGTTTAGAACTTGTAGAGATGGAAGATCAATATATTTTAAGCATTCTTGATAAGATAGAAAACTTGGGTCATCAAAATAACACTGGTTAGACTGAGATATATAGGCAAGAGGCACAAAGATAGAGCAGATGTGAAACTTATAGAAGCAAGAAAGGTAAATAAATGAGAGGAACAACCAAAGTTTGAGTTTTCCAAGTGTATAATTCTGAGGTGATATATAATCATAAAATATCACCTACATAATGGTTCACTTTTTAAATTTATTTATCTGTAGATCTAAACTTGGTATTAGAAATGAATCCAACTTATGAAATTTCTTAACTGTAAATGTGAATTATTGAGAGCATAATACAAAATAAGTGGATTTCATCCTATTAAAGAATTTATATCCCTCATTCACCATGATTGACACCTATTTGAAATATGTCTACATTGTCTTACATTTGGAGTAGGCAGGTTCCCCTTATAAATAAATTGATAAATAAAAACACTATAACTATAATCATTCACATTTAAAATGGGCAGTCATCCCCTCTAAATAGATTGAAAAATATATATAGTATGACTATAGTGGTGCATAATTATTTATGTATTTATTTGTTGTCATACCTAAGACCTAAGATTAATATTAAAAATGAATCCATCTCAAAAAAATTATTAAAGTGGTGTTTTACCACTCTTAATGAGAATGATTGCAGGCTTTAAAACAATCTTACTCATCATATTTGCTCTATGATTTAAATGTATTACATGTGTTATTGCATTTATTTATATTTATACCTAACACCTAAGATTTATATTCAAAATGTGTCCATCCTAAAAAGTATTGTAGAACTAAAAAGTGTCAATCAACCTATTTTTACTTCCCTACAATGGTGCACTTCTTGAATTTCATTATTGATATATCTAAGTTTCACATTTAAAATGAATGTAATGTGTGAATGTTCTCTGAGTGATCAAACACCCACTTTAAATGTAAATAGTGAAAACAAGTGTAAATAACAAGTAGTGTTGAATTTAGTTATTGTTAAATAATTAACATATTTTCATTTTTGGTAGATTTGAGCTTCACATTTAAAAATTAATACAACCTAAGAATGTTCTAGTGGATGGCCACCCACTCCAAATGTGAATTATTATAGTTATAGTGAAATCAAGAATCATTTACATGTATTATTTATTTTATTCTTTTTAGTCTGAAAAAATAATATTTATATAAAAAATGAATCCATTCTTATAAATATCTTAGACCTAACAAGTGGCAATAAACATATTCTCATTGTTAGTATATCTAAGCTTTAGATTGAAAATGAATGAAACATGCATATGTTTTTAGATCCAGTGGATTCCCACTCTAAATGTGAACCATTGTAGTTATGGTGAAAATCATGGTTAATTACATGTATTATTTGATTTATTTGTTTTTTTAATAATTAATATTTATATTCAAAATAAATCAGATATTAGGTTAATTCAGTCTAAAAGGATAGAGAAATAAATTAGAACTAACATATTTGTTTTGTAGTTATTTATTTGTGGAAAATAAAAAATTAATAATTTCAAGGAATGCAAGTATTAGTAAAAATTTTGAAAAAAATGAAGCTCTATTTGCAAAAAGAAAAAAATAAGTAAATGTTAAAAAAATTATCCTATTGAAAATAAAAAATTTACAAATTTTAAGCAAAAGGAGAAAATATGAAGTGATTAAATCTTCATCAATAATAAAACATTAAAAGGTGTCATCTATAGAAAAAAAATATTTGGATTTTTTAGGCAAGAAGAAGCAAATTTGAAGCGAGTAAATCTTCATTGGCATATCATTTTACAAAATATAGGTACTTTTCTTTACAATAAAATATTTTATCTAGAAATTAAAATAATTATAGTGATGTAGGAGCATCCAATTTCATAAGCAATCGTGCATTGCCAAAAATATAATGCATTTTCTTCCTTATAGTTATTTGTTTTTCATTTGTTTATTTTCATCTTGTGTTTTGGTGTGTTTAGTCTGGAGGATTAATTCTTATCTTTCATGCTAGATCATTTATGTACTTGACATGTTATTCAGTGGTATCATCATGTAATTTCAATGTTCTGTTATAAATTGGTTAGTTTTCTTGGTGGTTGAAGTCAAATACTTCATCTTTCAGTTTGTAGGATTTTCATTTTCTTTTCATTACACTCTATGATGGTGTAGTTGTGTGTGATGGTGATGAAGAAGAGTTGATGGTGGGGTTTTTGTCCTTATAATTATGTATAGATGATTTAGATATAGGCCAAGCAAGTGGAGTAAAAGAGGCTAGTATATGGAAGAGACTGGATGAGGTTATGGTGGATAAAAGAGGTAAATCATTTGGTAATATTTTCTTATTTTGTGGAAAACATAATCTATAACAGCTCATGATTTGGATATTTTATCTTGAATTATATTTTAATGAGGGTGAAGGTTGTATAATAGAATTTGTGTGGAGTTTCAGCCATGTATTGGAAGGATCTCCAAGTGATGAGATAATGGAAAAGTAAGAAGAAGGTTTGTGAGTGAGAACATATGGTTTCCAAGATGTTGGGTCAATTTATGCACTTAAAATTGTAGCCAATGTGGTTGAGGAAACTTTGTGTCAATATGCTTGATTGTGTTGGTGAGAATAATATTTAAAAGAAAGGTAATATGGATGGGGAGATATCATGTCAATAGCCAAAGACTAATTTAAGAAGTAACATAGATGTGCATAAGTGCACGAAAAAAGTAGGTTGTATTGGAAGGCAATAAAGAGAGACTTTTATATGTAGAGCCTAGTTATAATTTTCATAACAATGTGTATGAATTTTTTGAGCAGCCCATATATGATGATATCCTTGTGAATAAGGATATAGAGGTGTATTTTTAACTATAATTTGGATACCCATTGTGTGATGATGGGAAAGTGATTATGAAGACTCATGAGTGGTCAAATTCTAATTTTTCCTTTGTTCATGATGATATTGAGATTGTCACTTATCATTTGGATGGTAGTAGGGTTGAGGAAAACCAATGAAAGATACATGTTTTTATTAATGAAACAATTTATTTAAAAAATATTCCATCCACGTAGAGTTTCAGGTGTGTGAAGAGAGAAACCATGTAGAGTTACAAGTTTACATGGTGGAAGCGTTAGATGCAGATATGATGAAAGCAAGTGCACATAAGGAGATTGTAGTGAAGGTTTAAACATGTGAAGGAGCTGAAAATAGAAGTATATATTAGGTGAAAATATCCTTGAGAGTTATGGATAATGGTCTATTGGTAGCCCATGGTGTGACTGAAAGATATGAACAACATGCTAGAAGAGAAAAGGAGTTGGACAACATGCCTTTGGAGTTGATGGAGTGGTGGATGAGTTTTTTTAGGGAGATTTTATTTTCCAAAATGTGTTTGTGGAATGTCTAGGTCCAGCTATATAGAGAGAGGATAATAAGAGGATAAAATTTGGTGTAGTCTAACATGCTCATATGTTTGAGAGCTAGAGTGAAAAAGGTGACCAAGAGATGGATATGATAATGGTGTATAAAGAGCTGGTTGGTGATGATGTTTCAACCAAAGGGGAATGTATTCGAGATAATTTAGAGATAAGAGAGGGTGATATATCAAGGGAACATATGTGTTCTCAATAGGATTTGTAAGTGAATGTTCATTTGCAGTGGTGTGTGGAAGGATATTTGTCCCTAGAATAATTTAATGATGATGGTTAAGGATTTAAGAATCCAAAGCTTGACATGGATCAAGATTATAACATATAGATAGATGAATTAGAGTAACTAAGCTGGAGAGTGAGTTCCTTGAGTTCATATGGAAGGAGGAGTTGTTAATGTGTATGTCATCCAAAGCAGGTGGTATAGGTACTAAATTTGTAGATAATATGGAGAGGATGCTTGTTATAGAAATGTAGGTAATAAAGTATGTGAAGGTGAATATTATCCTTGAAGTGATTTTAGATGATATGTGCTATCATTTTTATGCCCTAGTGTATGTTGATTTAGTTGTGTTGAGATTCAGAGTGAAAGATAAGATTTTAACCATGAGTGAGCAACTATAAACTGTGGTATAAGATGTTTTATAATATAAAATAATAGGTTAAACAAGGTGTGAACAAATATTTGGGATTTATGAGGATGTGGTTGATAAATGGTGTATTTGATCCAACATGGGATAATAAGGTGTATGATAGAACATATTGGTGTTGGTAGACAAATGAGAGTGGGTTTCAACTCATAAGTGAGTTGATTGAGAGATGGTTATAACTTTGGTAGAGGAGGATGATCAGTGGTAGTTCAAGTCTGACAAAGTAGATAGATTGGTGTGGATAAAATCCCATGAAGAGTTAGATAAAGAGACAAAATGTGAACAAAAGGGAAGAGAAACCATCATGTAAGAGATGGAAATGGTGTAGGAAAAAGAAGAACATTTAGTTGATTTACTTGGTATTTTGGAATGGGATGCCATGATCACTTTGCCTAATGACCAAAAGAGTAGATTTACTACTTATCATGTCCATGTGAGTTGGATCTCGCATTTTTAAACTTTGAGTGTCTTATGTAGGAGTATCTAAGGTCTTGAGAAATCTTGCATCACTAAAAATAGAGTGCAAGTTCTTCCTTTCAGTTGTTTATATTCCATTCATTTATTTTCATCTTGTGTTTTGGTGTATTTGGTGTGGAGTCTTTCTTAGTTTCTATGCAAATCACTAACTTATTTTTCATGTTCTTTGATTGCATAATATTTTAATTTCAATTTTATTTAAGCAAGTGGTCAGTTTCCATGGTGGTTGAAGTAAAAACTTCATATTTTAGTTTGTGAGGTTTTCATTTTATTTTCTTTGCATTGTGTAATGCTTAGCCATAACTAATTGTAGATGCAAATATGGGGTTGGATTATTTATTGAACCATTTAGATATGTAAAAAAACTGTGATGGAAAACACAATGTCTAAATAAGATGTAAGGGCATCAAGAAAAGACCATTGGTTATTCCTCTTCACCCATATAAGCAAAATGACATTTATTTGTAGAGTTCTCTATCATAAAAGGATAAAAATTGTATTTTTTATTCATTCTTGGGTTGTAAGTGAAGTGGTGTGCTTACAATTAGAGGTACAGGTCTGTGTATACACTAGTAGGTGTCTTGTATTATTTTCCTCTATGTTTTTGTAATCAACTATGCCTAGTTGAGGTATGAAGCTGATTGTATTTCCATTATGTTGATTAATGAAATTGAATATTTGTAAAGTGTTGTCAAAGTGTTTGATGAAGTATGTGTGTGTCCATTGAACTAGTTAAACCCATGAAATATAGGAATTAAAGGCATATCTTATCTAGTATCCCCCTCCTCATGCTTACACATGATACAAAAAATAATAATAGAAGCAATAAATAGCTTTAAATGAACATACAACAAAATTGGATGAAAATGTATAAAAGTAACAAAAGCATGAAATAACTATATAGTTCATCTATTTATATATGGAATTTTATATTCAATTATAATTTTAAAACATTTATCTAAACATAAAAAATAATAGAAATAGGACAAATAAATTATTGAAAACTAGTTTTTATGCATTATACTGTGTAATACCTCCAAATCATTTTTTATTGAAATAGAGACACATTCTTGTAATATAGAAGTAAATATTCTTTATCATTGTTGGTTTATTTTTTCCTATCATTGTCATTTATACACTTTATCCTAATATGTTTTTATTATTTAAAATGAAGGTGATATGATGTTTTTATCCATTAGGAGAGAGAGTTCTATATTTTTTATTCTTTGAGGATTTTGATATTGATACATATTTGCAAAAAATTGTGCGCTTCTACATCATTATTTTTAATGTATGGAAAAAAATGTTGATTATGTAATCATATAAATATGACAATTGAGTGCTAAGAGTGCTACTTGATACCACCCATCCCTAACTCACTCCTAGACCTATTTTAAGTCCTATTTAGACACTTATCCAACCTTTTTTTGGACCACACATGTCTCTAAACATTCTTAAAGTAGTCGTAGACTTTCACTTCAACACCTTGGCCCCTAGTGCCTTAGGTTATATGACCTGGCCAGTAATGCCAATGGTGTTAGTGTTCTAGTTTAGGCGATATTGTCTTTTTCCTACCTTTTATTACCAATAGATATATTTTCAAAACAACAACCACCTAAGGTCAGTATAGACCTCTCTTAAGACCTGAATAAACACTATAATAATATATATTGATAGCCTTGATTTTGTAACTTGTTCTAAGTTTATTTATGTTATTTGCATTTGATTTCTATCTAGTGAATAATGGGCTAAGATTTATATGTGTGTGTGTGTGTGTGTGTGTGTGTATACATTTATGTTATTTTCATCTAATTTCTACCTAGTGAATAATGGGCTAAGATTTATATATGTGTGTGTGTGTGTGTACACACACACACACACACACACACACACACACACACACACACACACACACACACACACACACACACAAACACACACACACACACACACAGCTCTTATCCCATTATTCACTAGATAGAAATCAGATGCAAATAACATAAATAAACTTAAAACAAGTTACAAAATCAAGGCTATCAATCCCTATTCTATTCTACTTCTACATACATCCATCCCAAACTTAGAATACATATGTTTCTAATCTCAAACTCCACTCAAAATCACTCAAACCCACATTCATACTAGCTTCACTTGTACTTACACCAACATTTAGCTGAGAATAACTACATAGGGGTTGATCCCTACTAAGAGTATTGGTATGTAGGAAACTTTCATCATAGTGGGGTGTTGAGGATGTCTATCATACCCGAATAACATCAATATTTGATACTTGTGCCAACCAAATGCCCTATCAACATGGAGGATCAGGTTTTTCATACAAAACCAATGTAAACAAGTTACCTATAGGGAATTAGAACTCATGTGCACATGAACAAGCTTGGCAAACTCAAACATAAGTACACCCAGAAGCTCAAAACATTCTAGCATAGAGGACACTAGTGCCAAAATAAGTACAATAACACCATTGACATTACTATACAATTAAGTAACTACTATCCAAGAAGGGTTTTGATTCCTAGATCATGTTCACAACACTAAAATTAGCTCCTATCCCAATTTTTAGCCTCCAAATCTTCTATCTTGGTCAATCTCTAGCTGAGTACTTGTTTATATCATTTACTATTATTTTTAGAAATAACAAACTAGGTCAATTCTATAAAAAATAGAGTGGTTGTATTTATTACATATTTCTACCCTAATTTACTATACTCAAACACTTTAAAAACCTATGGCTTAAACTCCATAACCCTAAAACATTAAATCATTTGGTGAACTCGACTGACTTTGAACACTGTTAAAACCCTAGCCTTATACGGTCTTACGGTTTGTATCCTTTTATTTTATATGCTTATATGTTAGTTATAAAATCTCAAATTTATTTTAGTATTTAATTCTTGTAATATTTCATAGGTTAAATTTATTTAAAGGTTCAAAATATGCAACTATTTATTTTCCTACTTCCCAACCTACAATGGCATAATTCAACAATCGATTTGATGGAACTAATAAGAGAAAATTATAAATATTTTGTTTCCAAACATTTAGATATGCAAGATAACCTTATCAATATTCTCTATAAAAAACTTTACAAATCAAATAATGGTCAATATTATAATCTTCAAGATTATGATATTATTACACCTACTTTGGGGATAACTCAACTTGTATAAAAACATGTTTTAAATTGACAACCTTTAGTAACAGCTACACATCCTATGGATAGTACACACTCTTACTCTCTAGTTTTACAATCCTTTATGCATGATAGTTATTCTCTGTAGGCTAAGGTGTTACATATTGATCAAGGTTCTACTAGGGTATCTCATGCTTGGATTTTCATGTTTTTTTACATACACCTTTGACCCATCACATAACGACAACTCCTTTGCAATCCATATTCATAAAACCTAAGCTTACTTTGTATGATGGTAAGGGTGACCTAGAGCACCATTTATGGTATTTCCATGCAACATGTTTGGACTATATGTCTAGTGATTAGATCCTTACTAAGTTGTTCCTATGCAGTCTAAAGTACTATGCCTTATAGTGGTTCTATAATCTTGTAAATCACTCTATCACCACATTTAATCCATTGGTAGATTTTTTTTTATCACACTTTTCAATTAACATCAGTGATAATATCTCATATGATTAAGTGGCACAACTAAATAAAAACTCCAATAAGCTTATTTTAGAATATGTCTTGTGATATAAAACTATATTTCCAAAGATGATTAGCCCTATGGAAGATAGAGAGCTCTAAGGCATATTCAAATAGAATTTACTACCATCATTACATGAATCTATCTTGTTCAAAAAGTTTCCAATGTTCAAAAAATTATACCACACAGTGAAAGAAAGGGAATTCAAGCTTCTTTCTATGGGCAAATTAAAATATACAAGTGGATTAGAATCAACTAATAAGATTTATAATAATCATCCATATAAAGGAAGGGCCATTAAAAACAAGAGCAATCTAAAGGACATAATTAATGTAGCTTCAGATCCACCTCCTCATTTGGTTTTATTAGCTCCTCCATGAAGAGTTTTCACCAATCTTATAAAATAACTAGCACACATTTTACAACTCCTAAAATATAATGTCATATCTTTGCCTCCCACCAAAGAGGTTGATATGACATGGCCTCTTCCAAATAATTATGATTCTAATTCATTATATGACTATCACAGGGCACTATGACATACTACCAATAGATGAATTATCTTGAAGCATAAGATACAAGATTTGATAGAGGCCAACATAATTGATTTGGGCACACCCATAGAGGTACCCAAAGTTCATATAATACAAGATAAGGAATTAAAAATATTTTTGAATCCATTTCTAAAGCATACAACTAATGATGTAGGGGGAACTTCAAGGGTTCACTACATGTATCAGGAACATACACCACCTACATAATATCAGACTACTATAGAGGATGTACACCCTACATATTATAATTGGTGTGTATCATACTAAAATACTATCTAGACCACTCATCACTTCCGTAGAATATGAGATAATCGGTGATGATTCAGATTTATATGCATTTTTGATACGAACCTACATTGATCATCATCCTATTTAAATTGTTTTTGCTTATATAAGGCGGAAAACTAGGGGATGAAACCTTACAAAAGCATATAAACCAAGAAGGAAATCAACATAAATGATGCCTTACAACAATAATGACATGTTTAGTGAACCAACAGACACAACAAAACTAAAATAAAACTAGAATAAGAAAAAATGAGAGACAGAGAAACTAGAAAAATAAGAGCTAAAGTAGCTATAACTCTCCTTATATAAAAATATATTTTATGGGGTCATTAAATTTTTTAGTGTTCTCCACATTGATAGCAAAAGTAGTAGTACCCAAGTCCTACAGCATAGACAGGTTCAGGAAAATAGAATTCTAGAGCCCAGTGGTAAAGTTTTGCTCTAGTTTCTGGATGTGACCCTTCAGGATAGAAATTTAAACTTTCAAACCAGTCTCAATTTTAGTTTCCTCATCAGATTCCTCCACATAAATCTTTCCCTCTTTGTCAGCATTTTTTGCAATGTTAGCAACGTCCTCAGTAGTAGCCTCAACATTTTCCTATTTAAATTGTTATTGTTGATAATGGGTTAATTATTAACATGTGCACTATCACACTTTTATGACATTTGGGTTATTCAAAATAGAACATTTTTCCTATTGACACAATATTATATAGTTTTAATGGCCATTTTAGAGATCCATTAGGGAGATCACACTTTGACTATATGTTTTACTAATACATGTGGCCACTAGATTATTAGTAGTGCCTAGTGTAGGAATATTTGACATGTTAATGGGTAGATCATGGATACAACATCTATGATCCAAACTATCCACCATGCATAAATACCTCAAGTAAATACATGCTAACAATGTGGTCATAATTGAGGGTCTTTCATATGAATATCCTTTACCTATCCCATCTTAAGTCACACCACATACCAATTATAGTTCCAAGCATAGTTCCAATTTGTACACCACAGATTTCAATTGATTCACTAGTATAGGTGAGGTTTACTCCTATAGTATTACCATGTACACATAGTCTCCCATAGAGACCCTTATTATAGAGATCCATTTATCATAGATATCCTATAGATTCTATAGGGACTCCCTCTACCCCTTCCCTTCTAAGATCAAATTTATAGAGTTCCCAGGGTTCTCAACATAGTGCACCTTGCTAGCTACAACATCTTCTATTAGATGGGTTCCTAAGACCCCTACAATTTATAGGACATATAAGTTAGCTTCATATATTCCTATAACCACTTCATAGGTAGTGTCATATATAGATCACTTAGTAAAATAGGTTATGGGACCTCAGTTACCTTTTCATATAGACCACATGATTATTATTCCTTTATTTGACACAAGCCACATTGATAGTGAGTCTCCCATGAGACTCATCAGTTAGTATGTTCCTCCCTTCTTGTATATAGTTTTATTTTCCTATTACATGTACATATATTATATCCAAAAAATACAAAAATAATATAATATGCCAAAAACCAAAAAACATTCAAATATTTACTTAGAAATTACAACTCATAGATTGTATGCATTGTCATGTTTACACTTCTTATACTTTCCAAGTACTACATATTATATTTATATTAGTATAGTCAGTTTTTATCATACATACATACTTCACTTATTTTTATCGAGTTTTGAATCTACTTACAAGACCTAGGTCCACTACATAGATCCAACTTTACTACCATCTACCCATTAGAGGCATATACATAGATTCTTTATTTGATACATTCACCCATTTCGGAGCATCCTATACATAATTGTTTATTTCCATGTTACATATTTATAAAGTAAACATCACATATTTAACATTATTGTATCTTGATATTGATCATCCTATACCTACTCATATTTTTTGCTGAGTACTACTATTTTAGACTCATCTTATGTACATTTTATCTCTTGTACATATTTGTACCACATGTTCATGCATACTTTCATTTCTAACTTTATTAGTTTAGACCTTATTGTTTCTCTATACTTCTTATATTAGAGAGAATTTGAATATGACATTGATCTATGCCTCTATGCCACTTATTTTCATTATATGTATGCTTTGGACATATACCCATGTCCTTGTGTGTGCCTTCCTAATTGTGTATGAAAACATTTGAGCATGCCCTTCTATGTGGATCTAAGCCAACTTGTTTGTTGTTTATGTATGTATATATTTGAACATGTCCTTATATGTCTTTCTTTTTCATATTTAGTGACATGTGTCCATGTCCCTTATACTGTGGCCCCTTAGCCTACTTCATGTGCCTCATGTTTTTTGTATGTATGCTTTATTGTATGTTTTATGGACATGACACTTGTCTTTTGACTTCATGATGTACATCATGCCCCATCCCCCTAGGTAATTCCTCAGTTATTACTTAGATTTATTATTCCTAAACATTGTTATATATATCTTAATATCCTTGTGAATGCTAGATATAACATAAAACATACATTAAAAACTTGCACTCATACTATCTTACATTCTAATTTTATGTATGAAAATTAATTTGGTTTATTATGCATATATCTTATATACTCCAACTAACACACATTTTGTAGAGTTTTTATTTTAAGTATAGTTCTTACATATGCTCAATAACTACCCTCAAAAGAGGGGGAATTCATAGAGGTCTTTTATAGAGATCAGGATATCTAAATGCACTTAGAGTATGCTTTTTAGCACATAGGCACATAATAAATAAATTAGTTTTAGTAAAATACAATGGGAACCAATGACATAGAGACCAGTTTCAATTGCACAAAAATGAGATCAATTGAATATTAACACCTAAATTAGGATACTAGTGCCACCAATGCTACTATCCAAGATATGGTGCTATAATCTAGTAGCCTCATTTTTAGGAAATTATAGATTAGATATAAAAGTGCAGTAGATACAGTCCAAGTTTTCACATGTTCAATTATAGATTACCAATTTTGGATTAGTTTAACATAGATTCATACTAGTTTGTTTAGACTGGGGCCATCATGCACAACATGATCATTACCATTTTAGTTTTAGGTACTTAGATATAGATTATTACAAATCAATCCAAAATCCATATACTCAAATATCATAATTAAGGGCATGTGTGCGGCACATTGTTTCTATATGCTCACTTATGTAATAATTGATTAGATGGAATGACAAAATCTATGTAATTATCTACATTGTACACACTAGACACCATGTTCCAAGTTACACACCATATTGATGCCTTACTCCATCTACAGTGGTTGGCATTCCTAAATAGTCTAGAGCTGCCTAATATTCTTGAGTATCCTAAAACTATTTTACATTTTAGAGTTATCGAATGGCCATAAAGCTGACATATATAGTTCTAATTATAGTTACACATCTTTAGTTTCATTTTAAAATATAGTTATAGATGCATCTACTACACATGGGTAGGCAATTATGGATTCATAGTCTACTTGAGTTCTTAGTCCACCTATATGATTGGGTTAGACACACCATCATTCTAATCTAGGCTATTCACAAGTCATGATCTAATAAGTAGGGATGTGCAATGATAGAGTCAAAATAAGATTGAGTTATTGAGACACCCACACATGGGGATTGAGAAATCAATCAAGTCGATCCAATTTATTCACAAATTGATCGCTATCTACATTCACACCCACACCCACACAAGTTATCACCAAGTTTATGCATTGGTTCACATACCAAGTTTGTCTTTTCTTTTGATATGTCCTAAATAAGGATTGATCTATGAAAGTTTAATTTATAGGACATGCAATGGATCATTCTTCACATACTCAAATTTAGATTCATAAGATTCACCTCTTATGTAAGTTTAGGTACACTTATTTTTATTTTACCCTAGTCATTTTGATTTTTTACATTTCTAAAATAAAGGGTAGGAATGTAATCATCTAAAATGACACTTGAGTGCTAAGAGTGTTACTTGATACCATCCATCCCTAGCTTAGTCATAGACCTATCTTAGGGCCTTTTTAGACACATATCCATCCTTTGTGTAGGGTACACACATCCTTAAACTAGTCCTAGACCTTCACTTTAATACCCTGGCCCATAGTGCCTTAGGTTCTAACACTTGGACATTAACACCATAATTTGAATAGTAGCACCAATGGCACTAGTGTCCCAATTTGGGTGTCATTTTCCTTTTCCCACTTTTTATTTCCAATGGGTATATTATCAAAACAATAAGCACCTAAGGTCATCCTAGACCTCTTTAACGACCCACACAAGAACTATAATAGTATATATACATGAATCTTAGCCCATTATTCACTAGATGGAATTTGGATGCAAATAACACAAATAAAATTAGAACAAGTTGTGCACAATCAAGGTTATCAATCACTATTCTACCCTACTGCATATAACTATCTACAACCATTCCAAGATCATAATACTTAGATTTTCATTCCTAAGCCCCACTCAAAATCACTCAAAGTAACATTCATAATAGCTTCACTTGTACTTGCACCAACACTTAGGTGGGGAGAACTACATCAGGCTTGATCCCTCTTGGGGTATTGGATGTAGGAAAATATCACCACATAGGGGTGTTGAGGATGTCCATGCTACCCCCACTAACATCACACTTTGCTGCTTGTGCCAATTGGATGCCCTAGAAACATGGAGGTTTAGAGTTTGCATAAGAAACTAGCTAAAATAGGTCACCTATAGGGAATCAAAACTCATGCACATAGGAACAGGGTAGGTAGACTCATATACAGGTGCACCCAAAAGCTCAAAATAATCCTAAATAGAGGACACTAGCACTAAAATAAGGACACTATCACCATTAGAATTACTATCCAATTAGGGCACTACTATATAAGAAGGGTTTTGACACCTGGATCCTATCTTAACACTCAAATCAGCACATGTCCTAGGTTTCAACCTCTAGATATTTCATCTCAATCAATTTCTAAGTACTTGTTTACATCATTTATTACTATTTTTAGAAAGTTCAAACTAAGTTAATTTTGTTACAAATTAGTGGTTGTATTTATTTCATATTTGTACCCTAATTTACTATACTCAAACCCTTTAACCACATATGACTTAAACTCCATAACCTTTAAAAGTTAAATTAGAATAAATGTTGATTTCTCCTTATTTTCCTCTTTTTTTGACAAACAAAAGGTGAAATCCAAAAGATTTGATTATAAATAATTTTAAATGTGTTTTTGAGAAATACTTTTGGATTGATTCTTGATGAAACATTTTCAAATTTTAAATTATCACATTTCATTTTATCGCTCACTTAAAAAATTTAGCATTTTCAAGCAAATTTTAACACAACATTTTCAAATTTTGAAAATGTCATGTTTTTATTCATTTGTGCTATTGAATTTTAAGATGTGACATTTTAAAAATTTGAGTATGTCATATGAATTAAAGATTAAAATTAAATATGATATTTTGGAAATTATTATCACAAGATGATATTATAATTTTTTTTTCTATGATATTAATTATTAACTATCAAAATAAATAAATATAAATTCCTCGTAAATAACTACCCTTATTACATGTGGAATAGACAAAGTTAGATTAAATATCTAATGAATTTATCATTGGGATTGATTTTTAATGAGGTGTCTCCACTTGTTTGGGTCAATGATCAGTTAGTATAATAAATTGATTACTAGAGAGTTATTATTATTCATAGGAAGATTAGAGTGTGTTGGAGATTGAATCCATTTCCATACTAGAAGTTGTACTTGGGAATTATGCCATTACTAGATCCTTATCCTTCCTTGACATGTTATCATATAAGTCTAATTTATAATCATTTATTCCCATTAATGTTTATATTAAGAGTATTTAATTTATGGTTTTGCATCATATCCATGACGGACTAACATTATCTATATAATTATATTTGTTTGAGATTGTAAAGGTTCAACACATTTGATTATCAAAATCTGTTGAGATCGGGTCAGGATTTTACCTACCCTTCCTACTATTTTTTTCTTAATGGTTTGCCAAAGGTATTTATTTGAGAAGTAATCTATGCAAGGATGTTTTATGATATTATTGATGTGCAAGTGGATATACAATTAGATTGTGTAGTAGCTAGTTTAATTAGATTTGAGAGCTCTTTTTGGTTAGGTTGAGGCTTACATTGGTCATGGTGTGAAAATAACTATAGGATAATGTAATTAATTTATTATAATAGATTTTTATATTTCATTTTCACATATTATTCATTAGAGTCTTGCTCATTGTGGTGTTTTAATTTGTGCAATAGTTTGATTAGATGTCCAATGATTAATTACATACCATAGTCATTTATTTTATGAGTATTTGAAAGGCCTATCGCAATCAAGGGTTTATTTATTAAATTACCTACACTTCCCTCTCTTTTACATTTTATAATGAGGAATGATTTACCCATTTTCATTGTAAATATACCATTGATAGAGGAACCAAAATTGAGATCTTGAATATCTATAAGAAAACATTTGAACCTTCAATGGAAACAATCATAGCCTACCTGTGCTGTAATATCTTGAAAGTTTCTTGGCCCTTGGATCACCAAAAAATACTAAATATAAGGTGACTCTTTTGTCCTATGATTTTTTGACTACTTTTGTTCATTCACATAGCTAATTCATAATTATGTTTGATTGAGTCACAATTTCAACTTGACACTATTGTAATTAAATTTATCAAAAAAGACTAATTTATAATCAATTATTCCCTTTAATTTTTATATCAACAACATTTAACTTATGGTTTTTCACCACATCCATGATGTACTAGTATTATCTATATAAGCGACTTTTTTTGTTATTGTAAAGGGTCAACAAATTTGACTATCAAAACTCTATTGAGATTGAGTCTAGATTTCACCTGCCCTTCCTACAAGTTTTTTCTTGATAATTTACCAAAGGTCTTGATTTGAGAAGTAATCTATGCAAGTAAGTTTAATGATATTATTGCTTTACAAGAGGATATACAATTGGAATATAGAGTATTTAGTTTAATTTGATTTTAGGGCTCATTGTGGGTCTCTTGAGGCTTATATTGGCCATGGTGTGTAAATAGTTGTAGTATGATGAAATTTATTTATTTGAATAGAGTTCTAGATTTCATGTTCACATATTATTCCTTGGAGTATTTCTTATTGTGGTGTTTCAATTTTTGCAATAGTCAGATTAGATGCCTAATGATTAACTCGATACCAAAGTAATCTAATTTTTAAAGACTTGTCTCAATGAATCTTTCATTTTACATATATTTAATGAGGAATTATTTACCCATTTTCATTGTAAATAACCCATTGATATATAAACTAACTTTGATAACTTGAATATCGATTAGAAAACATCTGAACCTTTGGTGGAAATAATCATAACCTACCTATCCTATAATCATTTGGAAGTTTCTTGGCCCTTGTATCACCAGTAGATCCTAAAAACAAGAGGACTCTTTATCCCATGAGGTTTGACTACTTTTGTTCATTCACACAATTAATTCATAGCTATGTCTGAATGAGTCATAATTTTAGCTTAACAAAATATTCAAAATATCACATGGGGACCCTCTTAATTGAGCATATAAATTTTATTTTCTAGTTCATGCATATGTATGAATCATAGAGTTATATACTTCATATAATATCAAAATTTAATATAGATATGAGCTATGGTATGATAAAATTATCCCTCATTAGCCTATTTATAAGAATTTACATTATGCTACACTATTGAGAATTTTAGTTGTATGATAGCCATGTTTCATGCATATTTAGTTCAAATTATAATCTAGTTGACCATGTTATTAATTTTAAATTCTAGTTTGACTATTAAAAAAAATTATTTCATTCAAAATGAAATTTGTCTACTCTATGTCTCTATTAAAAATAAGGATTTATTTACATTTTGGGCTTTACTTGTAACAAATTTTATTTCTGAGTTAAAATCAGTTTTGTACTTCTCTTGTTAAGTCTATGTCATTATATGCCTTTCTCAATCATGATTCAAGCTTTGATAGATTTTGGTCTTTTAATAACCCATTTATTGTTTCCCAAATCTACTTTTCCTTTGTCTTTGTTTAAAGAAACTAAAATCCTCTATAATCAAATATTTTCAAACCACTAAGTCCTTTTAATGTTTCTAAGCATTGAGAACCATACACTTGTCAAAAGCCTACTAACCCATAGGTGACATTAATAGATTTCCTTTTACAATAATTTTTAGGTGAGATGATCAACGAGAGTTATCCACTTGTTAAAATCCAAATAACCTGAAGGTGACATTAGTAGAGTTCCTTGTATGATCAATATTAATTAAGTGGAGCAATGAGAACCATTTATTATCTATTTAATTTTTCACCCCCTAGGAAGATTTTTCAAAGCTTTCTAACTAGGTGATAGCATGGAATCGCTTCTAGGTTATGGGTGGCCTAATTGGTGAAGTAAATATATAGAGTGGGATAGATCCCTTGATGCTTCACCCAAGACTATAAATAACCTATTGACTTTGCAAAGAAAAGGAATAGAAAAGGACTAAAAATAATAAGAAAACATGGAGGTGATGCACCAAATATAATTCCCTCTACTTTCCAATGCTTACACTATGAAATGACAAGTTTACAATCTAATTATTACATAATCAAGATAACTCCTACCAAATAAGTGTTTCTATATGAAGGTTATGAATATTAAAATAGCTAATTAAATCATTCAAGAGGCCCAAGAGTAGACACTAATGACATTTCAACACTTAAACTCAGTGATACACTTCATATGACCTATGGAAATATGATTAACTCACATAGAGGCATGAATGGAAAGGATAAATGCAAGGAAGAAATCCAACTATATCTAACATTCATCAATAATTCATATCAAACTCACTAAATTTAAGACTAATAAGATGTAATTTATCTTGAATTTTATTTCAAAGGCCAACAAGTATCAAATTTGTCAAGGATTTTTCATACACATTTAGAGGTTACATCAAATGCCTTTCAAGGCCTCATTTATAGAATAATAGAAGGAAGAGATAATGATATGACAAGAAAATAAATCATGAATTGTTATTCATCATTAAATGAGTTATAAAATAGAAACAAATTGATACCAATCCTATTTGGAATGTGTTGACTCTTGTTCTTTAACCTTCTAGGCCATGTGTTAGTGAAGCTCTTCAAGACGAATGGTGTAGAAGGCCATTTTGGTAGTTTTGATGTTATTAAATATAACTTACCTCCAAAGGAGTTACACCTATAATTATTTAAGGGAAACTACAAGTTATTCACTTGATACTTGGAATAGTTGAGAACCTTCTATGCTCACCTTTCCCTTTGAAATACTTCTTCACCCCTTAAGAGTCTCATTTAAGCTTAAACTTAATGGTTTTCTATCATGCCTCATATTTTTTTATCAAGGTCTAGATTATCAAGTAAAGTCTATTTTTTTTCTTTAGATACCTCCACCATGGTTTTTTTTATTCAAGTAAGGTACTACGGTAGTTCATAGATCCTTTGTTCAAGCATTATGAGCCACCTTCTTGAGGCCATATTGGTCACCTTTCATCATTTAGGCCTACTCAACAACTTCCAGACTATGTTATCACTATGTAAGCTTCTCAAATGAATTTTATAGATTTTTTTTTTCATTCGCTCAATAAGCCCTTATAAATATTTAGGAGGGCTTGTTGACCTCAAAACACTAAAAAAAGGCTCAAAAAAGAGATTCTTAGGCCATTTTATGTACAACCTTGGCTCACACGTACCAAAATTCTACTCTATCAGATGACTAGGGGAGGAATAGATATTATCTAAGTGGTTTTTAAACCATTTAAATTGATTTTAGGAAATTTGTGAGCTGATCTCCTCCATCAAGTCTTGTTTAGGGTTTAACAATGATTTTAGATGCACTTGAAGTCTTATTGATAGTTCATAAAGATGTGGGATTTAATTTCTAAACAAATACCATGAATGTCATGTAGAAAAACCTCCCTTCCTTTCAAAATGTTCTCAATATCCCATGCACCTCTTTGTACAAGTTTACACATACTAAAAGCCACCATTTTGGTAATATAATCTTGAATGTGTATTGAGAGAGGTCATTTAACACGTAGGTTATGAAAATGCTTGTTTTGGGTTGGAATTACCTAAGTGAGGTCTGTTCCACTTACCTTGACATGAAAAAATGGTTTCCTAAATGAATTAGCCCTTTCAATTCATTAAAACTTGCATTAGGCATTTGTTAGTGCTTGTGGATAGCCCCATGTGAGTGAACCTAACCACCTCTATATTGCATTTTGCCTAAATATTTCAATGATTTAAACTTAATAGGATATTTCACTAAGGTATTATTCACTTATGTAAGTCTTCATTATTCAAACTTGTCTAAAATTTGCTCAAGTTCTTCATGTTGATTGAACAGACCTGTAGATGACTATTTAGGCTTCTTGACTACACACCTTGAGAATGGATCCTCCTCATATGGTTATTTTAATTTTGGTGGTCTTAGAAAGTATTGGAAGGCTCATTTATACTCTCATTAGCCTTTAACAAACCTTCCTCTTGATGAAAGAGCATCACTACCCAATGTAAATAGTTTCATGTTTTGAGAATTAGGTGGTAGTCAAGGTCATATTGAGTTTTTAGAAGTCCATTTTAGATGTCTAAATCCTCACTTAATTCATGTAATAAGTCATTTTTGGTAAGTAATAAATGTTATGGAATAATTTACATAGGTATTTTCCAAGTCAGTTATAGGAATTGAAATCTTAGAAATAGATGTTTTTGGTTTTGTATCGAATCATGAAAAAAAAGTTAGATGAAGGGAAAGGGGTTGGATTCAAGAGATAAATCAGATGAAACCCAAAGAAATAATATATAAAGTTATTCATTTTGAAATAAAAACTATTGATAAAGTCTAATTTTTTTGTGTACAAAAAGTCAGAAAGGTGTAGACATAATGTATGAATTAAGCCTCAATAAAGAAGTGTTTTTGTTGTCATTCTTATAGAAATGGTAAAATTATTTTATTGAGTTTATGAATTTATTTATATCATTTTAATTTGATTTCATATACATGGATGAAAAATGTGTTATAACAGACTTACAATCCCTCGTTTGAATTGGATTCTATGATAAGAGATATGGTATATGTAGTTCATTTGAGTATGACTATTGTTTAGTTTCATGGAAGACAAATTATATAAATGTATGTGTATTGCATCTTGTCAATGTTCATTATGTATTTTAAGTCAATTGAATGCACAATAATTTCATAGAATGAAAGTGAGCTTTCATGTTCTGGTATTCTCTACCAAACAATTTTGCATAGTGGTCCAATAAGGTTTGGAGTTTTGATAGACTATGCTTGTATATAATGAGATGCCTTATTTTAGTGCTCATTAGGTATTTGAATAAGAGTTAAGTTGTTTCAATACTATCTAATGAAATAAACTAGTAGGGGGCTTGGAGGACATGTAATGAATAACATGTCCAAACAAACTTTTTGATAGAAAATGTGAATGAAGGTAAGGGCATGAGGATTCTTTACTTGGAAGTATGTGTTAATGAATAAATGTATGTGAGTATCATTTAGAGGTCAGTCAATGCCCATTTGGTTTATAATACTTTAGAAAGACATAGAATCCAAGAGTCTTTTCATGGTGTAAGTAGGCTATGACTAAGTGAACAATCAATTATAAATTTGTATAAATCTTTCTATGGAGGCCCCAAGATTGAAAGTGAATGCTTGGAAAGTTAGATAATGATAGTACAGATCATTTTCACTAATTAAAGTCACTAGTATCTCTATATAAAAATTAAAACCTAAAAATTGTGCCTCTTGGGTTCTTTAGTATGTGGGAAACCCTATTTCTATGGGTCAAATAGGCTTAGATAATTGTGTGTTACTATGGGCCATGAAATGAAAGATTGTTAATGAGATTGTGAATGGTTGTTACTATGGGCATAGGTAGTTGATATAAAAGTGAGTATATAGAGGTCAGTGAATGGGTAAATGGGTTCCTCAAGAATATAATGAGGATCTTAAAAAATATATTAACATTGTATACATGAAAATGAATCCATTGAATCTTTTAAGGTATATCAAACTAATGATCTATTTAGCAAAGAAGTGAACAATGAGACAAAGGCAAATGGGAATGAGAGTGAATTGACTATCAATTTGTTGAAAAGAACTTACATATTACATGTATCAAAGATATATTATGAGAATTATTTTTCTATATCTCTACATCACATCTCCCCTCACTTTACACCACAGGTGTATTTTTTCCAATTTTGCCTGTGACTAGCCTATAGTGTTTATTAGGCCTAAAACTTTTTTCATTGTATGTTAACCTTGATAAGATAATTTTTTACTCTATTTTACTTTAATTAATGACTTAAATGGTTTAATATACCCTTAATATCTAAATGAGGCAAGGATTTCCTTTAGTAATCTCAAGGCACTCTCTTGGTTACAAGAGTTTGATCTCTTGGTCAAGAATGTGGACCTACAAGTCTGCAAACCTGTAAGTATACATTCACCTTAATTTTGATCATTTATGACATGTATTTGAATATTAATTTCCATATAATAATTTAATAAATACCTATTATAATTTTTAAAGGTGTAAACTATTTTCAAAACATCTAAAATGCCTTCAAACACCTAGCCTTGCTCACACAATCTTGTTTGGTCTCCCTTTGGGCCAGATGCTCTACCAAGGCATGGGTGTGGTTTATCTTGAATGATGTTTTTTTATTATAAATAAAAATATTAAAGGTGTAAATTTTCATGATTCCTCATACCTTATAATTCCTTCCAACCTAATGATTAAAACAAAAATAACATATTCTCCTCGTATAGTGCATACAAGCCTGTACGTGTCTACTTTAAGCCTAACACCTACTTCACCTATAATTTGATGAAACCTCCTTATATTACATGACTTTAAAATATATTTGAGGAAAATATGAAATTTATGTCACTATTTTATGACATTTTTCTCATGAAGTTCTGTGTAAGAACCCAAGATTGATGATCTTGAACTTGATGCCTATGGATTGTACTTCACATTTGGCTCTTAAACCTTGAATTAGCAAAAGCAAGATAATTAGAGGAAATATAAAAATTGAGAGGGGGTAAAAATGGGGATGAAAGGTTTTATAATATCACTATAAAGGTATTGAATTCATTTAAACCACCCTTTTCTTCTCAGTGACCTCAAGAAGGTATATTCTTGCTTAAGACTTGTAATAGTCTACTAAGTGCATGATCATGGTTTATTATTCACCATTTGGCTTAATTTATGGTTGGAGAAGACTTGAATAAAAATTATGAAAATTCAAAAATTTGAGAGAGAGACATTTCAATCCATTATTACCAACATTTTTATGATTGAAATCACTTCAACCTCTTCACATACTTGACTGCCAAACCGAAATAGTGAGAAGGTGCATTTGTCTTGTACAGACAAACATATGTATAGATAAATAGGTTGGATTTGATATTTTAAGGTGTTATAAGTTTGTACATACATATTGATAATTAGTGAAGGATGAAAACATAAAAAATCAACCCAAACTCTGCCTATAGCTTCTCAAGCATGTCTATAGCTCTTGAAATTAAGATTTTCCCTATCTAAATTTGCACATACCAAACAAATGATGGATAATGGTTTGATAGGGATAATATAGTCATAAATTATCTCATAAAGTGATGAATTTTAAACAAATATCTCAAAAAAGACTTGAAACCATTGAAAATTGAGCCTATTGGGTTTGAAGTCATCTTTCTACACCTTAACTTCTTAATGATTGTTTATAAAGATAAGGAAATTAATTAGACAACTAATGAAAAAAATTGGAATGGAAATAAGGTCCCCTTATTTCCCAAAATATTTATATCCAACTCTCTCTCTCTCTCTCTCTCTCTCTCTCTCTCATTTGATTATTGATGCAAAACTATTTACCATTCTAAGGCTACTAAGAAGACCTAGGAAACTCGATAGAGAAATGACAAAGGTTTTTGCCTCTTTTGGCTCTAGAACTCCCTCTCTTTCATTTATTTGGGTTTGAATATACTATGAGGATATTTGGATATGTTTATACAATTTCATTCAATGGAAAACCTCTATAAAAATATCCCCATGGCTTGATTTCTTCTAGAAACTGCTTGTTCTATCTTCTTGATTTATTGGAGCTGATGTACTAGGTGATCATGGAGCCTTCCCTAACATGTATGTATATATATAAATGCATCAAAGCATTAAAATATTCCTTTATACTAAAAATTATTCATTATCTCCTATTTGAACACTAGAAAAGGATGTTTTGGCAATTACAAAGAGGTTCTAACATTGGAAAAGTAGTATCAAGACATTTTGGAAATTATGTATAGTCAAGTACATATATCATGACATTGTATAAATGTTAAATTGATTAAAAACCACTATCCAATGATAAAAACCTTCACATTTTATATTTCTAAGTAAGTCTCATATTAAATTGGAGTATACCATAAGACTAAGACAAAATAAATACCCTTAATCTTTCCAAAACTATCTTAATTTCTCCAAATGTTTTGAAAATGCAATGTAATCAACTTATTATTTTTTATCCTTGGTATATTATACTGGGTTGGAAAACATTTCTCCTTGTGGGGTCACCATTATTATTCTTTGATCATGGATCAATATTTAATTTAAATTCACACACAAACCTTAACTTTAGCAAAGTTACCTTAATCTATGCTAAACACATGAAGAAGACTATGTTGAATGACCATTGATGATAAGACTAAGTGACTTGACCCTATTTTCAACTAGATCATCCTAGAAGGATTTGTAAGCTACCAAGAATGACATAATGCCTATCATCTTGAGACCATCCATGACCAATAGAAAACCTTTATGATGGATATCAATAATGTTAAGATGATGATGACTAAAATTTTGAATGATACTCATCAATGGTGGTTAATTTTGGCTAACCTCTTTGGTGACCTCTGGTGATTGCATGCTTGATATGCATCTAGACTAGTGGACTTGATAATCCATTAGGCTATGGGGTCATGAATGCTACTTTACTTGAAGGTAAATTAAAAAATGAACCTAAATCAAGACACACACCACACACACACATGTGTCATAAGATAATTTGAGGAAGGACAACAACATAAAGTAAACAAATAACGTGTGCTCTTAGCAATTAGGGAAAATAAAGACCTACTCTACTATATACAGAGATGTAAAACTAACCTTAGTACCATGGTTTCAAATGTATCCCATTGATTGGGATACTCAACTCTTATCCATCAAGATTTATAATTTGAAAGGCATTATGTTCTTTGTAACCAATGACAACAAAGGTCCCACTCCACAACATATTAAACTTGATATTATTAACATTTTTTGTCCTATCCTCATCCACTTCAATACAAGATATCCTTCTTGATATTCCATTTAAATAGCCATTTTATCAGTCTTCTTAACTTGGGATTGATGGAATTCTATGGTATGCATAACATGATTTATTGTCTCCTCTAAGGCTATCAATTATATCAACCTTATTTCCATGGGATCACTCTTCATCATCTCAAGTTGATAATCTAACTCTAGAACTAGTATTTCAAGAGAAATGGATACCTTGGCCTCTCTCCCATATACAAACATATAGTGTGAGTTTCTAATATCCCTCTTGGGGGTGATCCTATAAGCCAATATGGTTGTCCTCAACTTGGGGTGACAAGTTCTTTGATTATATTCCACTATCCTCTTAAAGATTCTAATCAAATTTTTGTTGGTGGACTCATCTATCCCATTATTTTGATGATAGTATTTTGAAGAACTTAGATAGATGTCATTCTTGAGAGCCCACTAAGTTGTTCTTGCACCAGTAAATGTTAGGAACCCCTTATCCAACGGAAGCACAATTGATTACTTTCTTATAAGCAATTAAACACAGAATTATACCATAATGATTAAGTAACTAGAAACTTGAGACAACAAAGAATTTGAGAGACAATACACACTCTTGTATTAAATACTACTAGAAGAAAATACAATAAGGAAGATGCCACTTCTTCCTCCACCTCAAAGGCTTGCCACACCTCAAGACCTTCTTCCCTCTCTCTCTTGCTCAACACAACCAACTCAACAACCTGAGTTGTTATCCTTCCTTGAATGCTTCAGCTGATCTCCTTGACCTTACACTTGTAGATCTCCTTGACCTTGCTCCTTGCTTCAATGCTTTTACTTGCCTGCTTGATTTACAATACATGCCTCATGGGTCTTTAAATAGAATCTCATGCATACAAAATAGAATTCTAATTACAATAATTAGACACACAGCCCGTGACTATAATTAGCCCCTAAACATGCAAACACTCACTTTACTTAATTGACTATTCGTCAACAATAGTTCTGGAACCACCACAGGTGATTCACGTCAGTCCCTATCTATCTGGTGCTAACCAACGTCGGCCGACTCCATACCGACACTGATTTCCTTTTGCACTGCATCTGACTGATGTCAGTCATGCTACCGATGCTGATACTTTTGGATCTTCAACAACCTCCCTTCTTTGTGTCTGCAATAGTTGAAGCTTTTAGCTCCACACCCTAACAATCTCCCACTTAGAGATAAATAGATGTAATTGTACCTATACCTGTACACCATCTACTTTGTTCCCTTGGCTCTGTATCCCTCTTCAACGTCACTCTTGAAGACCAACCACCACAAAACCTGTGATGTTATACCTGTCACTTATGCCAAAAGAATTTTTCTACTCCCAAATTTTTCATGACATACTTCTAAACCAACTTTACCCTTAGCTCAGAAAACTCCCTGTATATGAAACCCTACAACAAGCAACACAATACAATAACAGGATAATGTAGCTAATATTATCCAACCTGGTAAAGATAAATACAATGGTCAAACCTCCATTGTCCTGCAGCCTACTCAAGACCATATACCATAGCCTTCTATCTCACATGTCCATCCACTCTCTTCTCTAACTTGGGAATCCATCCTTCATCCAGTGCTTCCTTCTAGCTGACAACTCCACCAAAAAATACCTATTTGGTTCTTCTCCAAGGACTCACACTCCTCATCCATGCCAAGCTCCCACTGTTTCTGGATTCTACCTGCATTGCTTCTTCCATCTTCTTAGTTCTTGACCATCAATAAGCAATATAAGGAAGGTGAATAATGAATATGAGGTTCACTTACCCTTTCTGACCTCCATATGGGCATTTGAGACTCTTTGACAGCTTGCTATCCGCCCAACATCCGTTCTAGTGACCGATCTCAGCCATCTCCCAGTCTGCTCTCGATCGATGTCAGTTCTTTGCACTGACCCTGACTGCCGATGTCATTTCCCTAGCCGACGCTAGTGTCCCCTCTATCGATGTCAGTTCCTGCCTGACCGATGTCAGACTTCTCCTGCTCGACTCTACTGACCTTGCTAGTCTACACATGACTGATGTCGGTATCTGCCTGATTGATGTTGGTTCCAAGTGACTGACATCGGTGTCTATGTGTTCCTGTAAGTGATGAAATCTTCATTCACAAGCTCATCTTGGATCAAACCCCTATCCATACTACCCTGCTCAGAATTATTCAGCCCCTGTGACTGATCTCTATCCTTCATCTCCTCCATAAACACCAAGGGTTCTTTGTTCCTATCAAAAGCATCAAATTTCCTTTTCCTGTAATGAACTCTATCTATGCTTTCTAAATCTGAACACATACCTTTTGAATCAAGAACGTCCATTCCCTTCTTATTCATGTGACCAAGCCTATTAAGCCACATCTTTGAATCTACAGCTAAAGTAGATAAACCAGAAGTAGAATCAGTAATACAAGTAGATAGATAAAGAGTACCTACTTTCTTACCTCTTGCTAGAATAAGTGCACCCTTGGTAACCTTCCAAGAATCCACTGTGAGGGTTATTATGCATCCCTCATCACCCAACCATCTTACAGAAACCAAACTCTGCTTCAGAACTGGGACATGCATGACCTCCTTCAACACCCATGTGTTGTCCATCTGCAATCTCAGCTGCACTTTCCCTTTGCCAACTATTTGACAAGGCGTACCATCCCCTAAGTAAAGCACTCCAAAGTATCCTTGGACATACTCATGGAACAAATCTCTGTTTGGGGATGCATGAAAAGAAGAACCAGAATCTAAAACCCATGATCCTACTTGACTATCCAAAGAAAGTATGAGAGCATCTTGTATCACAATATTTGCATCCTTTGCTTCTTCATTACCTTCATGTTGATTCTCTTTATCCCTCAACCAACACTCCTTCTTTGTGTGTCCTCTCTTTCCACAAAACTAGCAGGTAACACCTCTGGACTCGGATCTCCTTCCCGCCTTCAACCTTGATTTCCCTTACTTAATATTCTCTCTTTGCCTTCCCCTGCTTTCTACACTTAGAGAATTCCTTGATGATTCACTTGTGCTTCTCCTGCGTATTTCTTCATTCAAGATCACACTCACAACATCATCAACTTTTAAGATTTTAGAAGTAGATGCAGAATTACTTACTGCCATAACCAAACTATCCCAACTTTTAGGTAAAGAACATAAAATCAAGAGAGCCTTTACTTCATCATCAAAAACAATATTGACTGAAGCTAACTGGTTTACCAAACCATGGAAATCACTAAGATGAGTATGTACCGATCCACATTCCTGCATTTGCAAAGTAAATAGCTACTTCATAAGAAATACCTTATTAGAAGCCGAGGGCTTTTCATATAAATTCGCCAAGGATTTTATCAACTCTTTCATTGTCTTGTACTGTGACAAGTTGGAAAGCACAGACGATGCAAGGCTCAACCTTATGGAACTGAGAGCCTTTTGATCAAGAACACTCCATTCTTCATCCTTCATATCTGTGGGCTTGCATGTAACCCCACCCAATGGTAAGTACAAATCCTTCTGATACAGATAATCCTCTATCTGCATCCTCCAATGTTGATAATTCTTGCTGTTAAACTTCTTCATTTGTAGCTTACTTTCTTCTTCCATTGCTAAACTCCCACTCAATCAGAAACCTTGTGAATGACCTATAATCAATAAACAATAACCTGCTTCCTGCAAACCGTAGCTCTGATACCAACTGTTAGGAACCCCTTATCCAATGGAAGCACAATTGATTACTTTATTATAAGCAATTAAACATGGAATTATACTAGAATAATTAAGTAACTAGAAACTTGAGACAGCAAAGAATTTGAGAGATAATACACACTCTTGTATTAAATACTACTAGAAGAAAATACAATAAGGAAGATGCCACTTCTTCCTCCACCTCAAAGGCTTGCCACACCTAAAGACCTTCTTCCCTCTCTCTCTTGCTCAACACAACCAACTCAACAACTTGAGTTGTTATCCCTCCTTGAATGCTTCAACTGATCTCCTTGACCTTACACCTGTAGATCTCCTTGACCTTGCTCCTTGCTTCAATGCTTTTACTTGCCTGCTTGATTTATAATACATGCCTCATGGGTATTTAAATATAATCCCATGCATACAAAAATAGAATTCTAATTACAATAATTAGACATGCAGCTCGTGACTATAATTAGCCCCTAAACATGCAAACACTCTTTTCACTTAACTGACTATTCATCAACAACAGTTCTGGAACCGCCATAGGCGATTGACATCGGTCCCTGTCTGTCTGGTGCTGACCGACGTCGGCCGACTCCCTACCGACACTGGTTGCCTTCTGCACTGCATCTGACTGACGTCAGTCATGCTACCGATGCCGGTACTTTTGGATCTTCAACAACCTCCCTTCTTTGTGTCTGCAACAGTTGAAGCTTTTAGTTCCACACCCTAACACTAAATTCCATTCCTTATTATAAATTATTGTTGAAATAACTCTAACTATAGTCTCTAAGACTTCATAGAAGTCAATAACTAAATTTTCATTAGATTCCTTGACATATATTACTTCCACCCACCTTGTGAAATAATAAATATCTATAAACACCCATTTGTGGCCAAAACTTGAAGGGGTATTTATCATGGAAATAAAATCAAGACCCCATTAAATGAATGACTACTTCACTTGAATAAGATCAAGAGGAATGGATGCAAGCCTTTTTTTACCTATGAAAAATGCATACTTTTTATAGCTCCTTACCTATTCATAAGAGTACTTAAACAAGCTAGGCCAATAATACCCATCTCTCATTAATTTTTTTATTGTGATCTTAGGTGTAAAGTGACCTCCTACTAGTTCATCATGAAATTGTTATAATAAATTATCAATCTGATTAGCTTAAACACACATCAACAACATCCCATTAATATCCATTAAAAATAATACTCCATTCAAAACAACATAAGATATGTATTGCATTTTAAAGTATCTTCTCTTTGTTGTATCCAAACCTATGGGACACTCACATGTTTGAACAAATATTACCATATATTGTGTATAAATTGGATGGGATGAAGGTATATTTGTATTAGGATCATATTTCAATACCAAAATGGCCTATTATTATTCTTTAAGGTATGATGCTAAGTGTTCACATAGCCTCTTCCTCTTATCATCTTGGTGGCCTTGACCTCTTCATCAAACTCCATGACCTTGGTTATCCATCCATCGATTTTCTCATTTAAATCCTTGTTAAAAAGGAATTATATTATGTTTTTATGAGCCACCATGACATGAATCTTGTTATTGGACACCATATGCCTAAATTTATTAAGGCTTCTTATGATTGCCAACACTTGCTTCTCAATAAAGGTGTACCTTTCTTCATATCCTTCTAGCCCATAACTAAAAAAGGCTATAGGTTGTTCAATACCTTCACTATTATAATGCATAAATATGGATGAGATAGTTTCAAGGTTAAAAAAATCATAAAATAATAAATCGTTTGATAAATTATTATTGATAAATGTAGGTGCTTGTGTAATGTTTTGCTTAATAGCCTCAAAACTTTTTTTTTCCTTATTTGGTCCAATTAAAGACTTGGTTATTCTTCAAAATGTCTATAATAGGATTCAAAAGGTTGAAAAAACTAGGTATGAACCTTATAAAAAAGTTAATTTTCTTAAGAAAACTTTTTAGACCTTTTTTATGCTTGGGTAAAGATAAAGCCAATATGGAACTCTCACTTTCAAGATCTATAGTAATACCATCCTTGGAAACAATATGGCCTAATAATTACCCTTATAAAATTTAAACACACACTTATTTGGGTTTGGAGAGATCCCATATTGTCTACATATTTAAAAAATTAGTCTAAGATGAGATAGGTGATCACTGGCATTCTTTGAGAAAATTGTTGTCATCAACATAGATTAGCACCATTTCATTAATCAAGCCTTGAAAATACATATCCATGAATCTTTAAATAATTTACCATACACTATATAGCTGAAATGGTATTATTTTATATGCATATGTTCCCTATTTAGTAGTAAAATCTATATTATATTCATCTTCTTCTTTCACCAACACTTGATTGTAACCTAAGTAGCTATACGATAGATAGAAGTGTTGAGAACTTATAACCACTTGAAGAATTTGAATAAATGGAAGGTAAGGGATAATTATTCTTCAATTACACCTATTTCAAATCTCTTAAATATACACATAATCTTATCTTTCTAGTCTTATTTATCATAGGAACTAGATTAACAATCCATGAAGAGTTCTTAATAGGGAATATGATACTTGACTCTATCAACGTAGTTAGCTCTTTCCTCATTAGAAGCTCAAATTTGGGACTAATAGGCATTTGTATTTTTATTACAAGCTTGGAATTTATAGTAATATCTATGGTATTTTGAGATAACATAGGATAAAACCCCTTAAAATCATTATATTCCCAAGTGAATATATCAAAAAATAATCTACACAACTCAACAAATGCAAACATTTTCAAGATTAATAAGTTTATCTTTGAATATGGCCACTCTTTCATGATTTTATTCTTTTTTATACATGCTCAATTTGTCCTTTCTCATTTGATCACTCTCATTAAATATGTTCTCAAGAGTTGCCAACCCTTCGGGAAGCTTATTGGATCTTGATTTCATAATTTGATCTTTATATTGATGCTTCAATTTATCTTAGTTTTTACAAGAAAACTTAGCTTATCATTTAAAGAAACATGTTATTTGCTTGTCACACTCAAAAATTTACCAATTGACATCATTATATGGTATTTATGACCTGACTACCACCTTGATATGTGGCTGCATTTTTGAGTTCTTGACATCATTAAAAATGTCAAATTGAGCTCCCACTGAATCTAACCTATCAACAATTTGATTCTATTCTATTTTAACTATTTGGATGTTTAATGCCATAAAATATTCAATAAGGTCCCATACCCTATGCTTTTAGGACTTCCAAAATGGATTCCTAGTAGCACTTTTACCTTTTACTTGGTGGACTACTAGTTCACTATCTCCAAAAAATTGTAATTGATTCTCTCTTTCTTTCTTTCCCATTGAATCACATGTATAATATCATCATATTCAATTGAATTAAAATTGAAACTAAACTAAAATCTAACTATAGAATAGTACTTCTCATTTGAGTGAGAAACTAACATTACACCTGCCCCTACTCCATTCTTACTTCTTGAACCATCAAATAATAATTTCCATAAACATCATTATCTTCACTTATGGTTTTACCTTATTCATTAAAAAAATATACACCTATACTAGATTCTTTAACACCTCTATATGGATCATAATCATGGTTTTCTACTCTCCACACATTAAGGAAAATATTTTATATGTTTGTAAGAGGCACAAATGGGTCTTGATCATTAAGATGATCCTCTTCATTTATGATGGTGCAATTAACATTTGAGATGTTTTGATTATATGGATCAAGATGAAATTTAGATATAGGTTCAGATCTAATTGTAACTTTCATATCATATCTAGTTCTAAAATCCATTTATGACCAATTAGATGATAAGTAACCCCAATCTTGGCAGTGAAATCTCTTGACAAGCATGGGAAAATACACTACAACAACATCTTGAGAAATATAAGAATTAGGACAAGAATTAAGATTAATACTCAAACCTTTGATCACACTCATGGTATTAGGAGCTGAACCATCCAAATACAAGACACCTTTTGGTTTAAGGTCGTAATTTAGGTCAGCCTTATCAACTATTTGTTTAGGCATCACCAAGATACTTTCCCCACTATCTATCATGAAATTATGTACTAATAAATATCCAATTATCAAAAAAATATAAAATCAAGGTGGTTTACCATCCTTGCTTGGTTCTTCATTAGTAGGTGTAGTTATGAAAACTAAACTCTCTCTCTTTTCTTGATGATGTTTTTGAAAGACTGAGTTTTGATAACTCATCTTGAAATATCTCCCTTTTCTTAGGGAGAGCTAGTGTATTCCACATTGGAATAATCACATTCAACCTCCTAATTTGGTATATAATGTTGATGTAAGAGATGCTAACCCTTGGTTCTCCTATAAGAGTTATCATACTATTTTGAGCTTGCATAGTTTGAGGTATAGAATCACCCTTTATAGTCTAATTTTTTTGAGTTTCTTTGACCTTAAGATCTACATTAGTCTCTCTTATTCCTTGAGACTAGAAGGCATAGCGGTTACACACTTACCTATCTCTTGAGCATCATCAATTATTCTCCTTTTGGACCTTGTATCAGTTACTATCGAATTATCACTAGTCTTACTTGTGCCTCCTAGCTAATTGACTACACAATAATATTCCTCTACCAATTCACTAATGTAGCATCAAATTGAACTTGATATCCATTAGTCCTTTCAAGATTAGTAACTTTGTCTTGTGTCATAGAATGAATTATTCCATTTAATGCCATACAAGCTTGATTAAAAACCTCATTCTAATTATAAGACTGATTAAGAGTTTGATACCATTAAAAAGACTAATCATGATCTTTTACAACATTATTTTTAGTAGGTACTAGAGCTATAAAGGTAGAGGCAACATTTGGATTGTAACTATTATATTGTCTAGCATTGGTAATCTTCCTATAACCTTGGGAATTGACTTTAAAAGGTGGTCTATTTGGTTGATGGTGATAAGACCGATATGGATCTTGGTATGGTTTATAAGATTAATTTAGCTACCTCTTAATATCTACCATATCATTTGAAATAGACTTCAATAATGCTATATCTTCATCACTTGATTTGTTTGGTTGAATAGGAGTAGTCAACTCATGACTAATTAGTGTGGGAATGGGAGAAAGAGTTAGAGTAGGGGGTTATATATTAGGAAATAATGGCATTAAAGGTCTTAGATATATCTTTATATCTTGTATGAGGTTACTTTTATCTTTGATGGCAAGATCATAGGCCTTAGGTAAGGTCTCTCCTCCCATGGATTATATCATAATAGCTATGTCACTATTCAATGCCTTGAGATGGTTGAGGAAAGAAGAATTTGTATTAGGTCTCACAAGAATTGGGATCCTAACCCATGTTTTTTAATCCTATAATTGAAGTCTTACATCAATTCTTGTGGATTTCTCTTGATGGTAATTAATTGTACAGATAGAGATAAATGATCACTCTTGTGTTCAAACCTCTTACTCAACTTTTCTCTCAATCGGTCCCATGAATAAATTGAATTAGGAGATAAGTTTATATAACAATTTAAATTTTTTCCCTTGAATGATATCTCCATCAATCTAATGCCCACATTCTCTTGAGTGGTACTGTGAATACTATAGAAATTAGACATATCGCTAATGTTTTCAATGGGAGTAATGGTGTTTTATCCAATAAATTATGTAACACTCTTGAGATATTCCATAGGGATATCATCATATATATAAATATTTATATGGGATCCACCACTAAAAGAAATAAATGCAAGTTTCTACCCATCTTACTGGATTTAGAAGAGCTAGGAGTGTAATGAAAATAGAGATTCCTTCTAGGAGTCTTAGTGTAAGGGGTAAAATAAAGGAATCTAATTATATTGAATAAAAATGAAGGTAATTCATCAAAATCAAAATAAATACCTTTTTCCCTTGACCTTGTAGTCACCTTTGGAATGAAAATTAGCTTGCTAGTTTAGCTCCAATTAATTCTGATAGAGTAGTTACTTAACTAAAAAAATCAATAGTTAAAGTAATTGGAGAATTGTTAAATGTTCATATGCATCTTGATTTTGAGCCAAGGATACAAAAATTCATAAACATTAAAGTTATGGACATTCCTGATGCTTATGGAATGCTACTCAGTAGGGATTACACCAAGTCTTTAAATAGTTACATGTCCACTGACTATTTTCATATGTGGCTTCCATGGATGGGAGTTCCCAATTAGATTTGAATTGAGAGAGAGCCAAAAATGAAACACATGATCACTAAATACAATACCATAAATGAAAAGGTCAACATGGTTAATTATAAGTTAGGAGTTTACACTCTTAACACTTCTAATGTATGTGACTCTAAATATTATTATGTTATGCCTGAAATATGGAAATTATATTTTGATGTTGCTAGATATAAATCTAAATCTGGAGTAGGAATTGTTTTAATCAATCCCATTGAGAAGGAATTTAATACTTACAATTTGGTAGAGTATGAATCTTTAATCTTGGGATTATATTTGGTTATCAAATTCAATGTCAAATAACTACTAGTGTATGGTGAATCTAAACTATTGGTTAATCAAGTTAAAAGTAAGTACTAATGCAAATTGTCTTATCTTAAGAAGTATAAGTTTAGAGTATGGAACTTAATATAGTAATTTAATGATTTTAACATTGTCTCAATTCCTATAGAAGAGAACAAGTTTTTTGATGAATTAGCCTCAACTACAGCCAATCTTAATCCAAATCAAGATTATAAACTAAGAAACCTTAGCATTGAGTTGATTCCATATCCCATAGTTCTTGATAATGTCAATCATTTTCAAGTATTTAGTGATGATCAGAAGATCCTATATTTCATGAACAACTTAGGAGTATTTGAGTCTTACATCATTGATGAGGTTAATGAAAATTATCTTGATGAAGATAAAGCTAATGACAAGATTATGCAATTAAGTGACAACAAAATTTATAAAGGCATGATTTCCTTAGAAATATTGTTTGACACAAACAAACTACCTAAAACTATCAAAGTTCTAAAAGTGAATGGGAAATATTATAATATAGTTAACCTAGGAACTCAAGGTAAACCCCAGCTAGTTAATATTGGTATAACTTGTACAAATGAATAATCGAGAAAAGCTAAAGAGTTGTCTCCAATTGTTAGTGGTTCTACTATGATGTCTTTTCTTGATGGTTTTTTAGGTTATAATCAAGTACTTGTAAACAAAGAAGATAGATTAAAGACTACATTCACAACAAAGTGGGGCACTTTTGCCTATAAAAGAATGTCTTTTGGACTAATAAATACAAGAGCAATTTTTTAAAGGGCTATGGACCATGATTTTTAAGGTCTCATAGGTAAGTGCATCATCATATTTATGGATGATTTAATTATGTTTTATATAAATAGGTAAGACTACATTATGCACTTGCAACAAGTATTTGAACATTGTAGGAGGTATGGAATTTCTCTCAATCCAAAGAAAATCATTTTTTATGTTATAGAAGGGAATTTATTAGGACATGCTATAACCAAAGATGGAATTTCTATATATCTTGATAGAGTTGATGCCATATCCAAGATCAAACTCTTTAATAGTATAAAATAATTAAAGTCTTTCTTTGGGAAAATTAATTTTGTGAGAAAGTTAATTTCTAGTTTTTTAGAGATTGTGAAGCCACTTAATGACATGTTGAATAAGGATGCCAAGGTCATATGGAATGAAGAAACAAGGAAAGCCTTTAAGGACATTAAAGAAGTAATAGTACAGGCACTGACATTGATAATTCTTAATTTCACAAAAGATATTTATCTCTATTTTTTTGCTTCTAATCATACAATAGTTGTTATTTAAACTTAGAAAATATATGGATGTGATCATCCCATTTCATTTATGAGAAATAATTTTAAGAATGGTGAGTTAAATTATTCTCTAATTGACAAAAAAGAATTTTCTTTAGTTAAGGTAGTTAAGAAGATTAGACACTATATTCTTAGGAATAAAGTTCATGAAATATTGCTTGATCCTACTAGTAAACTTATGCTTAGCTACTGTGAACTAGGAGAGAGAAGAGGTAAATGGATGTCCATACTCCAAGAGTATGATCTTGAGATAAAAACTACCAAGTTGGTAAGGTGTCAATGATTGATTCAACTAATTGCTAACACTAATACTAAGTTGATTTTCATGCAAGTGGACCAAAAATATTTTCAACCAAATGATTGGTATGATGCAATTATTCATCTTATAATCAATGGTTTTTATCTTGTAGGATTGAGTAGAGAGAAAAGAAGAGATTTAAGGCTCAAGGAAGCACATTTATTGATCAAGTATGGAGCACTCTTTAGGAAGAAATATGAAGGAATATACTTAAAATGTGTTTCTAAGGAATAAGTAGTTGATATCTTGAGTAATTTTCATGAAAAGCTTGGAAATGGACACCCCTCTAGAAAGAAAACAACTCACAGGATCCTAAGGGTAGTATATTATTGGCCCACCATATTCAAAGAAGCATAAAAACATGTTAGAGAGTGTCATCAGTGTCAGATATTCAACACTAAAGAACCAAAAGTAGCCATGCCATTGAAACTAGTTATGATTGACAAGCCCTTTTCTCAATGGGGATTAGACTTTATAGGGGTCATCAACACCAATTCTTTAGATGGACATAAATATGTTCTTACTGATACTGACTACTACATAAGATGGATAGAATTAATGGTAACTAATCAATGTAAAATTGAAGATGTAATCAAGTTCTTGGAAGAGAACATTTATACAAGATTAGGGACACCAATTTCATTAGTTTATGATAATGGATAAACTTTTATATCCATATTAATTATTGAGTGGGCCTATGACAACAACATAATTCTCAAGTTTTCATCAAATCATTATCCTCAAGGTAATGGAGTCTTAGAGTCAACAAATAATAATTTGATGAAATCCATCAAAAGCTTATAGCTAAAAAATTGAGAATGTGGCATAAATTGCTTAAATATGCTCCTTGGGAAAATAAAACTCAATTTCATATGGAACTAACTACAACTAGGTCTATGATCAAGCTACCCAATATATGTTCCATCCTATTTTCTAACCGTTTGAGATCCTTAGAAAGATCTTCCAAGCTCTTGGACCATTTGTTCAAACCTTTGATCTTATCTATCAATATTTCCATATCCATATTCAAATGGGATAGGCTAACTATCTTGAACCTAGGAATTTGATCTTTTGTCACTATATTGATAATCTCCTTCACCTTATTGTATAAACCCTACCATAAGTTTACTTGGTTCATATCCAAGGTACTTTGTTTATTCATCATGCCTTGTTTGGACCTTGTTGATTTCAAAGAGCTGAATATGTCATACATAGTGCTCTCAAATTTATTAACCATATCTCCTAGAAAAAATAGGATAGAATGCTCCTCTAGGTTCTTATTCCTCTATTTCAATCCCTTCATAGCTTCTTATAATTATTTTGAATCTTCTTGGGCCAACTCCAAGATGTCTTCTTTAATGCATCCTCTATAGACTCATTAGGATTAAGGGCTATCATATGTACCTCCTCTTGAGGCAATTACTGTTTTGTTTCCATAGAGGACTTGGGAACTGATGAATTAGAGGAAATCAAATATGGCCTTGTTTCTTCTATCCTACTCTCTTATGGTTTATGCTCTATTTGAACTTTTACTAATGGGAGCTTAGAAGGTTCACTACTTATCAAGTGATACTATATGGGGCCCAACTATCATCTACCTTCTAATTGCTAGATAATGTACACTCATGTCTAATATTATACTCTTTCAATCTCCTAGTTACTTCAAAGTAAGAGGATGCTTTGGTGTATACAAGGTCAAATACACTAGGCTCATGATCATATGGTACATTTAGAATACCCTTGAGTCTTAAATGTTCTTTAACTCTTGCATAAGGGTCCAATAATCTGAGTTCATCCATTTGTAAATTAAACAATAGTCTATGTTTTAATGTTGCCTCAATGTGATCCAATTTTATAAAGGTATTCTTTCCAATTTTTATAGGGAAGCTATGAAGAAGTCCTTTATTTTGGTTTTACAAAGGCCATCTACACCACGAAACTATTAGTAGACCACCTTGTGCTCTGCTAGCTTATCAGGAACAAGGATTGGTAACTTAAGAGGATAATTTTGAGTTCCCTTAATCTTTATAATATTAAAATCTAGATAAAACCATATATCCCCCATTGCTTCAATAGATTTATCAATCAATGGATTAACTCTCATCATAGGGATACCATTTATAGATTTAGTAAATGATGGATAGATAAAATCATAAATAAATTGAATGTGGTCCCTATATTTATAGATGTGCAACTTATAATAGTATTAAGAAACTATTTGGGTGCTATTTAGGGACAATTCCCTCTGATTGGGAATCTTTGTAGTTGCACACAAGGCATATAGGAGATAATAAGTAATGAAAAAATTATTCCTCTTCTTATGCCTAATTGCATATATTTATCTGGTTAAAGAGATGTTAATTATCTCACCCAATTAGGGAACTATTACCCTTTCAAAAATGAAATACACTATTGGTACCCACATGGGATCAACATATGCTATGGCTGGACATCCATACAGTTTATTCAACATTGTCATGACTATCTTGACCCCTAGTCTAAACTAAATGATACGAATTTTATTATCAAGGTCAACAAAGACTTGGTTACCAAAATCTAACCACATATCTAGGGTATCCATCAAATTATGCTCTTTAGACCATGAGATAATTATGGTTAAGTCAATCTAGGGTTTAGGGAGCTTGTAATAGGATACAAAGTCAATTTGTGAAATTCAACCAACTTTCTGCTGATTATGTTCATTGATTAACATGACCTTATCTATCTTAGCTTCCTTAAAAATGGGATGTAGAATATCAATGAAGTGAAGTACCTTAGGTTTTTTAGCTGTGTAATGAAGTCCAGTCATTTGTATTGCTACAATGTCATCATAGAGCCTTTTTGTATAGATAATCTTCTCTTCTTCCTTGGCCATCATTGGTTGGTTTTCAATTGTCTAGAATAGTTTGGAATAATTGTTATCCCTTGTGTTTAAAGCAATTGATACAAAATCCATGTCTCTAAACAAATGACCTTCTATGTCTGATGATGCAAGGGCATCCTAGAATACTCAAGTGGTCTATAATGTTGGTGCAAATTTGAATTTGTGTTCAAGTTAAAATTTCCCTCTAAAAAAAGGAAATTTAAATTTTCATAGTGTTTTTGTGGACCTAAGGGAATATGGAAGACGTGTAATTATTTAAAAAATTATAATAGACCTTTATGGTAATAAAAAAAGGTCTAAGAGTGAAAATTAATGCATAAGTAATGTTTGTGTGAGGTGGCAGTCCACCACCCCATGTAGGTCTAGAAGGTTTCTTGTAAATCTTGATCAAGATTCAGTTATAAATCTTGTTTTGAGTGTATTTGTTTTAAATATGAGGTTTTTTGTGTGTGTAAGGTGGGTTTTAAGAGGTAATAACCTCTCATACCATTCAAATTATCTATAAAATGTGATGTAAATAATGAAAGCTGATGAATATGAGGACTGTGATATTGCATACTTTAAATACATTATAATGGTAAGGATAAAACAAAGCCTTTTATGTACTTGAATCTTCCAAAGGTAAGAAGTTTCATTTTTTGTTTATGAATTTTTTTGTGATCAATTATATTTATCTATTTGAGAATCAAAGGACGTTATTTAGAGGAAAAGGATAGGGTTCTTGAAGATAATCAACTATGTCAGTAAAGTATAAGTTTATATAATCTTATCAAAGTTATAAACTGATTATTGAATCTTTAGCATTGGGTTCTATGAAGTATTTAAGGGTTGAGACAAATTTGGATAGTGGATACAATCTCATTATATATATATATATATATATATATATATATATATAATTTCTTAAACTTTGTTACACCCAAGTTGGTTATAGACAATAGTCATTGGAACATGCACTCTGTAAAAAACAAGAAATTTTGAATTTTGTGTTTTGGTGTTGAGATGTGTTAATGACCCAAAAGAGATTATGAAAGATCAAGACTAGTTATATAAGAGGTTGAAAACCTTTTTGAAATTTTGGAACCCTTAGATACTGACATGATTGGTAAAAACCATGTATACCCTGTTGGAAAAAGGGCAAAATAGAGTATTGACCCTGTTTGGAGACTGAGATGTGTTGCATAGAGTCTTGTTTGGAGTAAATGGTGATTGATAAGGGTTTATAATGTTAATTCAAGGTAGATATAACCTATTTATAGGTTATAATGATTATTTGTGCTAAAAATTTAAGGAAACTCAGACTATCCTATTTACTATTAGTAGAATATAGTCAAAAGAACTGAGTTTTGGTGTTTGTGAGAGTATTATGGGTTATGGGAGTTTTCAAATTTAGTGGAAAAGTTTCATGGTCATTGGGTATACCTATAAGAAGTGATTAGAAGTTTTTAAATTGTGATAAATCTTCACAATGGAATTTTATGCACTCTGGACTTGTTGTAGGCTTGTCTAACCCTATATTTAGGGTTTTTGCTATTGGGGAAGTTCCCACCATTGGAAAAGCCCAAAAATTCATAATCTTAAATTATTTGATGTTATGTAACTAAAGGAAGTGGTTTAAAAGTTTTTGGGTACTTAAAATTATAGAAATGAGGTTATGATCTAGCGTTAGACCTAGAGAAGGGCTAGGGAAGAAGGGGTGATATAGAAATAGTGAATTTGTCCAAAGAAGGAGGTCATCAAATGATTAATTCAGATAAAAGAGAAAAATGGGTATTTGTAAAGGTCATTATATTATAGATAATGTTTGTACATGTTTCATACTAAGGAGGTTTTCACAAATGGAGGGTTAATTGGTGAGAGGCTTAAAGAAGGAAGCACATGATACCTTGAGAGTTGGGACAAAAGGTTTAGGTGGGAGTTATATGGGCCACATGGGTCCTTGAATATGTAATTATTTTATATCCAAGTTTTTTTAGATGCTCCCAACAAGGAGATTTACCCATAAACAAGGCTAGTAGGAAATAAAGGCTAGAAAAGTGTTTATGTGAAGGAGATGAGCAGATAGTTTGAACTTGGTTACATAAATAATTTTACAAAGGGTGTTCTAAGATGGTAAAAGTACCTAACATGATTGAAACCATAATTGTGATTTTATTATGAAGCAAAGGCTATTTTGGCATAAATGCATTATGAGAGAGTGTCATGAAGCCAGAAGTCAGTATATGAATAATTATTGATTTAGTTTATTGAATGATGGTTTGTTTATGGTCGAAAGACAAAATAAAACAAGTGTATATCTCTATAACTTGTTGAAGGTAAATTTTAACCATATATTACATGATTTTATTATGGGAATGAGTGAATGAGCAAAAGAAATTTCTTTAATGAAGGAAAGGGCAAAGTTTGGGAAAGAAGTTCATATTATCTCTGCATCATTTGGTATCAAATCCATCTAGATGCTCCAGGGGAATATTAATATAGGTATATACATTGTTGATTACATTGTGCATGTACCTTGAAGTTGTAGGTCAGCAAGAAAGAATACAAATGTCAAGGAAACTTGTTGAAGGATAGAGTAAGAAGGTAGTTTGAGAAGGTATGATCTATTTATGATTGATTTATTGATTTGGAATGTATGACTAATTACAAATAGTAAGCATTGTGGTGCCGAACATGAAATATAATAGCTATTAATGTGTGTGTGTGTGTGTGTGTGAGAGAGAGAGAGAGAGAGAGAGAGAGAGAGAGAGAGAGAGAGAGAGAGAGAGAGAGAGAGAGAGAGAGAGAGAGAGAGAGAGAGAGAGAGAGAGAGAGAGAGAGAGAGTCCTAATGAAAAGGAAAAGAATTGGAAGGCCCAAGTTTGGTCTAAGATAGAAGGTTCCAAATGTGAACCAAATAGGATGGTCCAAGTGAGACTAAGATAAGGAAAGACATGGTTAAGCATGAAATCCATAAAGGAAATATGGTACATGAAGACACCAAGGAAAAGATTTATATGGAGAGAGAGATGGTAGATATGAGGTAATAAATGAATGAGATGATGATCAATATTGAGTAGATGAAAGATTTTGTGAAATGACATCTTGGATGGGTCATAAAAATTATCCAATCAAATGGCCAATCAAGTAAATAGTGGGAAAGAGGAGAATACAAAAGAGGAAGGACAAGGAGGAAATTGAGGCTCATTATTTGAAATCTAATGTTGATTTAATATGTTTGAATGCAGGTATGTGAGATGAAGAAAAGGAAGAGATAGTTGAGCCCATTCATAGGCTCAAGGAACAAAAAGAAGAGGCATATGACCAAGTGGTGATCAAAATAAGTCGAGATGAAAAAGAGATTCCATGTAGAGTCATGCTGATGGAACAAGAACAAATAGGTTAGCTAAGTTGGAGGCAAGATAACATGAAGAAGGAAGATATCCTCACTCAAGAGGATGTAAGAGAAGCTAAATGAGCCATAGGAAAATAACATAAGGAGAGATATGAGGTATATTCAAGCTTGTATGAGTCTTTAAATCAAGATTATGGATTTGATCCTCATCAAATGTATAGGGAAATGGTTAAAGAAGTTACCAAGGAGAATATAGACATGTGGAATGCATCGGTATTATCCAAGATAAAGTTATTAATGAAGTTAAGGAGGAGTCAAGAATATGAAGGTACTCCCCAAGGTGAAGTTGTAGCTATTGAAGTTGAGGTATAGGTAGAAGATCAATGAGAAGTCATGCAAAGAGAGAAGTAAGATGCATTGATAGTTGATGTAAAGAGGAAGAGTGAAGTATGAAAAGCACCTGAAGGTGCTTGGGAAAAATATAAATAATTAATAAAATAGTGAAGATGGATAATTCCCCAAGGGAATAAGAAATAATATGTTTTATTTGATGATTTTTATTTTGCAGGTGTAACATGGAGGAAGATGGCAAGAGGCAAGACAAAGTACAAGTGTGGAAGTCAAGAGCACACACACCTCTATGAGTGTTTGAAGGAAGAAGAAGAACATGGATGGAAATATTTTTATACCCTTAGGAGTATGATGTATGTGAATCCTAGAATACTCAAGTGATCTATAATGTTGGTGCAAATTTGAATTTGTGTTCAAGTTAAATTTTCACTCCAAAAAAAGGAAATTCAAATTTTCATAGTGTTGTAGTGGACCTAAGAGAATATGGAAGATCCGTAATTGTTTTTAAACATTGTAATATACCTTTATGGTCATAAAAGAGGTCAAAGAATGAAAATTAATTCATAATTCATGTTTGTGTGAGGTGGTAGTCCACCACCCCACGTAGGTCTAGAAGGTTTCTTGTAAATCTTGATGAAGATTCATTTATGAATCTTGTTTTGAGTGTCTTTATTTTAAATAGGAGGTTTTTTGTGTGTGTAAGGTAAGTTTTAGGAGGTTATAACCTATCATTACATTTTAATGAGCTATATAATGGGATGTAAATAATGAAAGCTGACGAATATGAGGACTGTGATATTGCATACTTTGAATATATTATAATGGCAAGGCTAAAATAGAGCCTTTTATGTATTTGAATCTTCCAAGGGTAAGAAGTTTCATTGTTTATTCATGAAATTTTTTAATGATAAATTATATTTATCTATTTGAAATCAGAGGAGGTTATTGAGAAGAAAATGATAGGGTTTTGGAGACAGTCAACTCTGTCAGTAAAACATAAGTTTATACAATCTTATTGAAGCTATGAACTGAGTATTGAATATTTAACATTGGATTATATGGAGTATTTAAGGTTTGAGACACATTTTTATAGTGGAGAAAATCTCATTTGATATATATAATTTCTCAAACTTCATTACACCTAGGTTCGTTATAGACAACAATCATTAGAACATGCAGTCTATAGAAAACAAGAAATTTTGAGTTTTGTGTTTTAGTGGTGAGAAATGTTAATGACCCAAAAGAGATTATTAAAGGTCAATAATAGTTATATAAGATTTTTAAAACATCATTTATATTTTTTAACCCCAATATACTGACAAGATTGGTAAAAACCCTGTATACCTTGTTAGAAAAAGGGTAGAGGATAGTAGTGACCCTATTTAGAAACTGAGATGTGTTGCATGTAGTCTTGTTTGGAGTAAATGGTGGTTAATAAAGGTTTATAATGATCATAAAAGGTATATATAACCTATTTATAGTTTATAATGACTTTTGGTGTTAAAAAGTTAAGGAAACTCAAACTACCCTATTTATTGTTAGTAGAATATAACTGAAAGAACTGAGTTTTGGTGTTTGTGAGAGCATTGTGGTTTATGGGAGTTTTCACATTGAATGAAAAAGTTGAATGGTAATTTGGAGGACCTATATTAATTGATTATACGTTTTTAAATTGTGAGAAATGTTCACAATGAAATTTTATGCACTCTCAGCCTGTTGTAGGCTTATCTAACCCTAAATTTAGGGTTTTTGCTATTGGGGGAGTTCCCACTATTGAAAAATCCCAAAATTAATAATCTCAAAGTGTTTGATTTTATCTCACTAAAGGAAGTGGTTTCATATTTTACAATTATGAATGAGTACAAAAATGAGGCTGTGATCTAGTTTTAGACCTAGAGAAAGGCTAAGGAAGAAGGGGTGATATAAAAATAATGAATTTGTCCAAAGTAGGAGGACATAAAATGATTGATTAATCTAAAAGATCCAAATGGGTATCTATAAATTTCATTATATTATAGATAAAGTATATATATGTTTGATACTAAGGAGGTTTGCACAAATGGAGGGCTAATTGGTGAGAGGCTTAAAGAAGGAAGTACATGATACCTTGAGAGTTAGGATAAAAGGTTTAGGTGGTATTTTTATGGGATAAATGGGTCCTTGAATATTTAATTAGTGTCTAGTTAGTGTTTTTTAGATGCTCCCAACAAGGAGCTTTACCCATAAATATGGATAGTAGGAAACAAAGGCTAGAAAGGTTCTTGTGTCAAGGAAATGAGTAGATAGTTTGAACTTGGTTGCATAAATAGGTTTACAAAGGGTGTTTCAATATGTTAAAATTGCCTAACATGATTTAAAGAATAATTGTGAATTTATTACCAAGAAAAGGCTATTTTAGCACAAATGCATTATGAGAGAGTGCCACGAAGCTATAAGTCAATATATGAACAATTATTGATTCAATTTATTAAATGAAGGTTTTTTGATGATTGAAACTAGAATAAATCTTTGTAACTTGTTGAAGGTACATTTTAACCATATATTACATGATTTTATTATGGGAATGAGTGAATGAGCAAAATAAATTTCTTTAATGGAAGGAAAGGGAAGAGTTTAGGGAAGAAGTTCATATCAGCTCTGCATCATCTGATGTCAAATATAGCTCCACATCTTGTTATAAAACATGCTTATGGGTTGTCATATCTATTATCCTGATCAAATTATCTAATTGGGGAGAATAATTCAAGTTTTTAATTTAATTATAGTGATTCTAGAGATAATTTAGGGTAATTTGTACACTTTAAGGCTTTTAAAGGTTTATAGAAGGTTTTAATGGTATTAAAATAGTTCAAACAATTATATTTTGTGACTTAGATTGCATTTGATTTTCACATTCATACCTTTCATGTGTTAGGCCTACAAGATCTCCTAATGTGATGTGTTTTGCCTATGTGGCAATGCCATGTCACAATCCCCATTTATTTAAAATATGACCATTATGTGTTTTAGAGATTCTCAACTTTAGTTTTCATCATAGGCCATTGATTTTGACTAAAACCTCTGAGATCATGCCACTTGTCAACTCCATGGGATCTCAACATACCTTACAATCAGACTTCATCACTTAAATGCCTTTGTGTCATGTGGTAGATCCTTATTTAATCTAGGTCTTTAACTCGTTAACCTATTCCACACCATTGATCTCTATCTACAAGGTCAAATTTTATTCATCAATATTTATCTAATTCATCATATTTGTGACATGTGTCACCACCATGTTTGATTTGGGCCCTTTGAAAAGTTTACCTTCATTCACATCATCAATCTACTAGATGCATGATTGACTGTGGACCATCGATCTACTTGATCACTTACCAAGATTATAACATGTATGATTCTTGCATTCCTTTATAAAATCCTTAAATTTTTGACTCATTCTTGACATTGGATCCGTCACCACTTCCCTAATATTGTGACACTTATGAATCTTGGGTTCCTTCACAAGAAATTTAATGCTTTGATTCCTCACTCACTGTTAGATATTATTTTCACAAATAAATATACACTATTGATCAATGATTTAGAACTATTGACTTCCATATTTGCCCACAAATCATTTATTTTTGAGTCCAACTCCAATATTAAGACATTTGGCATCTTCATGTTTAATCGGTAGCTACAGATATAAAATTAAAGGCATAATATCTCAAGATATTTTTATAGACTTAGCATAAAGTTTTTATACTAAGGTATTAGTTGTTTAATAAATATAATTAGGAATTAAGATAAAGTTTAAATTAGGATTCAATTATAAAAATGTTCCCACATAAATATGATCCCACGTAAATTTGAATCTATTTTAAAAGGCACTTAGGTTAAAACATTAGACTAGGGTTTCTAACACTATTTAGACATATATTCAATTAATCCACTAAAATAACAAACGCTTAATCAACAAGGGTTAAATTGGCATTTAAATCATAAAAAACCTTAACATGTTTTGTTCAAATAGACTCCATTAAACCTACAACAAGGAGACACAAAAGTTAAACATTATAAATATCAAATAAAGTCAAATGAAGATACTATGTTAACATGTTAACTAAGCTAGATGAGAACCATGATATTCAAATAATACATTTTTAATCAATTTTATTGTCAATTTATAACACAATATTCAAAAATTAATAAGGGTCCTCATTTTTCAAAAATGAGGGTATGTTGACCTTAACACTTCATTATATTGTACTTGATTGATAGTTATTCAACTCATAAATTGGTTTATTTTTCTACTACTAAATGGAGTTAACTAGCCAAAGAGTTAATTATTATTATGAAATTTATTTATTTGGTTTCATTTAGTTGCCTAGTGATAAATAGATAGCTATAATGATTTATAAGTAATTGCATGTGATCAAAAAATACTTAAACTTTTGGTTATCCCAGTGAGGTCCTAACATTGACCCATGGATCCAGTGTGTTAGGAAAATTATGGAAATTGTATAACATATAAAGTACCCTATGTAAGATATAATAATGGATAATAGGCATGTGTAAATACATATGTGAGCTTAAACATGATAAGTTAGAGTGATCATCAAATAATATATCTTATGTGTATCAAGATCAAAGAAGTGGATGCACCCAATGTCCACATGACATGAGTAGATAGAATGCCCAACATCCTAGATGGGAATGTATCATGTGTCTATGTACACATGTATCAAATTCAAGTAAAATTATGACACATATGTGTATGTAGTATTAATTTAGTATGTCATCCATCAACATGGAACTAACACATGGATGCCAAAGAGCCAATAGAACATGTAGGTGACAAAAAGTACTTTTTGAATTTTGTAAGCTTTTTTTTTGATTTGTTTTTTTTTTGTGGAATTTTTGAAGAGGAAATATCATTATATAATTCCATCAATGGATGTTCCTACATATCTCCCTAGTGTGAATCTGGTGTAATACCCCAATTATGTTGTTGAAGAGCATTTATAGGTGTAAATATCATTGTGGTATCAATGGTGATCTATTTATGTAAAATAGGACTCTATGGTCATGAAGCAATAGTAAGAGTAATAGAAGTAGGGGTTCTTGGAACCCATTATTGAGTTCTTGTGTGTTTCTCTGGTATAGTAGTAGTATGTACATTTTGAGGTACTCTAGATATTTGAACATGGTATGTAGTAGAAGATTGGTATTCCATGGAATCTAATATATGTATATGATGTAATGGTATCTCAAGTATTGAATTCTTGGTAAAAGGGATTACCTATTGCTTACCATTTTCTATTTATTTTTCCATAGTAGGATTGATAGCTTGTTGTCTAGCTATAAGTTTATTTTATTCAAGAGGATGCTCATATGGAATTATATAAACTATAATTACCCAATTGGTATGAATGTATTTTACATACCCTTGCACTATATAAGGTATGGCTAGAAGAATGTGTATCCAAGGTCTTCCCAATAACATATCAAATATGCTTGTCGAAGGGATAACTAAGAAAGTAGTAACCAAATGTGTGGGACTAACCTATAATGGTAGGTCAATCTCACCAAGAACCTTCTGGGGGGTCCCATCGAATACTCTAACAGATATGGTAGAAGGATTTAAATAATTATGAGTATAACCCAAGTATGTAATTAATGTGATGGTGAAAAAATTTTAAATGTTACCATTATCAATCATAACACTACATATGGGGTGTTTATCAAGGTATGCTCAAATGGATAGAGAAATAATATCAGAGTCATCATCCTTTATTTCACTATCATCAAAAGTAATAGAGGGTCTCTAAACCATAGGAGGTATATGTCATGTGTAAGTACTAATTACCCCATCTAGTAGGTGTCCATAATGTGATAGAGGAGGATGTACATTAAATGCCATTTAGACTTATGGTTCCTTATTATAATTGTATTACAGAGTATTGTTAAATAATTTTTTATTTATGGTGATCACCAGGTTGTGAACCTAATTCCTTTGGAGGATCTTCAAATATAAGTTTTTGTTCATTGATAAGATATTGGATCTTTTACTTCAAGGTAAATCATCTAATTGTAGAATGTCATGGTCCTTGATGATAATTATAATAAGCATTCATATCATATACTTTATGTAGATGTTGAGTCCTATCAACCTTGATAAGATGTGGGAGAGATATAAGCTCTCACTCTAGTAATAATGAGAGTAATGAAACTAAAGACTCAAATAAATGTGTAAATTATCTCCTCAATGCATTAGATATGACATGATGATTAGGTTGTTTTAAATCTATGTTAACCATGGTGGTTTTTTCTTTTTTAGGCTCAAGAGGATTTACCTTATAAGTTGGTTTAATTGTGAATTTAGTAATAGTTATAGATGAAGATAGTTTATTTACTATATACTTGAGCTTATATAATGACATAAGCTTCATTTCACAGTCATGTAAAACATGGCATAAGTCCTTGAAATATTTGAACATCTTGAAAACAATGGACTCATTTAAAGGAGAAAACAAATTTTGCTTGAATATGTCTTGAAACTCTTTGTCTACCATAAGATTGGTCATTTTGGCTATCATTGTCTTATATCTCAAGACATGTTCATTGATAGGTTCATTGGTTCCTTGTTTAATTTTGGTAATTTGAGCCTAGGAAACCTTTTTAGAAATGTTAATGGAAAAGTGTGTTATGAACTAGTTGGCAAGAGGTTTGAATGTTTTAATGGATTGGAGAGGTAAATCATAAAACCACATTAAAGAATAGTCCATGAGACTTTTTGGAAATAATCTAGTCAAAATTTTATCATTGGACGCTTAGTCAAGGCACGCTACATAAAATGTTTGAAGATGTTGTTTAGGATCACCATTATCATCATAAAATGTGAAATTAGGTGCAACAAATCTAATTGGCAAAAGGTAAAAAGAGATTTCAAGTGCAAGAGGGTTATATAACACATCTTGTGAATCTATAACATGAATGGATTTTAAGGATTTTTATTCAATGTTTATAATCTTGTCTTCTAAAGTTTTTATAACTTTAAGGAATGATTAAACTCTAGGCCCAATGGGATTTATATTTTCAAGTTGAGTAGTCACCAAAGGGGATGAAACCATGTTTTGAGTAGTAAAAGGCATTGAAATAGATATTTATGTTAAAACAATAGGTAATTTCATAATATATGAATAGATAGTAGTTTCAAGGAATAAATGTTTAAATACATAACCCATTCCCCCACTAGATGTATTTAATTATAATGTGTTGAAGTGGAGGGATGTTTCAACTATAGTTTTTGAATTTTTGGTATCAAATATAAATTTTAAGATCTCATCAATATCTTCAGGGTTTTTCTAATTTTGATCATGAAAAAAAACTATTTCATGTATTTGAGCATGGTTTATTTTCTCATTTTCATTTGTTTTGGGGTTTTCATTATCATTTAATTCTTATATGATAAACATATCATCAATTTTTTCATTTTCAACATGGGTATCATCATGATCCAAGGTATGAGATCCCTCATTTGTTTGAGACATCTTTTATGGGTGGAGGGGAAGCTCATTAGGTTCAATAGACACACCTCTCAATCTATGGCTATTCCTAGGTTATATGTGAAATAGTAAAATCAAGAAATTAAAAAGTACAATAATCTAAAACACTAATTGGTTTAAGACCCTACGAATCAAAAAAAATTGCATTCACATAGATTGCATTCACCAAATATTTAACCATAAAATGGATATAGATTAGGGTTAAATATATTGTTAAAGGGGTATATATAAATGAAATGGCATATGGATGATAATTGGATCTATATTTGGATAATTATATGCTAAACTTAGATATAAGCATACACTGAATTTATTATGTTGAGATGGTCTAAATATGGAAAGTATAACTATGTTAAATATATAAATTACAAATCAGTGAAGTACTTTTCTTGTTATGATGATAATGCAATTCTAGATCTGGAATAAGATGAAATTAGGTGGGAAGGACATTCTAGAACAATCATAAAATTATAGTTTTAGAACGTCTTGCTCTTTAGACAATAACATCAACTTGGGATGGTTACATCAATACTACTATCTAGGTTTGATGCTAGTTTCCTATATAGAATATGTATTTAAACAAGATGTGACCACTTGGATGATTTTGGGTTTTTATTCACCTTCACTCTAGTGCATTAAAATTTGGATCATGGATAGTCACTCATTTTGAAATAGCAAAACACTATCTTTCCATCATCAATGTGACATTGGGGGAAAATGGGTTAGTGAGCACACAGTGTCAAGATGACCCTAATGACCCCACTATCAAAGGACATTTCATACATAGTTAATACTAAAAAAGAGGGCCTCATACTCATTTGGTTCTACCATACATGTTGGATTGTGTGTGAATCATAAAAAATGTGCAAAACAAGTACAACATTAACCTAGCCTATAACTTGGCAAATCAAGCTATTAAGATAATCCTTTAGTAATATATACATATAGATGTGTTGTACCTATAAATGGTATGAAAATATTTATTCAATGTAATGCTTGATATAGTTATTTTGATAAGTTACCTTGGTCTCTTTGGTCTTTTCTCTAGATTGTTAGGTTTAGCAAGGTATTTTTAGGTGAGGAATGAATGAGGGTTGATATTATATTTATATCAATCCCTTTGGAGTAATAAATCACATTAAATCACTTAATCTAAATATTAGGATATGTTTTATTTTCAAATTTGATGACTTTAGGGAATTGGACACTTTTGTCAAGACAATAGTAATGTCGATGCTATTGTCTATCCTAGACATTAGTGTCCATGGAGAAGGAGAGTAGGTATAGGATTAGAAGTTAAAAATATGGAATATATATATTAAGAATTATTGAAAAGACATAAGACCTAGGTCATCAAAATAACACTATTCAGATTGAGAGATGAGTAAGAGGCATAGAGATAGAGTAGATGTGAAACTTACAGAAGCAGGAAAGATAAATAAATGAGAGGAACAACCAAAGTTTAAGTTTTCCAAGTGTATAATTCTAAGGTGATATATAATCATAAAGTATAACCTACATATTTTTTCACTTTTTAAATTTATTTATTGGTAGATCTAATCTTGGAATTAGAAATGAATCCAACTTATGAAAGTTCTTAACTTTAAATGTGAATTATTGAGAGCATAATACAAAATAAGTGGATTTCATCCTATTGAAACATTTATATCCCTTATTCACCATGATTAGATCTAATCTTGGAATTAGAAATGAATCCAACTTATGAAAGTTCTTAACTTTAAATGTGAATTATTGAGAGCATAATACAAAATAAGTGGATTTCATCCTATTGAAACATTTTTATCCCTCATTCACCATGATTGACACTTATTTGAAATATTTCTACATTTTCTTCCATTTGGAGTAGGCAGGTTCCCCTTATAAATAAAATGACAAATAAAAACACTATAACTATAATAATTCACATTTAAAGTGGGCAGTCATCCACTCTAAATAGATTTAAAAATATATATAGTATCTCTACAATGGTGTATAATTATTTATTTGTTGTCATACGTAAGACCTAAGATTAATATTAGAAATGAATCCATCTCAAAAAATCTATTAGAGTGGCATCTTCCCACTCTTTTTTTTTTAAAATTTTAAAGCTGGTAAACTTTTTAACGTGACTGGTGGCGCTAGCTAGACACACCTAATACTGGTACCATGGGGCGGGGGGAGACTAGAACTTGAGACCAGCAGAGCCGCAGTGGAAATACTTAGCCAAACAGGCTAGGGCCCCTGCCCTGGCATCTTCCCACTCTTAATGAGAATTATTGTAGGCTTTAAAATAATATTACTCATCATATTTGCTTTATGACTTAAATGTATTACATGTGTTATTGAATTTATTTATATTTATACCTAACACCTAAGATTTATATTCAAAATGTATCCATCCTAAAAAATATTGTAGAACTAACAAGTGTCAGTCAACTTATTTTTACTTCCCTACAATGGTTCACTTCTTAAATTTCATTATTGATAGATCTAAGTTTCAAATTTAAAATGAATGTAATGTGTTAATGTTCTTTGAGTGAACAGATACCCACTTTAAATGTAAATAGCGAAAATAAGTGTCAATAACAAGTAGTGTTGAATTTAGTTATTCTTAAATAATTAAAATATTTTCATTTTTGGTAGATCTAAGCTTCAAATTTAAAAAATAATACAACTTGGGAATGTTTTTAAAGTGGATGGCCACCCACTCCAAATGTGAACTATTATAGTTACAATGAAATCAACAATCACGTATATGTATTGTTTATTTTATTCTTTTTAGTCTTAAAAAATAAGATTTATATACAAAATGAATCCATTCTTATAAATATCTTAGACCCAACAAGTGGAAATCAACATATTCTCATTGTTAGTATATATAAGCTTTAGATTGAAAATGAATGAAACATGCATATGTTTTTAGAGCCAGTGGATTCTCACTCTAAATGTGAACCATTGTAGTTATAGTGAAAATCATGGTTAATTACATGTATTATTTGATTTATTTGTTGTTTTAATAACTAAGCTTTATATTCAAAATAAATTAGATATTAGGTTAATTTAGTCTAAAAAGACAGAGATAAATAAATTAGATATAACATATTTGTTTTGTAGTGATTTATTTGTGGAAAATAAAAATTAATAATTTCAAAAAATGCAAGTATTAGTAATAATTTAGAAAAAATGAAGCTCTATTTGCAAAAAGAAAAAAATAAGCAAATGTTAAATAATTACCCTATAGAAAATAAAACATTTACAAATTTTAAGCAAAAGGATAAAATATGAAATGATTAAATCTTCATCAATAATAAAACATTAAACGGTGTCATCTATAGAAAATAAACTATTTGGATTTTTTGGGCAAGAAGAAGAAAATTTGAAGCGAGTAAATCTTCATTGGCATATCATTTTATAAAATATAGGTAATTTTATTTGCAATAAAATATTTTATCTAGAAATTAAAAAGTTAAATTGATGTAGGAGCATATAATTTCTTAATTAATCTTGCATCACCTAAAATATAATGCATTTTCTTCCTTTTAATTGTTTGTTTTTCATTTGTTTGCTTTCATCTTGTGTTTTGGTGTGTTTAGTCTAGAGGATTATTTCTTGGCTTTCATGCTATATCATTTATGTACTTGGCATGTTAGTTGGTGGTATCATCATGTAGCTTAAATGTTCTTCTATAAATTAGCTACTTTCCTTGCTGATTGAAGTCAAATACTTCATCTTTCAGTTTGTAGGATTTTCATTTTCTTTTCTTTGCATTATGTGATGGTGATGAAGAAGAGTTGATGGTGGGATTTTTGTACTTATAATTATGGATATATGCTTAAGATAGAGGCCAAGAAAGTGTATTGAAAGAGGCTAGTATATGGAAGAGACTGGATGAGGTTATGGTGGATAAAAGAGGTAAATCATTCGGTAATATTTTCTTGTTTTGTGGAAAACATAATCTATAACATCTCATGATTTGGATATTTTAGTTTGTATTATATTTTATGGATGAGAATATTGTTGAACCCATGAGGGTGAAGGTTGTGTGCCATAAGTTGTGTGTTGTTTTAGCCATATATTGGAAGGATCTCCAAGTGATGAGACAATGGAAAGGTAAGCAAAAGGTTTGTGAGTGAGAACATATGGTTTCCAAGATGTTGGGTCAATTGTGCACTTAAAATTGTAGCCAATATGGTTGAGGAAACTTTGTGTGAAGATACTTGATATTGTTGGTGAGAATAATATTTAAAAGAGAGGTAATACAAATGGGGAGATATCATGTTAATATCCAAAGACTACTTTAAGAAGTAACATGGATGTACATAAGTTCATGAAAAAGTAGGTTGTCTTGGAAGGCAATAAGGAGAGACTTCTATATGTAGATCCTAGTTATAATTTTCATAACAATAGTGTGTATGAATTTTTTGAGTAGTCCATATATGAAGATATCCTTGTGAATTAGGATATAGAGGTGTATTTTTAACTATAAGTTGGAGGCCCATTATGTGATGATGGGAAAGTGATTTTGAAGACCCATGAGTGGTCAAATTCTAATTTTTCCTTAGTTCATGATGATATTGATATTGTCACTTTTCATTTGGATGGTAGTAGGGTTGAGGAAAACCAATGAAAGATACTATTTTTATGAATGAAATAATTGAGTTAAAAAAAAATTTCATCCATGTAGAGTTTCAAGTGTGTGAAGAGAGAAACCATGTAGAGTTACAAGTTTCCATGGTGGAAGCATTAAATATGGATATGATGCAAGAAAGTGCACACAAAGAGATTGTAGTGAAGGTTTATCCATGTGAAAGAGATGAAAATATAATTATAGATTAGGTGAAAATAGACTTGAGAGTTATGGAAAATGGACCGTTGGTAGCCCATGGTGTGAATGAAAGATATGAAAACACGCTAGAAGAGAAAAGGAGTTAGATAACATGCCTTTGGAGCATGATGGAGTGGTGGATGAGTTTTTTGAGGGAGATTTTATTTACCATAATGTGTTTGTGCAATGTGTAGGTCCAACTATAGAGAGATTGGCTTATAAGAGGACTAAATGTGGTATAGTCTAACATGCTCATATGTATGAGAGCTAGAGTGAAAAAGGTGACCACGAGAAGGATATGGGAGTGGTGTATAAAGAGTTGGTTGGTGATGATGTTCCAACCATAGGGGAATGTCCTCAAGCTAATTTAGAGACAAGAGAGGATGATAGAACATGGTAACATATGTGTTCTCAAGAGGATATGCAAGTGAATGTTCATTTTCAATGGTGTGTGGAAGGATATTTATCCTTAGAATAGTTTAATGATGATGGTTAAGGCTTTAAGAATCTAAAGATTGACATGGATCAAGCTTATAACATATAGATAGATGAATTAGAGTAACTGAGATGGAAATAAACTAAATCATACACTAATGAACCTATTTTTTTAGGTATGGAGAGTGAGTTCCTTGAGTTCATGTGGAAGGAGGATTAGTTAATGTGTATGTCATCCAAAGAATGTGGTATAGGTACTAAATTTATAGATAATATGGAGATGATGCTTGTTATAGAAATGTAGGTAGTAAAGTATGTGAAGGTGAATATTATCCTTGAAGTGATTTTAGATGATATGTGCTATCATTTTTATGCCCTAGTGTATGTTGATTTAGTTGTGTTGAGATTCAAAGTGAAAGATAAGATCCATGAATGAGAAACTATAAACTGTGGTATGTGATTTCTTATAATATACAACACATTAAATAAGGTGTGAACAAAGACATGGGATTTAGGAGGATGTGGTTGATCTATGGTGGGTTTAATCCAACATGGGATAACAAGGTGTATGATAGAACATATTGGTGGTGGTAGACTAATGAGAGTGGGTTTCAACTCATAAGTGAGTTGATTGAGAGATGGTTATGACTTTGGTAGAGGAGGATGGTCAGTGGTGGTTCAAGCCCCACAAAATAGATAGATTGATGTGGATAAAATCCCATGCAAAGTTAGAGAAAGAGACAAAATGTGAACAAAAGGGAAGAGAAACCATCATGTAAGAGATGGAAATGGTATAGGAAAAAGAATAACATTAATCTAATTTACTTGGTATGTTGGAATGGGATGCCATGGTCACTTTGCCTGGTCACTCACTTATTTTGCATGTTCTTTGATGGAATAATATTGTAATTTCAATGTTATTCAATTAAGTGGTAAATTTCCATGGTGGTTGAAGTAAAAACTTCATATTTAAGTTTACGATATTTTCATTTTATTTTCTTTACATTATGTAATGCTTAGACATAACTAATTGTAGATGAAAATATGGGGTTAGATTATTTATTGAACCATTTGGATATGGAAAATAACTATGATGGAAAATATAATGTACAAATAATATGTATGGGCATCAAGAGAAGACCATTGGTTATTCCTCTTCACCCATATAAGCAAAATGACATTCATTTTCAGATCTCTCTATCGTAAAAGGATCAGAATTGTATTTTTATACATTCTTGGTTTGTAAGTGAAGTGGTGTGCTTACAATTGGAGGTATAGGTTTTTGTATATACTAGTAGGTGTCTTGTGTTACTTTCCTTTGTGTTTTTGTAATCAAATATACCTAGTTAAGGTATGAACCTGATTGTATTTCCATTGTGTTGATTAATGCAATTGAATATTTGTAGAGTGTTGTCAAAGTGTTTGATGAAGTATGTGTGTGTCCATTAAACTAGGTAAACCCATGAATCATAGGAATTTAAGGCATATCTTATCTAGTTTCCCATACCTCATACTTACACATGATATAAAAGCAAATAATAATAGAAGAAATAAATAGCTTTAAATGAACATACAAAAAAAATAGCTAAAAATGTATAAAAGTAATAAAAGCATGAAATAGCTATATAGTTCATTTATTTATATATGGAAGTTTATATTCAATTATAATTTTAAAACATTTCTATAAACATAAAAAATAATATAAATAAGATAAACAAATTATTGAAAACTAGTTTTTATGCATTCTATAGTGTAATACCTCCAAATCATTTTTTATTGAAATAGAGACACATTCTTGTAATCTAGAAGTAAATATTCTTTATCATTGTTGGTTTATTTTTTATTGTCATTGTTATTTGTACACTTGATCCAAATATGTTTTTATTATTTAAAATGAAGGTGATATGATGTTTTTATCCATTGGGAGAGAGTTCTATAATTTTTATTCTTTGAAGATTTTGATATTGATACCTATTTGTAAAAATTTGTGTACTTCTGCATCATTATTTTTAATGGATAAGAAAATGTGGATTGTGTAATCATATAAATATCACACTTGAGTGCTAAGAGTGTTAATTGATACCAACCTTATATACCAACCTTATCCAACCTTCATTTGGGCCACACATGTCCCTAAACATTCTTAAAGCAGTCCTCGACCTTCACTTCAGCATCTTAGCCCCTAGTGCCTTAGGTTATACCACTTGGCTAGTAATGTCAATGGTGATAGTGTTCTAATTTGGGTGATATTCTCCTTTTCCTATCTTTTATTACCAATAGATATATTTTCAAAATAATAACCACCTAAGGTCAGCCTAGACCTCTCTTAAGACCTGCATAAACACTAAAATAATATATATACATGACTCTTAGCCCATTATTCACTAGATGGAAATCATATGTAAATAACACAAATAAAATAAGAACAAGTTGTAAAATCAAGGTTATCAATCCCTATTCTATTTTAGTTTTTCATACATCCATCCCAAGCTTAAAACACTTAGATTTTTAATCTCAAACTGCACTTAAAATCACTCAAACCCACATTCATACTAGCTTCACTTGTACTTACACCAACATTTAGCTGAGAATAACTACATACGGGTTGATCCCTACTAAGAGTATTGGTATGTAGGAACCTCTCATCATAGTGGAGTGTTGAGGATGTCTATCTTACCCCACTAACATCAAACTTTGATACTTGTGCCAACCAAATGCCCTATCAACATGGAGGTTTAGGTTTTGCATACAAAACCAATAAAAATCATTCACCTATTGGGAATTAGAACTCATATGCACATAAAAAAGCTTGGGAGACTCCAACATAAGTGCACCTAGAAGCCCAAAACATTCCAGCATAGAAGACACTGGTGCCAAAATAAGTACACTAAAACCATTGACACTACTATCTAGTTAAGTAGCTACAATCCAAGAAGGGTTTTAACACCTAGATCATGTTCACAACACTTAGATCATCTCCTATCCCAATTTTTAACCTCTAGATCTTCTATCTCAATCAATTTTTAGGTAAGTACTTATTTACATCATTTACTGCTATTTTTAGAAATATCAAACTAGGTCAATTCTATAAAAAAAGAGTGGTTGCATTTATTAAATAGTTATACCCTAATTTAATATACTCAAACCCTTTAAAAACCTATGGCTTAAACTCCATAACCCTCAAAAATTAAATCATTTGGTGAACTTGACTTACTTTGAACACTATTAAAACCCCAACCTTATATGGTCTTATGGTTTATATCTTTTTATTTTATATCCTTATATGTTAGTTATAAAATCTCAAATTTGTTTTAGTATTTAATTATTTCAATCTTTCATAGATTAAATTTATTTAAAGGTTCAAAATATGCAATTGTTTATTTTCCTACTTCCCAACCTACAATGGCATAATTCAACAATCAATTTGATGAAACTGATAAGATAAAATTACAATATTTTGTTTCCAAACATTTAGATATGCAAGATAACCTTATCAATATTCTCCATAAAAAACTTCACAAATCAAATAATGGTCAATATTATATTCTTTGAGATTATGATATTGTTACACCTACTTTGAGGGAAACTCAACTTGTATAAAAACATGTTTTAACTTGACAACCTTTAGTAATATCTACACCTCCTATGGATAGTACATACTCTTACTATCTAGTATTATAATCCCTTATGCATGATATTTATTCTCTGTAGGCTAAGGTGTTACATCTTGGTCAAGGTTATACTAGGCCATCACATGCCTTGGATTCTCATGTTCTTTTATATACACCTTTAAATCATCACATAGCAACAACTCCTTCGTAATCCATATTCATGGAACCTAAGATCACTTTGTATGATGGTAAGGGTGACCTAGAGCACCATCTATGGTATTTCCATGCAACATGTTGGGACTATGTGTCTAATGATTGGATCCTTACTAAGTTGTTCCCATGAATTCTAAAGTTCTATGCCTTATAGTGGTTCTATAATCTTTTAAATCAGTCTATCACCACATTTAATCCATTGGTAGATATGTTTTTATCACACTTTTCAAATAAAATTAGTGATAAGATCTCATATGATTAAGTGGCATAACTAAATAAAAACTCCATTGAGCTTATTTTAGAATATGTCTTGTGATATAAAACTATATTTCTAAAGATGATTAGCCCTATGGAAGATAGAGAAATCCAAGACATATTCAAATAGAGTTTACTACCATCATTACATGAATCTATCTTGTTTAAGAAGTTTTCAATGTTCAAAAAATTATGCCACACAGTAAAATAAAAGGAAGTCAAGCTTCTCTCTATGTGAAAATTAAAATATAAAATTGGATTAGAATCAAATAATAAGATTTATAATAAGCTTCCATATAAAGTAAGGGCCATTGAAAATAAGATTGATCCAAAGGCCACAGTTAATGTATCTTTAGAGCCACCTCCTCATTTGGTTTTATTAGCTCCTCCACAAAGAGTTTTCACCAATCTTATAGAATCAATAGCATGAATTTTACAATATATCCTAAAATATAATGTCATATATCCCCATCCCCCATCAAAGAGGTTGATATGACATGGCCTCTTCCAAATAATTATGATTCTAATGCATTCTGTGAGTATCACAGGGCACTAGGGCATACTATAAATAGATGAATTATCTTGAAACATAAGATAAAATATTTGATAGAGGCCAACATAATTGATTTGGGCACACCCATAAAGTCACCCAAAGTCCATATAATACAAGCTAAGGCATTGGAAATATTTTTGGATCCATTTCTAAAGCATATAACTAATGAGGCAGGGGGAACTTCAGGGGTTCACTACATGTATCAAGCACATACACCACTTGGATAATATCACACTACTATAGAATATGTACACCCTACATAATATCATTGGTGTGTATCATATTATAGTACCAACTAGACCACTCATCAATTTATTAGAATAGGAAATGATTGATGATGATTCAGAGTTATATGTATTCTTCATATGAACCTACATTGATCATCATTCGATTTAAATTGTTATGGTTGATAATGGGCTAATTTTTAACATGTGAACTATCACACTTTTATGACATTTGCGTTATTCAAAATAGAACATTTCTCATATTGACACAATTATTCATAGTTTTATTGGCCATGTTTAGAGCTCCATTGGGGAGACTGCACTTCCACTATACATTGGAACAGTACATATGGCCACTAAATTGTTAGTAGTGCCTAGTGTAGGAACATTTTACATGTTAATGGGTAGATTATGGATACAATAGCTATGAGCCATTATATCTACTATGCATAGATGCCTCAAGTAAATACATGTTAATCATGTGTTCATAATTAAGGGTCTTTCATATACCAAATACAGTTTCACACTGCATATACCAATTATAGTTTCAAGCATAGTTATAATTTGTATACCACATATTTCAATTGATTCACTAGTATAGGTGAGGTATACTCCTATAGTATTACCATGTACACATCATCTCCCACAGACACCCTTATTAGAGAGATCCATGTATTATAAATATCTTGAAGATTCTAGAGGGCATCCCTATACCCCTTTCCTTCTAAGATCAATGTTATTGATTTCCCAAGGTTCTCAACATAGGGTACCCATGCTATTTATAACATATTATATCAGATGGGTTCCTAAGACCCCTACAGTTCATAGGACATGTTAATCAGCTTCACAAATTCCTAGCACCACTTCATTAGGTGGTGTCAACTATAGATCACTCAATAAAATAAGTTCAGGGACCTTAGTTACCTTTTCATATATCCCACATGATTAATATTCCTTTATTTGACACATGCCACATTGATAGTGAGTCTCCCATGAGACTCATTAGTTAGTATGGTCCTCCCTTCTTGTACATAATTTCCTTATTTATTCATCCTTTTATATAGTTTCATTTTCCTATTACTTATACATATATTATATCCAAAAAATACAAAAATGATATAATATGACAAAAATAAAAAACATTCAAATATTACTTAGAAAATACAAATTATAGATTGTATACATTACCAAGTTTACACTTCTTATACTTTCTAGGTAATGCATATTCTAGTTATCTTAGTATAGTCAGCTTTTATCATACATACATGCTTCACTTAATTCTTATAAAGTGTTGAATCTACTTACAAGACCCAGGTCCACTACACAGATCCAACTTTTCTACCATATACCCATTAGGGGAATATACACAGATACACAGATTCTTTATTTGATACATTCACCAATTTTAGGGCATCTTATAGACATTTTTTTATTACCATGTTACATATTTATAAAATTGACATCACATATTTAACATTTTTGTATTTTGATATTTATTAGCCTACGCCTACTTAGATTTTTTATCGACTACTACTATTCTAGACTCAGCTTATGTACATTTTATCTCTTGTACATATTTATACCATATGTTCATACATACTTTCATTTCTAACTTTATTATTTTAGACCTTATTGTGTCTCTATGCTTCTTATATTAGAGATAATTTGAATATGACATTGCTCTATGGCTCTATGCCACTTATTTTCATTATATGTATGCTTTGGACATGTACCCATGTCCTTGTGTGTGCCTTCTTGATTGTGTATGAAAACATTTGAACATTTCCTTCCATGTGGATCTAAGCCAACTTGTTTATTTTTATGTGTGTGGATATTTGAACATGTCCTTATATATCTTACTTTCTCATATTTAGTGACATGTGTCCATGTCCCTTTTATTATGGCACCTTATCCTACTTCACATGTCTCATGTGTGTTTTATGTATGTTTTCTTGTATGTGTTATGGCCATGACACTTGTATTTTGCTTGTTCATGATGTACATCATGCCCCATCCCCTAGGTAATTACTTAGTTATTACTTAGATTTATTATTCTTAGACATCATTATATATATCTTAACAGACTTGTGAATGCTAGATATAACATACATCATACATTACAAACTTGCAGTCATACTATATTACATTATGATTTTATGTATGCACTAATTTGGTTTATTACGCATATATAATATATACTCTAACTAACACACAATTTGTAGAGTTTTTATTTTAAGTATAGTTCTTACATAGGCTCAATAACTACCCTCAAAAGAGGGGGAAATCATAGAGGTCTTTCATTCCTGATTAGTCTAGAGCCACCTAATATTCCTAAGTATCCCAAAACTATTTTACATTTTAGAGTTATCAAATGGCCATAGAGCTAACATATATAGTTCCAATTATAGTTACACATCTTCATTTACATTTCAAAATCTAGTTATAGATGCATCTACTACACATGGGTAGGCAAAGATGGATTCACAGTCTACTTGAGTTCTTGATCTAGCTATATGATAGGGTTAGACACAACATCATTCTAATCCAAGCTATTCATAGGTCATTATCTAATAATTAGGGGTGTGAAATGATGGATTCAAAATAAGATTGAGTTATTGAGCCACCCACACATGGGGATTGATCAATCCATGAACTCAATGTAATTTATTCATCGATTGATCACTATATACATGCACACACACACATAGTTATCACCAGGTTTATGCATTGGTTCACATACCTAGAGAGGTATATTTGTTCATTTCCTCTCTCTTATCTCTTTACTCTATTTTGTTTTTTATTTTGATATCTCCTAAATAAGGATTGATCTATGAAAGTTTCATTTATAGGATATGCAATGGATCATTCTTCACATACTCAAATCTAGATTCTTAAGATTCACCTCTTACGTAAGTTTAGGTACACTTATTTTTATTTTGCCCTAGTCATTTTGAATTTTTGCATTTTTATAATAAAGGGGTAGATGTAATCATCTAAAATGACACTTGAGTGCTAAGAGTGTTACTTGAGACCATCCATCCCTAGCTTAGTCCTAGACCTATCTTAGTGCCTATTTAGACACTTATCCATCCTTTGTGTAGGGTACACACATCCCTAAACATCCTTAAACTAGTCATATACCTTCACTTCAGTACCCTGACCCCTAGTGCCTTAGGTTCTACCACTTGGGCACTAGCACCATAATTTGGACAGTAGCACCAATGGCACTAGTGTCCCAATTTGAGTGTTATTTTCCTTTTCCAACTTTTTATTACCAATGGGTATATTATCAAAATAATAAACACCTATGGTTGACCTAGACCTCTTTAAAGACCCACACAAGCACTATAATAGTATATATACATGACTCTTAGCCTATTATTCACTAGATGGAAATTAGATGCAAATAACACAAATAAAATCAAAACAAGTTGTGCACAATCAAGGTTATCAATCACTATTCTACCCTGCTACATACAACTATCTATAACCATTCCAAGTTTATAATACTCAAATTTCCATTCCCAAGCCCCACTCAAAATCACTCAAATTGGCAATCATAATAGTTTCACTTGCACTTGCACCAACACCTAGGTGGGGAAAACTACATCAGGATTGATCCCTCTTGGAGCATTGGATGTAGGAAACTCTCACCACATAAGGGTGTTGAGGATGTCTATCCTATCCCACTAACATTACACTTTGCTACTTATGCCAATTGGATGCCCTAAAAACATAGAGGTTTATATTTTGCATAAAAAACTAGAAAAAATAGGTCATCTACAAGGAATCAAAACTCATACACATAGGAATAGGCTTGGTAGACTCATATATAGGTGCACCTAGAAGCTCAAAATAATCCTAAATAAAGGATGCTAGCACCATTGACATTACTATCCAATTAGGGAACTACTATCTAGGAAGGTTTTTGACACCTGGATCATGTCTTGACACTCAAATTAGCTCATGTCCTACTTTTCAACCTCTAGATCTTTCATCTCAAGTAATTTCTATCTAAGTACTCATTTACATCATTTATTACTATTTTTAGAAAGGTCAAACTAAGTCAATTTTGTTAAAAATTAGTGGTTGTATTTATTGCACATTTTTACCCTAATTTACTATACTCAAACCCTTTAACCACATATGACTTAAACTCCATAACCTTAAAAATTTAAATCAAATAAAATATTGATTTCTTTTTATTTTCCTCTTTTTTTGACAAATAAAAGGTGAAATCCAAAAGATTTGATTATAAATAATTTTAAATGTGTTTTTGAGAAATAATTTTGGATTGATTCTTGATGAAACATTTTCAAATTTTAAAAATATCACATTTCATTTTATCGCTCACTTCAAAAATTTAGCATTTTCAAAAAAAATTTAACACAACATTTTCAAAATTTGAAACTGTCATGTTTTTATTCATTTGTGCTATTAAATTTTAAGATGTATGTAAGATGTGACATTTTTAAAATTCTAGTATGTCACATGAATTAAATATTAAAATTAAATATGATATTTTTTAAATTATTACTACAAGATGATATTACAAATATTTTTCTATGATATTCATTGTTAACTATAAAAATAAATAAATATAAATTACTCGTAAATAACTACCCTTATTATATGTGTAATAGACAAAGTTAGATTAAATCTCCAATGAATTTATCATTGGGATTGATTTTCAATGAGGTGTCTCCACTTGTTTGGGTCAATGATCAGTTAGTATAATAAATTGATTACCAGAGAGTTATTATTATTCATAGGAAGATTAGAGTGTGTTGGATATTGAATCCATTTCCATACTAGAAGTTGTACCTGGGAATTGTCATGACTAGATCCTTATCCTTCCTTGATGTGTTATCATATAAGTCTAATTTATAATCATTTATTCCCATTAATTTTTGTCTTAAGAGTATTTAATTTATGGTTGTGCATCATATCCATGATGGAATAACATTATCTATATAATTATATTTGTTTGCTATTGTAAAGGGTCAACACATTTGAGTATCAAAACTATGTTGAGATCGAGTCAAGATTTTACCTACCCTTCCTACTATTTTTGTCTTAATGGTTTACCAAAGGTCTTGATTTGAGAAGTAATCTATGAAAGGAAGTTTAATGATGTTATTGATGTTCAAGTGGATATATAATTAGATTGTGTAGTAGCTAGTTTAAATGGATTTGAGAGCTCTTTTTGGTTAGGTTGAGGCTTACATTGGTCATGGTGTGAAAATAGCTATAGGCTAATGTAATTTATTTATTTTAATAGAGTTTTATATTTCATGTTCACATATTATTCCTTAGAGTCTTTCTCATCTTGGTGTTTCAATTTGTGCAATAGTTAGATTAGATGTCCAATGATTAATTACATACCATAGTCATTTATTTTATGAGCATTGAAAGACTTGCCTCAATCAAGGGTTTATTTATTAAATGCCCTACACTTCCCTCTCTTTTACATTTTCTAATGAGGAATGATTTACCCATTTTCATTGTAAATATACCAGTAATAGAGAAACCAAAATTGAGATCTTAAATATCTAGAAGAAAACATTTGAACCTTCAATGGAAACAATCATAGCCTACCTATGCTATAATATTTTGAAATTTTATTGGCCCTTGGGTCACTAGAAAATACTAAACATAAGGGGACTCTTTTTTCCTATGAGTTGTTGACTACTTTTGTTCATTCACACAACTAATTTATAATTGTGTTTGATTGAGTCATAATTTCAGCCTAACACTATTGTAATTAAATTTATCAAAAAATACTAATTTATAATCAATTATTCCCTTTAATGTTTGTATAAACATCATTTTATTTATGGTTTTGCTCTGCATCCATGATAGACTATCATTATCTATATAAGTAACTTTGTTTGCTATTGTAAAGGGTCAACACATTTGACTATCAAAACTCTATTGAGATTGAGTCTAGATTTCACTCGCCACTCCTACGAGTTTTGTCTTGATGATTTTCCAAAGGTCTTGATTTGAGAAGTAATCTATGTAATTAAGTTTAATGATATTATTAGTGTGCAAGTGGATATACAATTTAATATAGAATATTTAGTTTAATTTGATTTTAGGGCTCATTATGGTTCTCTTGAGGCTTACATTGGTCATGGTGTGTAAATAGTTACATTATAATGAAATTGTTTTCTTTGAATATAGTTCTAGATTTCATGTTCACATATTATTCCTTGGAATATTGCTTATTGTGGTGTTTTAATTTTCGCAATAGATAGATTATATGCCCAATGATTAACTATAGACCATAGTAATCTAATTTATGAAGACTTGTCTCAATGAATCTTTTAAATTACATATATTTAATGAGGAATTATTTACCCATTTTCATTATAAATAACCCATTGATATATAAACTAACTTTGATAACTTGAATATCTATAAGAAAACATTTGAAACTTTGGTGGAAATAATCACAACCTACCTATCCTATAATCATTTGGAAGTTTCTTGGCCCTGTATCACTAGTAGATCCTAAAAATAAGGGGACACTTTTATCCCATGAATTTTGACTACTTTTGTTCATTCAAAAAATTAATTCATAACTATGTCTGAATGAGTCATAATTTTAGCTTAACAAAATATTCAAAATATCACATGGGACCCTCTTAATTGAGCATATAAATTTTATTTTCTATTTCATGCATTTGTATGAATCATAGAGTTAAATACTTCATATAATATTAAAATTTAATATAGATATGAGATATGGTATGATAAAAGTATCCCTCACTAGCCTACCTATAAGAATTTACTTTATGGTACACTGTTGAGAATTTTAGTTGTATGATTGCCACATTTCATGCATATTTAGTTCAAATTATAATCTAGTTAACCATGTTATTAATTTTAAATTCTAGTTTGACTATTTAAAAAAAAATTATTTCATTCAAAATGGCATTTGTATACTCTATGTTTCTATTGAAAATAAAGATTTATTTACGTTTTGGGATTTACTTATAGCAGATTTTATTTTTGAGTTAAAATTGGTTTTAAAATTCTCATGTTAAGTCTATGTAATTATATGCTTTTCTCAAGCATGATTCTTGCTTTGATGGATTTTGGTTTTTGAATAACCCATTGACTATTTCCCAAATTTTCTTTTCCTTTGTCTTTTTTCAAAGAAATGGATATCCTGTATAATCAAATATTTTCAAACCACTAAGTCCCTTTAATGTTTCTAAGCACTAGAACCATACACTTGTCAAAAACTTACTAACCCATAGGTGACATCAATAGATTTCATTTTACAATAATTGTCAGGTGAGATGATCAATGAGAGTTATCCAATTGTCAAAATCCAAATAACTTGAAGGTGACATCAATAGAGTTCCTTGTACAATCATTATTAAGTAATCATAGCAATGAGAACCATCTATTATCTATTTAATTTTTCACCCCTAGGAAGGTTTTTAAATCCTTTCTAACTAGGTGATAGCATGGAATCACTTCTAGGTTGTTGGTGGCCTAATTGGTGAAGTGAATCTATAGATTGGGATAGATCCCTTGATGCTTCACCCAAGAATATAACTAACCTATTGAAATTGAAAAGAAAAGGAATAGAAAGGGACTAAAACTAGTAAGAAAACATGAAGCTGATGCACCAAATATAATTCCCTCTACTTTCCAATGCTTACACTATGAAATGACAAGTTTACAATCTAATTATTACATCATCAAGATAGCTCCTACCACATAAGTGTTTTTATATGAAGGTTATGAATATTAAAATATATAAGGAAATCATTCAAGAGTTGCAAGTGTAGACACTAATGACATTTCAACACTTAAACTTAGTAAACCATGTGATACACTTCATATGACCTATAAAAATATGATTAACTCAGAGGCATGAATGGAAAGGACAAATGCAAGGAAGAAATCTAACTATATCTAACATTCATCAAAAATTCATCTCAAAATCACTAAATGTAAGACTAATAAGATGTAATTTAGCTTGAATTTTATTTCAAAGGCTATAACAAGTATCAAATTTGTCAAGGCTTTTCCATACACATTTAGAGGTTACATCAAATGCCTTTCAAGGCCTCATTTATAGAAGAATAGAAGGGAGAGATAAGGATAGGACAAGAAGATAAATCATGAATTGTTCTTCATCATGAAATGAGTTATAAAATAGAAATAAATTGACACCAAGCCTAATTAGAATGTGTTGACTCTTGTTCTTTAACCTTTTAGGCCATGTGTTAGTGAAGCTCTTCATGAGAAATGGTGTAGAAGGCCATTTTGGTAGTTATGATGCTCTTCAATCTAACTTCCATCCCAAGGAGTTACACCTCTAATTATTTAAGGGAAATTAAAAGTTATTCACTTGACACTTGGCATAGTTGAGAAACTTGTACTCTCACCTTTCCCTTTGCAATGCTTCTTCACCCCTTAAGAGTTACATTTAAGCTTAAACTTAATGGTTTCCTTTCATGCCTCATATTTTCTATCAAGGTCTAACTTATAAAGTAAAGTCTATTTTTGTGCTTTAGATACCTCCAACATGGTTTGTTTCTTCAAGTAAGGTACTATAGTAGTTCATATAGCCTTTGTTCAAGAATTAGGAGCCACTACTTCTTGAGGCCATATCGGTCACCTTTCATCATTTAGGCCTACTCGACCCCTTCTAGACTATGTTATCACTATGTAATATTCTTAAATGACTTTTAGAGAATTAAAAAACTTCTACCTTTACTCAATAAACCCCTATAAATAGTTAGGAGGGCTTGTTGACCTCAAAACCCTAAAAATAGGCTCAAAAGGAGATTTTTAGGCCATTTTATGTACAACCTTAGCTCACACGTGCCAACATTATACTCTATTAGATGACTAGGGGAGGTATAGAGATTATCCAAGTGGTTTTGAAACCATTTCAATTGATTTTAGGTACTTTATGAGATGATCTCCTCCATCAAGTCTTGTTTAGGGTTTAACAAGGATTTTAGATGCACTTGAAGTCTTATTGATAGTTCATAAAGCTATGGGATTTAATTTCTAAAAAAATACCATGAATATCATGTAGACAAACCTCCCTTCCTTTCACAATGTTCTCAATATCCCATGCACCTCCTTGTATAAGTTTATACATACTAAAAGTCACCATTTTAGTAATGTAAGCCTGAATGTATACTAAGAGAGGTCATTTAACATGATAGGTTATAAAAATTCTTGTTTTGGGTTGGAATCACTTCAGTGAGGTCTATTCCACTTACCTTGACATGAAAAAATGGTTTCATAAATGAATTAACCCTATTAATTCATTAAAACTTGGATTAGTCATTTGTTAGTGATTATGGATAGTCCCATGTGAGTGACCCTAACCACCTATATATCACACTTTGCCTAAATATTGCAATGATTTAAAATTAATAGGATATTTAACTAAGGCCTTATTCACTTATGTAAGTCTTAATTATTGAATCTTGTATATTTTTTGCTCAAGTTTTTCATGTTGATTGAACAAGCCTATAGATGATTGTTTAGGCTTCTTGACTGCACACCTTGAGAGTGGATCCTCCTCATTTGTTTATTGGAATTTTGGTTGTCTTGTAAAGTATTGGAAGGATCATTTATACTCTCATTGACCTTTAACAAACCTTCCTCTTGATTTAGGAGCATCACTACCCAATGTAAATAGTTTCATGTTTTGAGTCTCAGGTGGTGGTCAAGTCCATATTGAGTTTGTAAAAGTCCATTTTATATGTCTAAATCCTTAATTAATTCATGTAACAAGTAATTTATGGTAATTATTCAAAGTTATAGAAGAATTTACATAGGTAGTTTCCAAGTTAGTCATAGGAATTGAAATCTTTGAAATATATGTTTTTTGTTTTGTATCGAATCATGAAGAAAAATTTAGATGAAGGGAAAGGGGTTGGATTCAAGAGATAAAGTAGATGAAACAAAATAAAACATATATAAAGTTATTAATTTTTAAATACAAACTATTGATAAATTCTGAGTTTTCTATGTACAAAAAGTTAGAAAGGTGCAAACAAAATGTATGAATTAAGCCTTAATAATTTTTTTTTCTCATTTTCATTCTTATAGAAATGGTAAAATGATTTTATTGAGTTTATGAAGTTGTTTATATCCTTTTAATTTCATTTCATATAAATGGATGAAAAATGTGTTTTAATAGACTTACAATCCCTTATTTGAATTGGATTCTATGATAAGAGATATGGTATATGTAGTTCATGTGAGTAAGATTGTTATTTAGTTTTGTGGAAGACATAAATTATATAAAGGTATCTATATTTCCTCTTGTCAATGTTCATTATGTATTTTAAGGTAATTTAATGGAAAATATTTTCATAGAATTAAGGTGAGCCTACATGTTTTGGTATTCCCTGCCAAACAATTCTACATAGTGGTCCAATAAGATTTGGAATTTTGATAGACTATGCTTATATATAATGAGAGGACTTATTTTAGTGCTCATTAGGTATTTTAATGAGGGTTAATATGTTTCAATACTATCTAATGAAAGAAACTAGTAGGAGGCCTGGAGGACATGTAATGAATAACATAGTTAAACAAACTTTTTGATAGAAAATGTGAATAGAGGTTAGGGCATGAGGATTCTTTACTTGGAAGTATGTGTCGATGAATAAATGTGAGTATTATTTAGAGGTCAGTAAATTCCCATTTAGTTTATAATAATTTAGAAATAAATAGACTCCAAGAGTATTTTCATGGTGTAAGTAGATCGTGACTGAGTGAATAGTCAATTATAAATTTCTATAAATCTATCTATGGAGACCCCAAGACTGTAAGTGAATGCTTTGAAAGTTAGACAATGATAGTACAGATCCTTTTCAATAATTAAATTATCTATTATCTTTGAATAAAAATTAAAACCTAAAAATTATGCCTCTCATATTCCTTAGTATGCAGGGAACCCTATTTCTATGGGAAGAATAGGCTTAGAGAATTGTGTGTTACTATGGGCCATGAAATGAAAGATTGTTAATGATATTGTGAATGGTTGTTACCATGGGTAGAGGTAGTTGATATCAAATATAGTATTTAGAGGTTAGTAAATGGTTAAATGGGTTCCTCAAGACTATAATGAGGATCTTAAAAAATATATTAACATTGTATACATGAAAATGAATCCATTGAATCTTGTAATGTACATAGAACTAATGATCTATTTATCAAAGAAGTGAATAGTGAGACAAAGGTAAATGGGAATGAGAGTGAATTGACTATAAATTTGTTGTAAATTAATTATATATTACATGTATCAAATATAGATTATGAAGAGTATTTGTCTATAGATCTACATCACCTCTCCCCTCACTTTACACCATAGGTGTATTTTCTCCAATTTTGCCTGTGACTGGCCTATAGGTGTTTATTAGGCCTAAAACTCTTTTTGTTGTATGTTAACCTTGATAAGATATTTTTTTACTCTATTTTACTTTAAATTAGTGACTTAAATGGTTTAATATACCCTTAATTCCTAAATGAGGCAAGGAGTTCCTTTAGTAAGCTCAAGGCACTCTTTTGGTTATAATATTTTGATCTCTTGGTCAAGAATGTGGACCTACAGGTCTAAAAACTTGTAGGTATAAGTTCACCTTAATTTTGATCATTTATGACATGTATTTTATTCTCCCTTTCCATTTAATAATTTCATAAATACCTATAACCAAATTTCAAGGTTTAAACTATTTTCAAAACATCTGAAATGCCTTTAATCACCTAGCCTTGCTCACACAATCTTGTTTGGTTTCCCTTTGGGCTAGATGATCTACTAAGGCATGGGGATGGTTTATCTTGAATTATTGATCTGAGTAAAATTTTAGGTGACAATTTGGGTGATGGTTTTACCCCAATTGGTGGTAGACCATCTAGGAGCCATAACTTTTGCACCATAGCTTTGTTTGACTCCCCGTTTCAATCGTTAGAAACATAAAAATGAGGGGAATGTTGTGAGATGTCACTAAGATCTGCTCAATGAGTTTTGACCCCAAAAAACAAATGGAAGTGCCCTAAATTTTAATTTTATTAGTGCAATCTAAAAATATTAAGTTTCTAAAAATAGTAATTCCTCAAATTCTATATTGTTGTAAATCATGGAAGTCAAACCACTTAATCTCCCTCAAGATTGGTGACCTTCTGCATCCTCTTCCTACCTTAAGAACATGTATAAATTAATATGTAACCTAAAATGGAAAGGGGGACACTTATTATTAGAGATAGGCATATGTTTGGGTCTACAAATTTGATCATTAAAACATCTCTTCTCAGAGATAGCATTATTATAATTGTGTTGTTCATATTTATTGAATTATCTTTCAACTAAAGCTTCTGATTTTTGGATTAGTGGTATCAGAGTGGTTTGTATTTAGAGTGTATGATATTGAGGATGAAGTCAGATTATAGGAATCTTGGGTGGAAAATAGAACTAGTAGACTATCCACATGTTCACTCCAAACAACCTCAAATGGCAGACAACATTGAGACAACTGATCCTTTCAAGGAAATGGTGAATGAATCCCTCTAGCAGCAACAAGCACATATGCTACAACAATTTTCCCAAATTATCCAACAAATATTGATAGGAAATTGTAGCTCCTCATCTACACCCCCACATCCTTTCAATGGCCCAACACCCTTCAAGGTTTAGGTGAATTTTGATATCCCTACATTTGAAGGGAAAATCAATGTTGATGTAGTAAAAAATTGGTTGGATCAATTGTCTTCATATTTTTCTATAAATAAATTAATTGATAAATAGAAGATCACTTTTTCTCTATTGAAAAAAACATTGCCTATCAAAAATTGGTGGGAAGTGTACAAGAAGAGATTCAGTACATATGATATTGGCCTTAAGGTGGAACCTACATGGGATGATTTGATAAAAGATATAAAGGAAGAATACTACCCCATTGGAGCATATGATGATCTATATATAGAGTGGCAACAAATTTTCCAAGGTATGGAATAGTCTGTTCAAGATTACATTAACATTTTTCATTCTCTATCTATGAGATTGGGCATCTAGAAAAGTAAGAAACATAAGGTTCTCAAATATCATGGTGGACTACAATGGTATATATGGGGGGAGATGTAACTCTTCAATATAGAAACCCTCAGTGAGGCATACAAGTTCATGGTGAAGATTGAGCAGAAGCATGGAAGAATGAATACAAAGAGTCAACCTAAAAAATGGAAAAGTGACAAAAAGGGCTAAACATGAGGCCAAAATTGGAAGAAAAAGGAAGGGAAGACTAGGAAATGGTGTGATTACCATAAATATAGAACACACTCCAAAGAATAATGTTGAGTCATCAAGTCCCTACTTTCTGAGTCATAATATTCAAAATCTACTACTCTACCTCTTACACACCCTACAGTTAAAGAGGATAAACAAGAGATTATAGATTTTGAGCTTGATGTCATTGTTACTTCATCACAGACCCATGAAGAGGGGCCAAATGATAAGGAAAGGTTGTTTCACTCTAAGTTATGGGTGAAAGGTAAGCCTATGCATTTCATTCTTGATAGTGGGAGTAAAAAAAAATTAATCTCTGCTAATGTTATGAAAATCCTAAATTTTTCCATAAAGCCTCATCCAAAGCCATATAGTATTGGATGGTTGAGTCTAGGGAGAAACCTTCATGTCACCCACCAATGTCTTCTCTCATATGCAATAAAACCTTTCCAAGATGAGGTCTTATGTGATGTGGTCAATCTAGATGTTTGTGATGTACTCTCTGGTTAACCATTCATGTATGATTGACATGGAATCTATGAATCAAGAACTCAAAGGATCACTCTCACTCTTGGAATTAGAGGTACCACCTTCTACATCTATCTCCTTGATTAGTACCAAGAAATTCATTCTCATGGTGGTCAAGCCATAAGAATCCAAAAGGTCCAATGTTGCAACCCTAATTACACAAACAACATAAAAATAAAAGCCAATAGATAACAAGATAAAGAATTTCATAGCCTTCCATCCACATACTAATGGTCAGATAGAAATGGGGAATAATTAGGCCCTACACAGCTCCATAAATCATAGCTCCACAAAGCATAGCTCCATAAAGTATAGTCCATTCCAATTATGCATCAAGAATCAAATCAAAACACACCTGCCACACTTGATGACAAATCTTGATGTAATGGGGACCATTTCTTCTCAAGGAGGGAGGAATAATCGAAGCAACATTTTAGGTGACAATTTGGGTGATGGTTCTACCCCAATTGGTAGCAGAACTTTTGGAAGCCATAACTTTTGTACCATAGCTCCGTTTGACTCACCATTTGAACCATTTGAAAGCTAAGAATGAGGGGAACATCATGAGATGGAATAGAGCTTTACTCAGTGGGTTTTGAGCCCAAAAAACAAATGGAAGTGCCCCAAATTTCAATTTTAATAGTGCAATCTAAAAATAGTAAGTTTTTAAAAATAGTAATTCATCAAATTCTGTATTGTTTTAAATCGTGGAAGTCAAACCACTTAATCTCCCTCAATATTGGTGACCTTTCACATCCTCCTCCTACCTTCAAAACATGTATAAATGAATATGTAATCTGAAATTGAAAGGGGGACATCTCTTCTTATAGATAGACACATGTTTGGGTTTAATAATTTGATCAATAAAACATCTCTTCTCAAAGGTAGCATTATTACAATTGTGTTGTTCTTGTTTCTTGAATTATCTTTCAACCAAAGCTTCTGGGTTTTGGATCAATGATGTTTTGTTATTATAACTAAAAATAGTCAAGGTGTGGATTATCATTACTCCTCATACCTTGGACTTCCTTCCAACCTAATGATCAAACCAAAATTATCATCTTTTCCTCATATAGTGCATACAGGCATGCAGGTGTCTACTTTAGGCCTAACACCTACTTAACATATAATATGATGAAACATTCTTATATTACATGAGTTTGAAATATATTTGAGGTAAATATGAAACTTATGTCACTATTTTAAGACATTTTTCTCATGAGGCTCTGTGTAAGAACCCAATATTGATGATCTTAAACTTGATTCCTAGGGACTGTACTTCTTCACATTTGGTTCTTAAACCTTGAATTAGCACAAACATGCTAATTATAAGAAATAGAGAAATTGATAAGGGTAAAAAGGGGGATGAAATTATATATAATATAAATATAAAGGTATTGAATGAATTCAAACCACCCTTTTCCTCTCAATGACCTCAATAAGGTCTATTCTTGCTTAAGACTTGTAATAGTCTACTAAGTGCATGATCATAATTTATTTTTCACCATTTGGCCTACTTGATGGTTGGAAAAGACTTTAATAAAAAGTATGAAAATTTAAAAAGTTAAGAGAGACATTTTATTTCATTATTATCAACATTTTTAAGATTCAAATCACTTCAATCTCTCTGCATACTTGACTGCCAAACAAAAATAGTGAGAAGGTGCATTTATCTTGTCAAGACAAACATATGCATAGCTAACCAGGTTGGATTTGATCTTGGAAGTTGTTATATATATATATATATATATTGATAATTAATAAAGGATGAAAACATACATTATCAGCCCAAACTCTGCCTGTAGCTTCTCAAATGGGTCTATAGCTCTTGAAAATAGAGATTTTCCCCTATCTAAACTTGCACATGATAAATAGATGATGTATAATTGTTTTATATGGATAATATAGTCATAAATTATCTCATTAAGTCATGAATTTTAAACAATGATATCAATAATGACTTGAAACCATTGAAAATTGAGCCTATTGGGTTTGAAGTCATCTTTCTACACCTTAACTTCTTAATGATTGTTTATAAAGATAAGGAACTTAATCAAATAACTAATGACATAAATTGGAATGGAAATAAGTTCCCATTGTTTCCAAAAAATATTTATATCCAACTCTCTCTCTCTCAATTGAGTACTGATGCAAAACCATTTACCATTCTAAGGCTACCAAGAAGACCTAGGAAACTTGATGGAAAAATGACAAAGGTTTTTGCTTCATTTGGCTCTAAAACTCCCTCTATTGAAATTATTTGGGTTTGAATAGAGTATTATGATCCTTTTATATGTTTATACATTTCCCTTAAATGGAAAACCTCTACAAAAATACTTCCATGGCTTGTTTTCTTTCAGAATTTTCTTGTTATACCTTTTTGACCTATTAGAGCTGATATACTAGGTGATCATGGAGCCTTCCCTAACCTATATATATATATATATATATATATATATATATATATATATATATATATATATATATATATATATATATATATATATATATATATATATATATATATATATATATGCATCAAATCATTTTAATATTCCTTTATCCTAAAACTTATTCATTATCTCCTATTTAAACACTAGAAAATGATGTTTTGGCAGTTACAAAGAGGTTCCAAAATTGGAAAAGTAGTATCAAGACATTTTGGATAATATGTATAGTCAAGTACATATATCATGACATTTCATAAATGTTATATTATTTAAAATTCCCCTATCCAATAAAATAAACCTTCACATTTGATATTTACTAGTAAGTCTCATGTTACATTGGAGTATATCATAAGACTAAGACAAAAGAAATACCCTTAATATTTCCAAAACTACCTTAATTTCTCCGAACTTTTTGAAAATGAAATGTAATCAACTTATTATTTTTTATCCTTGGTATATTTTTTTGGCTTGGAAAACATTTATCCTTTGGGGGATCACCATTCTTATTATTTGATCATGGATCAATATTTACTTTGAATTCACATACCAACCTTAACTTTGACAAAGTTACCTTAATCTATGCTAATCACATGAAGAAGACTATGTTGAATGACCATTGATGATAAGACTAAATGACTTGACCTTGTTTTCAATTAGACCATCCTATAAGGATTTTTAAGCTACCAAGAATGACATAATTCCTATCATCTTGAGACCATCCATGACCAATAAAAGACCTTTATGATGGATATCAAAAATTTTAAGATGATGATGACCAAAATTTTGAATGATACTCATCAATGGTGGATAATTTTGGCTAACCTCTTTAGTGACCTCTAGGGATTGCATGCTTGATATGCATCTAGACTAGTGTCATTAACAATCCATTAGGCTATGGGGTCATGAATGCTACTTGAATTTAAGGTAAATTGAAAAATGAACCTAAATAAAGACACACACACCACACCCACATGTGTAATAATACACTTAGAGGAAGGACAACAACATAAATTAAACAAATAACTTTTGCTCTTAGAAATTAGGGAAAACAAAGACCTACTCTACTATATACAAAGATGTAAAGATGACCTTAGTACCATGGTTTCAAATTTATCCCATTGATTTGTATACACAAATATTCTCCATCAAAATTTAGAATTTGAAAGGCATTATGTTATTTGCAACCAATGACAACATAAGTCCCACTCCACAATGTATTAAACTTGATATGCTTACCATTTTTTGTCCTATCCTCATCCCACTTCAATATAAGATCTCCTTCTTGATATTCCATTTAAATAACCATTTATCAATCTTCTTAACTTGGGATTGATGGCATTATATGGTATGCATAACATGATTTATTATCTCCTCTAAGGCCATCAATTATATCAACCTTATTTCCATGGGATCACTCTCCATCATCTCAAGTTGATGATTTAACTCTAGGACTAGTATTCAAAGAGAAATGGGTACCTTGGCCTCTCTACCATATACAAATATATAGGGTGAGTTTTCGATAGCCCTCTTGGGGGTGATCCTATCAACCCATAGGGTTGTCCTCAACTTGGGGTGACAAGCTCTTTGATTTTATTCCACTATCCTCTTAAAGACTCTAACCAATTTTTTATTGGTGGACTCATCTACCCCATTCTCTTGAGGATAGTATTTGGAAGAAGAAATTAGATAGATGTCATGCTTGAGATCCCACTTAGTTGTTCTTGCACCACTAAATTCCATTCCTTATTATAAATTATTGTTGAAAGAACTCAAAATATAGTCTCTAAGACTTCATATAAGTCAATAAATAAATTTTCATTATATTGCTTGAGATATATTACTTTCACCCACCTTGTGAAATAATCAGTAGCTATAAACACCCATTTGTGGATAACACTTGAAGGGGTATTTATCATGGTAATAAAATTAAGACCCCATTGCATGAATGGATAATCCAATTCAATAATATAAAGAGGAATGGATGCAAGCCTTTTTTTACCTATGAAAAATTGATACTTTTGACACCTCCTTACCTATTCATAAGAGTACTTAAACAATTTAGGCCAATAATACCCATCTCTCATTAATTTTTTTGTTGTGATCTTAGGTGTAAAGTAACCTCCTACTAGTTCATCATGAAATTGTTCTAATAAATTGTCAATATTATTAGATTAAACACACCTAAACAACATCCCATTAATATCCCTTAAAAATAATACTCCATTCATAAGAACATAAGATATGTACTACAATCTAAAGTATCTTCTCTTTGTTATATCGAAACCTATGGGACACTCACCTTTTAGAAAAAATATTACCATATATTATATATAAAATAGATGGAATGAAGGTAAATTTATATTAGGATCATATTTTAATACCAAAATGGCCTATTCTTCTTTAAGTTCTGATGCTAAGTGTTCACATAGCCTCTTCCTCTTATCATCTTGGTGGCCTTGACCTCTACATCATACTCCATGACCTTAGTTATCCATCTATCCATTTTATCAATTAAATAATTTTCCAAAAGGAATTATATTATGCTTGGATGAGCCACCATGACATTAATCTTGTTATTGGACACCATATGCCTAAATTTATTAAGGCTTCTTATGATTGCCAACACTTGCTTCTCAATAAAGGTGTACCTTTCTTCATATTCTTCTATCCCTTAACTAAAAAATGCTATAGGATACCTAATACCTTCACTATTATAATGAATCAACATGGGTGACATGGTTTTCAAGGTTAAAAAAATCATACAAGAATAAATCATTTGATAAATTATGATTGATCAATGTAGGTGCTTATGTAATGGGTTGCTTAATAGCCTCAAAACTATTTTTTCATTCTTTGGTCCAATTGAAGACTTTGTTATTGTTAAAAATGGCTGTAATAGGGTTTAAAAGGTTGAAAAAACTAGGTATGGACCTTATAAAAAAGTTAATTTTCTTAATAATACTTTTCAGACCTTTCTTATGCTTGGGTAAAGATAAAGCCAATATGGAACTCACACTTTCAGGATCTATAGTAAGCCCATCCTTGGAGACAATATAGCCTAATAATTACCCTCATTAAATTTAAAAACAAACTTATTGGGGTTTAGAGAGATCCCATATTGTCTACATCTTTCAAAAATTAGTCTAAAATGAGATAGGTGATCACTGGCATTCTTTGAGAAAATTGTTATGTCATCAACATAGATTAGCACCATTTCATTAATCAAGACTTGAAAATACACATCCATGACTCTTTTAAATGTTTCCCATACATTATATATCCCAAATGGTATTATTTTATAGGCATATTTTCCCTATTTAGTAGTAAAATCTATCTTATATTCATCTTCTTTTTTCACCAACACTTGATTGTACCCTGAGTAGCTATACAAGAGATAGAAGTGTTGAGAAACTATAACCACTTTAATAATTTGATCCATGGAGGGTAAGGGATAATTATCCTTCAATTACACCCTATTCAAATCTCTTAAATCTACACATAATCTTATCTCTCTAGTCTTATTTCTCACAGGAACTAGATTAATAATCCATGAAGAGTTCTTAATAGGGAATATGATACTTGACTCTATCAACTTAGTTACCTCTTTCCTCATTAGAAGATCAACTTTAGGATGAATAGGCATTTATATTTTTATTAAAATCTTTGAATTTATATCAAGATCTATTGTATTTTGGGATAATTTAGGATCAAACCCCTTAAAATCATTATATTCCTAAGTAAAGATATCAAAAAATAATTTACACAACTCAACAAATGCATCTCTCTCAGTTAAAGTACATACATTTTCAATATTAATAATCTTATCTTTGAATATGGTCACTCTTTAATAATTTTTTTCTTTTTTAGACATGCTCAATTTTTCCTTTCTCATTTAATCACTCTCATTAAATATGTTTGCAAGAGTTACCAACCCTTTGGGAAGCTTATTGGATCTTAATTTCAAAATTTGATCTCCATATTGATGCTATAATTTATCCTAGTTTTTACAAGAGAACTTAGTTTCTTATTAAAATAAACATGTTATTTTATTATCACATGCAAAAACTTACCAATTGACATCATTATATGGTATTTATGGCCTTACTACCACCTTGATATGTGGTTGAGTTTTTGAGTTCTTGACATCATTAATAATGTCAAATTGAGCTCCCACTGAATCTAACCTATCAATAATTTTATTCTATAATCTTGGCCTAATTATATGTTAAGGGCCCTAAAATATTTAATAAGATACCATACCCTATGCTTTTAGGACTTCAAAAATGGATTCCTAGTAGCACTTTTACCTTTTACTTGGTGGAATACTCGTTCACTATCTCCAAAAACTTGTAATTGCTTCACTCTTTCTTTTTTTTCCATTGAATCCCATGTATAATATCCTCATACTCAATTTCATACAAGTAAAACTAAACTAAAATCTAATTGTAGAATATTACTTCTCATTTGAATGAGAAACTAGCACTACACCTGCCCCTACGCCATTCTTACTTCTTGAACCATCAAACAATAACTTTCATAGACCATCATTATCTTCACTTAAGGTTGTAACTTATTCATGCAAATAATAGACACGTATACTAGCTTCTTCAACACCTATATATGGATCATAAGCATGGTTTTCTACTCTCCACACATTAAGCAAAAGATTTGATATGTCTATAAGAGGTACAACTGGGTCTTGATCATTAGGATGATCCTCTTCATTTATGATGGTGAAATTCAAATTTGAGATGTTTGGCTTATATAGATCAAGATGAAATTTAGATATAGGTTTAGATATGATTGTAAATTTTATACCATATCTAGTTTTAAAAGCCATGTATGACCAATTAGATGATAAGTAACCCCCAATCTTGGTAGTGAAGTCTCTTGACAAGCATACAGAAAAGTAGGGTGGAAAATTCACTACAACATCTTGAGAAATATAAAAATTAGAGAAATAATTAAGAGTAATACTCAAACCTTTGATCACACTCACGGTCTTGGTAGCTAAACCATCCAATTATAATACACCTTTGGTATTAGGATCATACTTTAGGTCTAACTTATCAGCTATTTGTTTAGGAATCATCGAGATACTTTCCCGACTATCTATCATGAAATTATGTTCTAATAAATATCTAATTATCAAAAGAATATAAAATGGAGGTTGTTTAGCATCCTTGCTTGGTTGCCCAGTAGTAGGTGAAGTGTTTATGAAAAATAAACTCTCTCTCTCTCTCTCTCTCTCTCTCTCTCTCTCTCTCTCTCTCTCTCTCTCTCTCTCTCTCTCTCTCTCTCTCTCTCTCTCTCTCTCTCTCTCTCTCTCTCTCTCTCTCTCTCTCTCTCTTGATGATGTTTTTGAAACACTGAGTTTTGAAAACTCCTCTTGAAATATATCCATTTTCTCAGGGAGAGCCAATGTATTCAACATAGGAATACTCAAATTCAACCTCTTCATTTGGTCTACAATGTTAATGCAAGAAATGCTAACCCTTGGTACTACTATAAGAGTTATCATACTATTTTGAGCTTGCATAGGTTGAGGTATATAAGCACCCTTTACATTCTATTTTTTTTTGAGTTTATTTGAACTTAAGAGATGTGTTAGTCTCTCTTGTTCCTTGAGACTAGAAATCATAGTGGCTACACCCTTACCCATCTCTTGAGCATCATCAATTTTTCTCCATTTGGACCTTATATTGGCTGCTATCAAATTATCACTAGTCTTACTTGTGCCTCCTAGCTGATTGACTACACACCAATATTCCTCTTCCAATTAACTAATGTATAATCAAATTAAACTTGATCTCCATTAGTCCTTTCAATATGAGTAATTTTAGCTTGTGTCATAGAATTAATTATTCCATTTTATGCCATACAAGCATGATTAAGCACTTCATTCTAATTAGAAGACTAATTATGAGGTTGATCCCATTGAAAATACCAATCATGCTCTTGTACAAAGTTGTTTTGAGTAGGTGCTAGAGCTTTAAAGGTAGAGGCGACATTTGGATTGTAACTATTATATTGTCTAGCATTGGTATTATACCTGTACCCTTGGGAATTGACTTGAAAAGGTGGTATATTTGGCTAATGGGAATGATAATATTAATATTGATCTTGGTATGGTCTATAAGTTTGATTTAGCTACCTCTTCATATCCACCATATCATTTGAAATAGTCTTGGTAATGCTCTATCTTCATTACTTGCTTTATTTGGTTGACTAAGAGTAGTCAACTCATGACTAAATAGTGTGGGAATGGGAGAAAGAGTTTGAGTATGGGGTTATATATTATTAAATAATGGCATCAAATGTCTTGAAGATGTATTTATAGCTTGTATGAGGTTATTTTTATCATTGATGGCAAGATCATAGGCCTCAGGTAAGGTCTCTCCTCCCATGGATTATATCATAATAGCCATGTCACTATTAAATTCCTTGAGATAGTAGAGGAAAGAAGAATTTGTATTAGGTATCATAATAATTGGGATACTATCCCATGTTTTTTGAATCCTAGAATTGAATTCTAACATCAATTCTTATGGATTTCACTTGATGTTAATTAATTGTTTAGATAGAGATAAATGACTACTCTGGTCTTCAAACCTCTTAATCAACTTCTCTCTAAATTGGTCCCATGAATAAATGTAATTAGGAGATAAGGTTATATACCAATTCAAAATTTCCCTTAAATGAGATTTACAATAACTTAATGTCCTCATTCTCATCAGTGGTACTGTGAATACTATAAAAATTAGACATATCTCTAATGTGATTAATGGGAGTAATGGTGTTTTCTCCACTAAAGTATGGAACACTCTTGAGAGATTACATGGGATATCATCATGTATTTTAATTTTTATATGAGATCCACCATTAAAAGAGACAAATGTCAAGTTTCTAACCATCTGACTAGCTTTAGAAGAGCTAGGAGTGTAATGAAAATGGAGCTTCCTTCTAGGAGTCTTAATGTAAGGGGTAGAATAAAGGAATCTAATTATCTTGACTAAAAATGAAGGTAATTCAGTAAACTCAAAATAAATATCTTTGTTCCTTGACCTTGTAGTCACCTTTGGCATTAAAATTAGCTTTCTAGTTTACAACCAAGGGCTAAAAACTTGTTAGAGTTATTAGATGCTGCATGAAGGAGGCTATTATAGCTAAACATTTGTCAAGACCAACATAACTATTAAACAACCTTGTTTAAATTATGTCTCTTCAGGCATGTTAGAACTTATATCTATCTAATTTTTCACCCATATGAAGGTTGTTCAAGCCTCATTAACTAGATGATAGCATGGAATCACTTCTAGGTTTTGGGTGGCCTAATTATTGAAGTGAATCCCCTAGATTGGGATAACTCCTTTGATGCTTCACCTAAGACTATAATTAACCTATTATAATTGAAAATAAAAGGGATATAAAATGAATAAAATTAGCTTTCTAGTTTACAACCAAGGGCTAAAAACTTGTTAGAGTTATTAGATGCTGCATGAAGGAGGCTATTATAGCTAAACATTTGTCAAGACCAACATAACTATTAAACAACCTTGTTTAAATTATGTCTCTTCAGCCATGTTAGAACTTATATCTATCTAATTTTTCACCCATATGAAGGTTGTTCAAGCCTTATTAACTAGATGATAGCATGGAATCACTTCTAGGTTTTGGGTGGCCTAATTAGTGAAGTGAATCCCCTAGATTGGGATAACTCCTTTGATGCTTCACCTAAGACTATAATTAACCTATTATAATTGAAAATAAAAGGGATATAAAAGGAATAAAACTAGTAGGAAAAGATGGAGGTGATGCACTAAAAATAATTCCCTCTACTTTCCAATGCTTGTGTTATGAAATGACAAGTTTACAATCTGATTTTCAAAGCTTCAAGATAACTCCCACCACATAAATGTCTCTATATGATGTTTATGGATATTAAAATAGATAAGGCGATCATTAAAGAGGCCTAAGACTATAAACTAATGACATTTCAACACTTAAACTCATAAAACCATGTTATAGACTTCATATGACCTATGGAAAGATGATTAACTCACATAGAGACATGAATAGAAAGGACAAATGTAAGGAAGAAATCTAACTATCTCTAATATTCATAAACCATTCATCTTAAAATCACTTAATATAAGACTAATAAGATGTAATTCAACTTAATTTTTATTTCAAATGTAATAACAAGTATAAAATTTGGTAGGGATTTACCATACACATTTAAAGGTTACATCAAATGCCTTTCAAGGCCTCATTGATAAAAGAGTAGAAGGAAGAGAGAAGGATAAGACAAGAAGAGAACTCATTAAATGTTATTAATCATCAAATGAGATACAAAATAGAAATAAATTAACACTAAGCCTGCTTGTAATGTGTCCTCATCTTGTTCCTTAACCTTCTAGGCCATGTGTTAGTGAAATTATTCATGAGGAATGGTGTAGAAGGCCATCTTGGTAGTTTTAATTATCTTAAATTTAACTTCAACCCAAAGGATTTACACCTCTAATTATTTGAATAAAGTTACAAGTTATTCACTTGACACTTGGCATAGTTGAGAATCTTCTATGCCCACCTTTCCATTTGCAATGCTTCTTCACTCTTTGAGAGTTACATTTGAGCTTAAAATCAATGGATTCCTTTCATGCCTTATCTTTCCTATCAAGGTCTAACTTCTCAATTATATTTTATTTTTGTGCTTTAAATACATCCACCATGGTATGTTTCTTCAAGGAAGGTGTTTTAGTAGTTCATAGAACCTCTATTCAAGTATTAAGAACCACCTTCTTGAGGCCATATTGGTTACCTTTCATCATTTAGGCCTACTTGAACACTTTAGACCTATGTTATCACTATTTAATATTATAAAATGACTTTTATAGAATCAAAAAACTCATCCCTTGGCTTAAAAATTCCCTATAAATAGTTAGGAGGGCTTGTTGACCTCAAAACCCTAAAAAAAGGCTAAAAAGGAGCTTCTTTGACCATTTTATGTACATCTTTGGATCTCACATGCCAAAATTCTAATATACCATATGCCTTTTGGAGGCACATATATCATCTAAGTGGTTTTAAAATGATTTAAATCCATTTTAGGTAGTTTACGAGTTGATCTCCTCCATTATACCTTGTATAGCATTTAACAAGGGTTTAAGAGGCACTTGAAGTCTTAATGATTGTTCATAAAGTTGTGGGATTTAACGTCTAAAATAATACCATTAATCTCATATAGATAATATTCCCTTACTTTAATAATGTTATCAATATCCCATGCACCTCCTCATACAAGTTTACATGCACTAAAAGTTGCCTTCTTTGGCATTGCAAGCCTAAATGTGTACTTGAGAGAGGTCATTTGGCAAGATAGGTTATGCAAATGATTGTTTTGGATTATAATCACCTCTGTGATGTATATTACACTTAAATTTACATGAATAAATTAATTCCTAAAGGAATTAACCCTTTCAATCCATTAGAATTTACATTAGACCTTTATGAGGGATTGTGGGCAATCATATGTGTTTGACCCTAACCACCTCTATGTAGCACTTTTCCTCCATCTTGAAATGATTTAAAATTCATAGTATATTTAAAAAATGTCTTATTAACTTATAAAAATATTAATTATAATTTTTTTTTCAAAATTTTCTCAAATTCTTCATGTTGATTAAACATGCCTGTAGATGATTGTTTAGTCTTTTTAACTGCACACCTTGAGAATGGATCCTCCTCAACTATTTTTTGTCATTTTGGTGGTCTAATAAAGTATTGGAAGGATTATTTATACTATCCTTGACCTTAAAAAAATATTATTCTCCTTTCACTTGATAACATAGGTGCATTTTCTCCAATTATACTTGTGATAGGCCTGTAGGTGTCTATTAGGCCTAAAATGCTTTACATTATATGCTAACCTTAATAATATCATTTGTTAATATGTGTTAATATATATGAATTAATTAAATATTTTATTATCCCATTCATACCTAACTAAGGAAATTATTTCCTTTAGGAATCTCAAGACACTTTCTTGCTTGCAAGATTTTTATCTCTTGGTCAAAAATGTGGACCTACAGGTCTATAAACTTATAGGTCTACATTCACCTTCATTTTTATCATTTATGACAATATTTTAATATAATATGTTTTAGAATAATTTAATAAATCCCTTTGACCTATTTTTGAGGTTTAAACTCTCTTCAAAACATCTAAAATGCCTTTAATCACCTAACCTTCATCATATAGTCTTGTTTGGTCTCCTTTTGGGCTAAATGCTCTACCAAGGCATGAGGGTGGTTTATATTGAATGATATTTTGTTATCCAAACTAAAAATACTCAAGGTATATATTATAATTATTCCTTATACCTTGGTCTACCTTACAACCTAATGATCAAACTAAAAGGATCATCTTTTCCTCATATAGTGCATATAGGCTTGTATGTGTCTACTTTAGGCCTAACACTTACTTCACCTATCATATGATGAGACATAATTATATTACATGAATTTGAAATATATTTTATGGAAATATGAAACTTATTTCACTATTTTAATACATTTTTCTCATGATCTCTATATAATATCCCAATATTGATGATCTTGAACTTGATGCCTACAAGACTGTACTTCTTCACATTTAGTTCTTGAACCTTTAATTAGAAAAAGAAGGATACTTGGAGGAAATAAAAAACTTGAGAGGGTTTAAAAATGGGGATGAAATGTTTTATAATAACACTATGAAGGTATTGAATGCATTCAAACCACCCTTTTCCTCTCAATGACCTCAAGAAGGTTTATTCTTGCTTAAGACTTGTAATAGTCTACTAAGTGCATGATCATAGTTTATTCTTCACCATTTGGCATATTTCATGTTTGGATAAGAATTAAATAAAAATTATGAAACCTTAAAAATTTTATAGAGATATTTTTCCATTATTATCAACATTTGTATGACTGAAAACACTTCAACCTCTCCTCATAATTGACTGCCAAACCAAAATAGTGAGAAGGTGCATTTCTCTTGTCAAGACAAGCATATGCATAGAGAATCAGGTTATATTTGAGCTTGGAAGGTGTCATAAGGTATTAAATATATTTTTATAATCACTAAAGGATGAAAACATACAAAATTGACCCAAACTTTACCTGTAGCTTCTCAAATGGGTCTACAACTCTTGAAAATGAAGATTTTACCCTATCTAAACTTGCACATGCCAACCAAATGCTAGAGAATGCTATGAGAGGGATAGTATATTCCTAAATTATCTCATTAAATCATCTATTTTCACCAATGAGCTTAATAATCCTTTGAAACCATTGAAAAATGAGCCTACTAGGTTTGAAGTCATCTTTTTGCACCTTAACTTCTTAACTATTATTCATAAAGCTAAGGGACTTAATCAAACAACTAATGCCACAAATTATAAGGGCACTAGGGTACACTTATTTTCATAAAATATTTGGATCTAATTCTCTCTCTCTCCCCTCTAAGTATTAAAATAAAGCTATTGATAATTTTGAGGCTACCAAGAAGACCTAGGAAACTCAATGGAGGAATGACAAAGGTTTTTGCCTTATTTGGCTCTATAAATCTATATTTCGAATAGATTTGGGTTTGAAGAGACTATTATGATATTTTTATATGTTTATACATTTCCATTCAATGGAAAATATCTAAAAAAATACCTCCACGAGTTTATTTTTTTAAAAATATACATGTTCTACCTTTTTGAGCTATTAGAGTTGATGATCCAGGTGATTAAGGAGCCTTACTTGACCTATACGAATGTATCAAAATGTGCCAAATAATTTTGATCTTCATTTACCCTAGAAATTCCTCATTATATCCTATTTGAACATTATAAAATGATGTTTTAGTGGTTACAAAGAGGTTTCAACATTGGAAAAGTAGTATCAAGACATTTTGGAGAGTATGTATGGTTAAGTACATATATCATGACACTAAATGAAATTTAAGTGACTTACAAGACCCCTATCCATTGATATTAACATTCACATTTTATCTTTCCTAGTGATTCTCAAATTAAATTGGAGTATATCATAATACTAAGATAAATAAATAACTTAATCTTTCCAAAACTACCTTAATTTCCTCAAGCTGCTTGAAAATGCAAAGTAATCAACTTACTAGTTCTATGCATTAGTCTATTTTATTGTATTGGAACACATATCTTTCAAGGGTGACCATTCTTATTTTTTGATCATGTCTCAATATTGACTTTGACTTCACACATAAGCCTTAACTTTTTAAAACTTACCTTAATCTATGTTAAACACATGAAGAATACTATATTGAATGACAATTAATGACAAGACTAAGTGACTTGAACTTGTTTTCAACTAAACCATCCTAGAAGGCTTTGTAAGATACCAATAATGACATAATGCCTATCATCTTGACACCATCCATGACTAATATAAGACCTTTATGATAGTTATCAACAAAGTTAAGATCATTATGACCAAAGTTTGTAATGATAATCATTAATGGTGGCCAATTTTGGCTAACATCATCCATGTGTCAAAATATTGCTAACCTAGTGGTGATATTAGTATATTTCCTTGTACATTCATTACTAGGAGAGTGGAGTAATGAGAACTATCCACGTGTTAAAATCTTGTTAACCTAAAGATTACATCATCAAAGTTCCTTACAAGGTCAATTAGAGCAATGAGAACCATCCACATGTCAAAATCCCACTAACCCATAAGTGATATCAATAAATTTCCTTGTATAATAATTATCAATCAAATAGAGCAATAAGAACCATCCACATGTGAAAATATCACTAAGTTGGGAGTATTCCAACAATGTAAATCTCTAGGCTCCAATCCCCCAAGATTGTGCCACTTTTCACCATCCTAGGAGATTAGAACCCCAGGGTGATGGTAGTATTGAACTTAGGACCATGTGGCCCTCAGAAAGACATAAAAACATTAAAGGAGAAGTAGTGAAAAGCTGAAAAGGTGACAATTGACATATAATAAGACACATAAGTATCCCATCAACATACATGTCTAAATTTGATGGCCAGGGTAAAGACCAAGTGATAGGCAAGGGATGGATTATGTTTTAACAAAATCAAATATAATAAACATAGGATAATAGGTAAGTAAAAGATATAAACCTAAGCATTTTAGATCATTTATAACATAAAATCAGTTGAAAAGAACCTACATCACTTGTCTCATGAGCTAATCACAAGAAGGAAAAATGAAAATAAAAATGGAAATGGCTATAAGATTGGTGAATATCTAGGTAAATGAAGAGGCCAAAATTGATAATTATTTTCACATATCCAAGGTATAGTCAACCCAAAGGATAATAATATCATTATGTTTATCAAGAAAATTGAATTCATCTATTTATAGATGGGAGAAATCCATTTTTTAATATTTCCTAGGCATCAACATTTAATAATAAATTGATCATATGGACTGGGTTTTTTTCTCTTCTTAATGAGCATAAACATGTTGAATGGATGAAACTAGAGTATAGATCCATCACATTTATCATTGGGATTGATTCATAATAAAATATCTCCACCTATTTGGGTCGATGATTAGCAATTAAAATAAATTGAATACCAGATAGTTCTCATTATTCATAAGAATATTAAAGTGCATTGGATATTGAATCCACTTCCATGATTAAAGTTTTACCTAGGAATTATGCCATGATTGGATCTTTATAGAGACTATTTCAGATAATTTGGACTTATCTATAGTCCAACTGAAAAACAAATATCAAGAATACACCTATATTACTCAAAATTTTATTATTTTAAATTATCTCCAATCTAATAAATGGGGAATAGATCCAAATTATTACCATACTCTATGTGTGCAAATACACAAAATATAAAAACTATTTATTTTAAAATATTATCTCCTATCCAATTTAGGGACATAATTCTAAATTATTTGAAATAGTCCTTTGATCCTTCCTTGATGTGTTATCATAGAAGATCAATTTATAATTAGTTATTCCATTTAATTTTTGTATCAACAACATTTAATTTATGGTTGTACACTATAGACATGATGGAATAAAATTATCTATATAAGTAGCTTTGTCAAAATGTTTGAGTATCAAAACTTTGTTGTTATAATGTCAGGATTTCACCTACCCTTCCTACTAGTTTTGTCTTGAATGTTTGACAAACGTTTTGATTTGAGAAGTAATCTATGCAAGGAATTTATATGATATTATTGGTGTGTAATTGGATATATAACTATATTGTGTAGTATCTAGTCTAATTAGAATTGAGAGTTCATTATAGTTATCATGAGGCTTACATTGGTTATGATGTGTAAATAGATGTAGGATAATGCAATTGATTTCTTTAAATAGAGTTATATATTTAATGTTCACATATTATTCCTTTGAGTCTAGATTATTGTGGTGTTTTAATTTTTGTAATAGATAAATTAGATGCCAATGATTAAGTGTTGACCACAATAATCAAATTTTTGAGTATTGGAAGACATGTCTCAATCAAGGGTTTATATCTTTTCTACTTTACTCTTCCCTCTATTTTACATTTTTTAATGAGGAATGATTTACCCTCTTTCATTATAAATATCCCATTAATAGAGGAACCAACATTGAGATCTTGAATATCTAGAAGAAAACATTTGAACCTTCAGAGGCAAAAATGAGAGCCTACCCATGCTATAATCTTTTGAAATGTTCTTGGCCTGTAGATACTAGAATATCCTAGAAACAAGGGGAATCTTTTGTCCCATGCAATATTGACTTCTTTTTTTCACATGGTTAATTTATAACTCTTTTTTGAGTGAATTATAATATCAACCTTAAAAAAATTGGTGCTAGAAGGAGGGCCTGCTAAGTGCTATATTTTGGATCTTGTAGTCTTTCTAATTTTGAACCTCCACAAGATCTGATCTTATTAATTAATCAATACTAGTAAGTCATATTTATGCTTGTAGATTTTATGTGCTTCAAACCATACTAGCAATAGATTAGTATTTTTCACTCTAAAGTCTTCTTCAAGAGTCACACAGGTTGGAATGAGATTGGGACAAAAATTATTAATTGTTTATCCTCTTCAAGCACATAGACATCCTAGATATAACCAAGGTAGACCTAGGAGATTAGTTACCCAACCAAATCATCCCCATAGTTTGTAATCAATAGACCAATCTAAATGGTTTCCTGCTAACTAGTTGGATCAGCCATAATTAATTTTGGGGGTGTGCATGAATCACCCAAAAACCTTGAACATTATCTTCCAAAGTTCAATCCAAAAAATATAAGGATTATAGAAGATCACATTACATCCTATAAAATTTATCTTAAATTTATTGACGTGGAACATGAGGATGTATCTAATAGGTTATTTCCCTTCACCTTGCTTGATTAAGCTTATGACAAATTCCTTAACCTCCCTAAGAATTCAATTACAAGATGGAATCAATTGAATACCAAATTTTTATTTTAGTTTGGTTAGGTGGTAGATCCAAGTATATTATACTAGTAATTTACTTGCATGAGAATGGAATCTAATGAGCCCATACATAATATCAATGCACATTTAAAAAAAATGTATAGTAGGATAACTAATTTGTATAGGCCAGATGCCTGATTAGCCTTAGATCCATGGACGTCCACTTTTAAAAGGAGAGATCCAGTAGTCATTGACTTGCCTCTTGAATATGTAAAAGCAATCAAAGTGGATAGGCACCTCAACCCGTAAGGACACATGTTGGCTCACATCCCCAATGTTCTCCCAAACATGATAGCAATAAAATTAATCTAGCATAAAAATTAGAATGTTATATTGACTCAACCTCTTCCAAATATGAATTAGTTTCAATTGAATCATGCTGCCCTTAATTAGAATTTGGGATTATTTAATCTAGTTGGCAGTGAGGAAATGCCTCAATCTTAAAATCAAGCCTTAGTTCTAGTAATTGTTGACCAATTTTTGCCCAATAGGCAAAATTTTGGCCCCCTTCTACCTCTTGCTATTTTAGGCCATTTCTTTTGATTTTGCATAGGTCCTATAAAATCTATGGACTCTATAGGAATAGTTTCTAAGGATTCAGTAGTTCCCTACAGACTTCATGTTTCTACAGACTCAACTGGTTAGTCTTTTGGTGCAAGGGAAATAAGTTCATAGAATGCTAGGGTTTTCAATACTTTTTAGGCTCTTGTCTAATGGATTCAGCCCTGGTTCAAGCCTCAGTTCAATCTTCAAGACCATCACTCCTATTTCAATCGCTGGTTCAATCGGCACTTGGTTCACCCATCTGCAATTCAAATAGCCTTGTTTCAAGCTTTGGTTCATCCAGTTGGTTTAGTCATTTTGTTGAACTGGAAGGTTCAGTGGCTCCAAGTTTATCAACTTTGATTCACTTGGCATTGGCACGCAATGGTTAAACCGCTTGAACCATTGAACCATTTTTGGTTCAACGGCTTGGTTTAAGGGTATGCCCTTGGCCAAAAGGCAGCTCAAAGTTCAAATGCCCTTGTGGAGGGTAGGCACTTTAAGTAAAAAGGTGGCCGAAAGGATTTTAGATTTTTTGTTTAAGTCCCAAATTACTTTAGACTTTTTGTCTGAAGGAATTCCTTCAGAAAAAAAGTCTAAAGGAATTCAAGCCACAGTTCAAGCAAAGGCCAGGCAAAATATCTACAGACAAAAGTCTGTGAGAACCTGAGAAACATTCTGGAGGAGCTTAGTGACCCGTCAAAGGACCCCAAAGGGCAGGCACCCTTATGGGGGACTCTCAGCCCAAATACAAGGGTACAAAGCAAAGGCCGAGGGGTCACCTTCCCTTCGAGAAGGTGCTAGGAAGGGACTTCAAGCAAAAGGACCCACCAATAGGACAGGGCCTGAAGGAATTTGCCAGGGATGATGACATCCTAGAAGCCATCAAATTTAAGGAAGCAAATTAGCCATTGGTTTTCAAAGTGATGATAGCTGCATGAACATCAAATTTTATATAGTGGAATAGCCGTTTGTTTTCAACTAAAAGGAGTGCTAACCATGGAAAAGGCCCAAAAATGCAGTGACCTACCAGAAGATCACTCTGAGGGCCAAAGGAGCCAAAAAGAGACAAAATAGGGAAAGGACAAAGTGTCAAACATGGAGCAAATAGGTTGTCCAAGTGGCAAAGGGGAGTGTTGATTCAAGAAATTACTCTAGCAGGTGAAATAGTGGTTACAAATTGCAATTAGAGGATGCAAACAACCAACTATGTGACCCTTTTTTATTAATTTCATCTTTATGAGCAGACAAGCTACATAGGTGCCTTCAAGAAGTAGCCTCAATTAATGAGGAAATAACATGGCCATGTCAAAAAGGGATTGAAGTCAAAGCCAGGGTCGACACAACATTTATTTTTTAGGCAGCCTGCTCTTCCCAATGAGGGGATGCAAATGGGCCACTTGTAAAAAGGGGTGCCAAAAGGCCTCCTTTCTTCTCCTATATATTGAGGACTTGTCATTTGAGAAATATCTTCCACATTTGTAAGGCATAGCCCTAGCAAAATTTCACCTGAATCAATAAATGCATTTTTACCTCTCTCTTGGATAGATATTTTTGTGTATGTCTTGAGTGTTAGTTTGTGTTTAGTCATTGTTTCTTGATGCTTTCAGAGGTCCAACACCAACATATCTATTGTCTACAAGGTGCCATTTCTATAGATAACAAGGAGATTTATATCTAGAAGTGCAGAAATAAAAGAAATTACTTACAGTGTGCATCTCACATCACCTTTGGTGAATCTCTATTTTTTGTATTCTCCATGAAAGCCTCCCTACCAAGTCTCTTGCAGCTTGGTTCTTCTATCAAGTTTGAAGTGTATGTATGTGTATGTCAAATTTAAAGTGTGGATGTGAGAAGGTCGACTTATTTTGGTGCATCACCTCCACAGAGTAGTCTGTTTTCCTGCAATCTTTCTCCCTTTTCATCCCCCACCATTATACATACATACATACATAAATACATATATATATATAAATATAAATATATATATATATATATATATATATATTTGTGTGTGTGTGTGTGTGTGTGTGTGTTAGGACTTACTGGAATGAATATGATGCATCAAAGGGAGCTAGCCGTTATCTAGAGACTCTCCCCTCTAGCTTTGCTAGTCCCACAGGTGAGAGGGGAGTTTCCATAGTTGCGTGAAAAAGGCAAGAGCTCAGCCTCCTGCCAAGTGTGCAATCTTTTGCATCAATTTTTTTTGGCATGCCCAGTGGGATCAATTTGATAATTTAGTAAGGTTTTAGGATTGATGCTAGTCCTATTATAGCAAATCAAGATTTCCAGCATCTGGTGACTCCACTAGTAAGAGCTTCAATTTTCCAATCAAGACTAGTTTCTTAACCCTCTATGCCTAAAGTCACCACATGATTTGCTTCTAAAGGGGTTCCCTTCGATTTTGTTGAGTTGCCTTTGGACTCAGCAAAAAGACTAAGGTTTGAGATGACCCATCCTTATTCAACAAGCCACCCTCCCAAACCTATTGTAAGGGATGCATATGCAGTAGAGCCATAGTTACAACCCATCCCAGCTATGACATTGCCCTTTACGGCTTTTCATGGTCAGAGCCCCTTGAATCTCCGATGTTATGATCCAATATCGAGAACAACCCTAAAAAATGTACCTTCTTTTGATGGAGAGGGACCCATTATAGTCATCAAGCACATTAGGAATATTGCTAACATCTGCAATATTCACAATGTCATGGAGGAAAATATCACCATCAGATTGCTAGCATTGTTTCTCAAAGGCAAGGCTCTTGATTGGTACATGACCTTGCCTATAAATTCAATCCATTCCTAGAATGAATTGGGTAATTAGTTGATAGACCATTTTAGGGAAAAGAGTGATGGCCTCTCACTTGCTGAGTAGCTGACGACCATAAAGAGAGATCCACACGAGTATATGCAAGATTTCAACACATGATTTTAGAAGACTTGGGATAGAATCCCATTTTTGGTAAGACCGACTCCTAGCTATGCTTTCTTGTATTATTTAAAGGCATTAAATAGTGATATTGCAGTAATGATACAATCCATGGGAGGGCATATACTACCTACTGCTTATGACATAGCCATAGCAGCTGAAAATTGCTTAGTACAGGCTAGGAAAATAGCCCCTAGACCTCACATGCCACTTTTCCCTAAAATGCTATTTCTAATTCAGGTTGTTGCTCCCATATTAGCTCCTCTACCTACCATAGAGAAACTGGATACTATCCTGTCTAATGAACTTCATGAGGTTAAGAGTCTGTTGCAGAGCATGTCAAACAAACTTGTAGCTCTTAAAAGGCAGCAAGCTCAAAGCAACAGACCAAATCAGGGATACTAACATTATGGTCAAGCCCCCAGACCCCCTTTCCAAAACTATAATCAAGGATAGGGTCAGCTTACTCAGACCAAATTGTTTCAAAACTAAAACTCAGGCCCCCCTTCATCATCAAAGGTTATGGTGCCCATTCAGAACAATCTAGTATAGGAATAACCAAGTTATTCAACCATGGGATATGGTCAGGAATAGGCTGTTTATACAAATGAGATGATGGGTTATTTCTAGAATGTAGACAATTAGGCAGCCACTCAACCTTAGGTCTTCGAGCCTTCAATGCAACCCAACATGAGTAGCAATCAGGCCCAGCCTAATTCTACCCTCATGAATCATCTGGAAGGGTAATTTTATTTAGTGAATTATGTGGGTGTTGTAGACAATCAGGCTGACTGTGTTGTAGCCAACACAAGATTCAAGAGAAGAGCAATGGGAGAAGCCCAGGCAACTACCCAATCGACAACTGTACCCTCTCCATTACACTCAAATCAAAAGGTCCCAAATTTTAGATAGCCATTTGTACCTTCAGTCCCTTAGCCTGCACCTCAAGTTGGAATTAGCCCCAAGGAAAACTTGAAGGGAGGCAGTCCTCAATTCAATATAGTGGACCAGATGAAGAAGCTACATATGAACATCTCCTTATGGGATTCATTGTCTCTACTAGGACAAAAGGACATGTTACAAAGGGAATTAAATGAGTTGGACTGACAAGCTATCCCAGAAAGGGCTGATAACATCTTAATGATGAATGGACAACCTTCCACTTCAAGTTAGGTAAAGAAGGAAGAGAAAATTCTCCCTTTTTATGTGCCCTTAGTCATAGGAGATTTTTTGGTGCACAACTGCATCATTGACAATGGGGTGATGCCTAAGTGCATAGCTGACAAGATGGGGTTAAAATATGAAGAGATGAATAAGGGAGTCCTTTAGCTGGATGGGACACTTACAAAAATAGTGGGGATTTTGAAGGGTTTAAGCTTGACATTGCATGCTTGCCTAACCTTCTCAATTCCCCATGATATAGTGGTAGTAGATGTTCCTCCCTATTTCACAATTTGCTTGTCCAGAGACTTCACATCAAAGATAGGTGGCTATCTAGTAGTGAATTGGTCCTATCTAGTTTTTAGAACCAAGTATGGGACCAAGGTAAAGATTGAATCTGATCCACTCTATAAGGACCATCTAGAACCATATTCACCCAAGGCAACGAATGTTAGTTACACCATTATTGACCCAGAAGAGTCCCAGATAGATCAATCTCCATCTTTTGCTCTTATAGGAGTTATAGACCTACTCTTGGATGAGTGGGGAAGTGATAATTTTGAGCACCACCCTTACAATTTCATAGAGGAGCCAGGCCTTGGAGTCTACTGCATGCACGAAGAGAGTACCTTTATACCAAATATAATGAAGGCAAGCCAAGAAAACCTAGGCCTATGGTAGCTGTACTTTGATGGTTCCATAAGTAGGTTAGGAGCTGGTGATGGAGAAATGTTGGTCTCCTCTTCAAAAGAGAGGTACTTTTCAGTTTTCTATCTCCAATTTTATTGCACAAGCAATGTTGTAGAATATGAGTCCCTTATCCATGGTCTAGAATGGGCAAGAAAAAGAGGGATCAAGGAGTTGCAAGTTTTGGGAGACAGTGAGCTGATTGTAAACCAAGTAAAAGTCTAGAATTTGACTAAGAATTCCTTGTTGAAGTCCTACAAACATAGGGTCTAGGACTTGGTGGAATATTTCCTCGCTTTCAATATCGCCTCCATTCCCAGAGAGCAGAACAAACAGGCGGATAGGCTAGCAACAATTGTTGCTTAGTTTGATGTTTCTAGGGACATAAGTTGAGACTATGGTTCATGCCACTTGAAGGTGGTAGTTTGGCCCTCCATCCCCGACAAAATTACAAACTGGTAGGTTTTCGAAAATGACCAGCAAATAGCTTTCTTCCTATAAGAGGAAGCTAAGTTCGTAACATAGAACCAGGCAAAGCTGCAATGGCAATATGGTAACCAGATTGTTCAATTGAAGAACAGTAAGCTCCCTAAAGTTTTGGTCACTCTTGAGAGCATCTTTAATGGAGATGACCAATTGAGAAATGACAAGGCATGTAGCACAACTAAGGAGGAGAATTATGAAAGGGTTGAGATCTTTAAGGACAAATTGCTTGCACTTGGAAAAGTTTGCACGGTTCAAGAAAGGCAGGCTTTCATTTTGTTGTGTCAGGAGTTTGTCAATGTTTTTGCATGGAATTATAGTGATTTGAAGGGCTTCGACCCAAGACTCACCCAACACACCATCGAATTAGAAGAAGGTGCCAGGCCAGTCATGTAGAAGCAGAGACTTATCAACCTGACAATTGAGCCTCTCATGCAGAGGGAACTGGCCAAATTGATTGATTCTGAGATTATATTTCCAATCAAACATTCTTCCTGGCTGGCCAATCTTGTTCTTATTAGAAAGAAGAATGGGGAGATTGGGCTATGTGTCAATTTCAAGGACCTTAATAAAGTCTCTTTAAAATATCATTATCCCTTCTTGAATATGGAGTGGATCCTTTAGAAGGTAACATGCAACGAGCATTTCTCCCTCTTGGATGGATATTCAAGATATAATCAGATTCTGGTGTAAGGCTATGACCAACACAAAATAGCCTTCACCACTAAATGGGGAACATTCACCTACAAGAAGATGCCATTCAGGCTAGCTAATGCTAGTGCTACCTTTTAACGAGCCATGGAAATGGCTTTTGGAGGCTTGATAAACAAAATGTGCTGGTATACCTTGATGATGTGATGGTGTTCTCCAAGGAAGCGAGCCAACACATGCAACACCTCAGGCAAATTTTTGAAAGGTGTAGGAGTTTGGCATCTCTCTTAATCCAAAGAAATGCATGTTTGCTATTCATGAGGGGAAACTCCTTGGCCACATCATGTCTAAGGAGGGCTTATCTATTGACCCTGAGAGAGTTCATTCTATCTTGGAGATGCCCCTACCTAAGCACAAGAAAGGCATATAGAGTTTCTTTGGTAGGATAAACTTTATTTAGAGATTCATTTTGAATTTCATAGAGATAGTCAAGCCACTGACCTCTATGTTAAGGAAGAGTGAGGATTTCAAGTGGACAACACAAAGAAAAGACACCTTTGAAGCCATCAAGCAAGCCATAACCTGGGCTCCTACTTTGATCAGCCGCAACTTCAACAAAGACTTCAACCTCTACACTTTTAGTAATGAAGAGGTGATCTCTACCATGCTTACCCAAGCAAATGGTGATGACCTCAAACAACCACTTGCTTTTTTTAGCCAAGGGCTAGAGGATTTTGAAGTTAGATACACATATGTGGAGAAACAAGTCCTGGTAGTAGTGTGAAGCCTAAAGAAGTTCAAGAATATGTTGTCTAATAGTAGGATTCATCTCATGGTTCCACATCTTAGAGTCAAGGAATTCTTGACCAATCAAGACCTAAATGAGAAGAGAGCGGGGTGGATCACCAAGGTGATGGAGTATGACGTAGACATTAAGATCACCAAGCTGGTGAGGGGTAGAGGCTTGTGTGAACACCTTGCTATGGACTTCTAGCCAAAAGGGGAAGATAGCTTACTAATTCACGATGCAGCTACAATAGAAGAACCAACTATCATAAAGGATTGGACATTAGACCTGAGGCATTTCCTTCTCACTAGTGAGTGCCCACAGAGTCTTGATAAGACCAGAAGAAGGTACTTTAGGCTCTAGTCTCTCCCTTATGTTTTGGTTGATGGAGTATTATTTAGGAGGATCTCTCTAGGGTTCTTCTAAGATGCATTGATCCAAACTAGGTTGATAAAGTACTATTTGAGTTCCATGATGGGCCAACAGGTGGTCATTTCACTCCTTGAGCTACTGCAGCAAGGATAATGAGAGATGGCTATTTATAGCCTACTCTTTTCAGGGACACCCATGCCTAGGTAAGAAAGTGCCAAAAGTGTGCACTTTTTGATGGGAAACAATGGTTGGCTGCCATGCCTCTATAGCCTATTCAGGTGGAACAACCATTCATGCAGTGGGGCCTATATGTCATAGGGATGATTAATCCTCCCTCTAATGCTGGACACAAGTGGGTCCTAACCACCATGGACTATTTCACAAGGTGGGTGGAAAATGTTGCTCTGAAGGAGGCAAATGAAAGTGTGGTCTTAGAATTTTATGAGGACCTGGTGACAAGATTCAAGGTCCTAGACACCATAATCTCAGACAATGCCTTAGCTTTTCTGGGAACCAAAACAAGTGAATGGGCACTGAGGTATGGTATATATCTCAACACTTCATCCAATTATCACCCACAGGGGAATGGGCTGGCTGAGTCCACCAATAAAAACTTGATTAAGATCATCAAGAGGACCATGGAAGAAAATCAGAGGACTTGGCATGCCAAGCTAAAAATAGCTCTGTGGGCCGACTAAATCACTCCAAAGAGAGCAATCAAAAATTCTCCATATACGCTCATGTATGGAAGGGAAGCTAGGCTTCCCATCTCACTTGAATTTATAGCATTGGACCTCACTCACTAGCTACAATATGAAGAAGTACCATGGAGGTCAGGCTGTGTGAGCTGATGGAGCTCCAAGAGACAAGGGACCGGGCTATGGCTTCTATGACCAGTCACCAACAACAAACAAAGAGACACTTTGATAAGAAATCATCATCAAAATATTTCTTTGAAGGAGACATTGTCTTGAAATGGGATGAAGACTGAGCTAAGCCTGGAAAGCATGAAAAATTCAATGCCCTATGGATTGGCCCATACATAATCACTCAGTGCAAGTAACATAATGCATTCCAACTCTCCAGGTTGGATGGTGAAGAACTACATATCCCAGTCAATGGGATACATCTGAAGCACTACCACTGAGTCTCCTTTTATTTGTATATATTTTCCCTCATTTTCTTTCCCTATTTTCCCTAAGTGTTGTTGCACAAGTAGTAGTTTTCTTAGCTTTGTGTGTGTTTTCATTTCCTTGGAGGTAAATCTACGTGACTGGTTTTAGATTTATCAGAGCTAATACTAGTTTTTTTTAAGTTATCATCTGACTCCATGCCCAATGGACTACAAGGCAACTAGTCTCTAAGCATAGTAGGCATGCTTCCCTTGGGAGTCACCAATTTGTTGACCAATTTTTGCCCAATAGGCAAAATTTTGGCTCCCTTCTGCCTATTGCTATTTTAGGCCATTTCTTCTAATTTTGCATAGGTCCTATAAAATCTATGGACTCTACAAGAATATTTTCTAAGGATTCAATAGTTCCCTATAGACTTCATGTTCTACAGACTTAGCTGGTTAGTCTTTTGGCACAAGGGAAATCAGTTTAGAGAATGCTGGGTTTTATAATACATTTTAGGCTCTTGTCTAATGGATTCAGCCCTGGTTCAAGCCTCAGTTCAATCTTCAAGACCATCACTCCTGGTTTAATCATTAGTTCAATCGGCACTTGGTTCACCCATCTACAGTTCAAATGGCCTTGTTTCAAGCTTTGGTTCATCTGGTTGGTTCAGTCATTTGGTTCAACTGGAAGGTTCAGTGGCTCCAAGTTCATCAGCTTTGATTCACTTGGCATTGGCGTGAAATGGTTGAACTACTTGAACCATTGAACCATTTTTGGTTCAATGGTTTGGTTCAAGGGTATGCCCCTAGCCGAAGGGTAGTTCAAAGTTCAAATGCCCTTGCAGAGGTAGGCATTTCAAAGAAAAAGGTGGTCGGAAGGATTTTGAATTTTGTTTAAGTCCCAAATTCCTTCAGAATTTTTGTTTGAAGGAATTCATTCAGACAAAAAGTCTAAAGGAATTCAGGCCATAGTTCAAGCAAAGGCCAGGAAAAATATCCACGAACAAAATGTTTGTGGGAAAATGTCTGCGGACAAAAGTCCATGAGAACTCGAGAAATAGTTAGAAGGAGCTTAGCGACCCGTCAAAAAACCTTGAAGGGTAGGTGCCCTTGGGGGGGACTCTCGGCCCAAATACAGGGGTACAAAGCAAAGGCCGAGGGGTCACCTTCCCTTTGGGAAGGTGCTAGGAAGGGACTTCAAGCAAAAGGACCTATCGATAGGATAGGGCCCAAAGGAATTTACCAGGGTTGATGACATCCTAGAAGCTGTCAACTTTAAGGAAGCAAATTAGCCATTGGTTTTCAAAGTGATGACAACCATGTGAATGTCAAATTTTATATAGTGAAATAGCCATTTGTTTTCAACTAAAAGGAGTGTTAACCATGGAAAAGGCCTAGAAATGAAGCAACTCACTAAAAGATCACCCCGAGGACCAAAGGAGCCAAAAAGAGACAAAATAGGGAAAGGACAAAGTGTCAAGCATGGAGCAAACAAGTTGTCCAAGTGGTAAAGGGGAGTGTTGATTCAAGAAATTACTCCAACAGGTGAAACAATGGCTACAAATTACAATTAGAGGATGTGAATGGCCAACCGTGCGACCCTTTTTTCTTCATTTCATCTTTATGAGTAGACAAGCAGTGTAGGTGCCTTCAAGAAGTAGCCTCGGTTAATGCAAAAACAATGCAACCATGTCAAAAAGGGCCTAAAGTCAAAGCTAGGGTCGATACACCATTTATTTTTTAGGCATCCTGCTCTTCCCAATGAGGGGATGCAAATGGGCCACTTGTAAAAAGGGGTGCCAAAAGGCCTCCTTTCTTCTCCTATATATTGAGGACTTGTCATTTGAGAAATATCTTCCACATTTGTAAGGTGTAGCCCTGGCAAAATTTCACCTGAATCAATAAATGCATTTTTACCTCTCTCTTGGATAGATATTTTTGTGTATGTCTTGAGTGTTAGTTTGTGTTTAGTCATTGTTTCTTGATGCTTTCAGAGGTCCAACACCAACATATCTATTGTCTACAAGGTGCCATCTCTATAGCTAACAAGGAGAGTTGTATCTAGAAGTGCAAAAATAGAAGAAATTACTTACAGTGTTCATCTCACAGCACCTTTGGTGAATCTCTATTTTCTGTATTCTCCATGAAAGCCTCCCTACCAAGTCTCTTTCAGCCTGGTTCTTCTACCAAGTTTAAAGTGTATGTATGTGTATGCCTGATTTAAAGTGTGGATGTGAGAAGGTTGACTTATTTTGGTGCATCACCTCCATAGAGTAGTTTGTTTTCCTGCAATCTTTCTCCCTTTTCATCCCCTGCCATTATATATCTCTCTCTATATATATGTGTGTTAGCACTTGTTGGAACAAATATGATGCATCAGAGGGAGCTAGCCCTTATCTAGAGACTCTCCCCTCTAGCTTCACCAGTCCCACATGCAAGAGGGGAGTTTCCATAGTTGCGTGAAGAAGGCAGGAGCTCGGCCTCCTACCAAGGGTACAATCTTCTGTATCAATAGTTTTGGCATGCCTAATGGGACCCAGTTTGACAATTCAATAAGGTTTTAGGATTGATGCTGGTCCTATTACAACAAATCAAGATTTACAACATTTGGTGACTCCATTGGTAAGAGCTTTAGTTTTCCAATCAAGACCAATTTCTTAACCTTCTATGCCTAAAGTCACCACACAGTCTACTTCTAAAGGGCTTCCCTTCGATTTCATTGAGTTGCCTTTAAACTCAACAAAAAGACTAAGGTTTGAGAGGACCTATCCTTATTCAATAAGCCACCCTCCCAAACCTATTTTAAGGGACTCATATATAGCAGAGCCATAGTTACAACCCATCCTAGCTATGGCATTGCCCTTTGTGGCTTTTCATGGTCAGAGCCCCTTGAATCTCCCACGTTATGATCCAATCCTGAGAACAGCCCTAAAAAATGTGCCTTCTTTCAATGGAGAGGGGCCCATTACAGTTTTTGAGCACATTAGGAATATTGCTAACCTCTGCAATATTCACAATGTCATGAAGGAAAATATCACCATTAGATTGCTAGCATTATCTCTCAAAGGCAAAGTTCTTGACTGTTACAAGACCTTGCCTGTAAATTCAATCCATTCTTGGAATGAATTGGGTACTCATTTAACAGACCATTTTGGGGAAAAGAGCGACAACCTCTCGCTTGCTGAGCAACTGATGACCATAAAGAGAGCTCCACATGAGTATATGTAGGATTTCAATACATAGTTTCAGAAGACTTGGGATAGAATCCCCATTTTGGTAAGATCGACTCCCAACTATGCTTTCCTATATTATTTAAAGGCATTAAATAGTGATATTACAGTATTGATACAATCCATGGGAGGGAATATACTGCTTGCTACTTATGACATAGCCATATCATCTAAAAATTGCTTAGTACAGGCTGGGAAAATAGCCGCTAGACCTCACATGCTGCTTTTCCTAGAAATGCTACCTCCAATTCAAGCCATTACTCCCACATTAGCTCCTCTGCCTACCATAGAGAAACCAAATGCTGTTCCATCCAATGAGCTTCATGAGGTTAAGAGTCTGTTGCAGAGCATGTCAAACAAACTTGTAGCTCTTAAAAAGTAGCGAGCTCAAAGCAACAGACCGAATCAGGGATACCAGCATTATGGTCAAGCCCCCAGACTCCTTTTCCAAAACTATAATCAAGGACATGGTTAGCTTACTCAGACCAGACCATTTCAAAACTACAACTTAGGCCCCCCTTCATCATAAAAGGTCATGGTGCCTATGCAGAACAATCTAGTACAGGAACAACCAAGTTTTTTGACCATGGGATATGGTTAGGAATAGGCTATTTATACAAATGAGATGATGGGTTATTTCTAGAATGTAGACAATCAGGCAGCCACTCAACCTCAGGTCTTTGAGCCTTCAATGCAACCTAGCATGAGTAATAATCAGGCCCAACCTGATTCTACCCTCACAAATCATCTGGAAGGGGAATTTTATTCAGTGAATTATGTGGGTGCTACAGACAATCAGGCTGACTCTATTGCAACCAACACAATATTTAAGAGAAGAGTAATGGGAGAAGCCTAGGCAACTACCCAATCGATAGCTGCACCCTCTCCATTACACTCAAATTGAAAGGCCCCAAACTTTAGACATCCATTTGTACCTTCAACCCCTTAGCCTACACCTCAGGTTGGAATTAGCCCCATGGAAAACTTGAAGGGAGGTAGTCCTCAAGTCAATATAGTGGACTAGATGAAGAAGGTGCATATGAACATCTCCTTATGGGATTCATTGTCTCTACCAGGACAAAAGGACATGCTACAAAGGGAATTGCATGAGCTGGACTAATAAGCTATCCCAAAAAGGGCTGATAATGTCTTAATGATGAATGGACAACCTTCCACTTTAGGTCAGGTAAAGAAGGAAGATAAAATTCCCCCTTTTTATGTGTCCCTAGTCATAGGAGATTTCTTGGTACACAACTGCATCATTGACAGTGGGGCTAGTACCTCAGTGATGCCCAAGTGCATAGCTGACAAGATGGGGTTGAAATATGAAGAGATGAATAAGGGAGTCCTACATCTGGATGGGACACCTATAAAAATAGTGGGGATTTTGAAGGGTTTAAGCTTGACATTGCATGCTTGCCAAACTTTCTCAATTCCCCATGATATAGTGGTAGTAGATGTTCCTCCCTATTTCACAATTTGCTTGTCCAGGGACTTCACGTCAAAGATAGGTGGCTATCTAGCAGTGAATTGGTCCTATTTTTTTTTTAGAACCAAGTATGGGACCAAGGTAAAGATCAAATCCAAGCCACTCTACAAGGATCATCTAAAACCATATTCTCCCAAGGTAGCAAACATTAGTTACACCATTATCGACCCAAAAGAGTCCCATACAGACCAATCTCCATCTTCTACTCTTAAAGGAGTTGTAGACCTACTTTTGGATGAGTGGGGAAGCGATAATTTTTAGCACGACCCTTACAAGTTCGTAGAGGAGCCAAGCGTTAGAGTCTACTGCATGCATGAAGAGGGTACCTTCATACCAAATATAATGAAGGCAAGCCAAGAAAACCTAGGCCTATGGCAACTATACTTTGATAGTTCCAGAAGTAGGTTAGGAGCTGGTGGTGGAGCGATGTTGGTCTCCCCTTCAAAAGAGAGGTACTTTTCACTTTTACATTTCCAATTTTCTTGCACAAGCAATGCTGCAGAATATGAGTCCCTTATCCATGGTCTAGAATGGGCAAGAAAAAGAGGGATCAAGGAGTTGCAAGTTTTGGGAGATAGTGAGTTGATTGTAAACCAAGTGAAAGGCTAGAATACGACCAAGGATTTCTTGCTGAAGTCCTACAAACATAGGGTCTGGGACTTGGTGGAAGATTTCCTCGCTTTCAATATCTCCTCCATTCCTAGAGAGTAGAACAAATAGGTGGATAGGATAGTAACAATTGGTGCTCAGTTCGATGTTTCTAGGGAGATAAGTCGAGACTGTGGTTTGCACTACTTGAAGGTGGTAGTTTGACCCTCTGTCCCTGACAACATTACAAACTGGCAGGTTTTTGAAAATGACCAATAAATAGCTTTCTTCCTGCAATGACCAAAAATACACATAATTATCTTCAATATGTATCCAAACCTGATTTAGATGCAATTTAGAGAATGGTTCAAATATTGAGCAATGATTTTTTGAATTTTTATAAACAAGTAGGATGCTTGAGTACTATAAATTTAGCTATGAATTTCACTTATCAACACAATTTTAGAACCTTAAAAATAGATAGTAAGCATCCTAATTCCATATCTAATAAGTTGCCTAAGATTAATATCATGGAGAATGCTTTAACCAATTGGTGACGTGTTCACAAAATAACCCAACATGGATAACTTGAGTATGTTGAGTTTTGTCTAGCCTTTGACGTTCTATAGAAATAAATTGATGAATATGAAGTCATCTAAATGACCAAAATGTTTCAAGTAATTCTTATACTTATACTTCATCAAAGTTTACTAATATATATATGGTCTTAGAAACTCTAGATTTCACTAATACATAATATAAGGATACTGAAGAAAAAGTCAATGATTTACAAGCTTTTTCGGCAATACTAGAGAGGAAACTATACTCTTAGGAGTAGATCACATCAGCCATTTATTACCTCAATGCCACCAAACAATATTACTACACCACCTGATTCTAAGTCTAGAAATGATCCACCTCCACGAAAATCAAGTGACAATCAAGCCTCCACTAGCAAATCTAGATATAACATTATAAAAGACATGAAAAATATTAAAGTAAAGATAACTCTCCATGAACTATCTTAGATCACTAAACAAATGGATTTACTTCTTAAGTCTCCCATAGATAAGAGTAGTCAGCCTAAACAAAATAACCCAACCAATACCAATGTTATAATACATAAGACTAGAGCTAAAATTACATCATTCCAACTTACAATCATAATTTTTGGTAAGAATATTCATAATTATCTTGTAGATTTGGGTGTATAAGTTAATGTTATGCCTATAGGTGTTTTTAATAAGTTAGGATTGGCTCCAAGAAATCAGACAAAGTGGTAGTCTAGTTGGATAAATTTGAAGTCAAGGTCATGGGTGAGTTATTAAATGTTCATATGTAGTTTCAAGTTGAACCAAGAGTCCAATATTTTATAGGCATTCAAGTAGTTGAGATACCAAAATCATATGACATGTTATTCAGTAGAGATTGGTTAAGATCACTAACTAGTTATATGGAAATTGAGTTACATGTGGCTACCATAGAGAGGAGTATCAAGTCAAAATATAATTGATAGAGAGCCACAAATGAAATTGATAATAACATAGTATAATACAATCAATGAGAAATTTAATTGCACTTCTACAAAGTTTGGTGTTTAAACTTTATCAACCAAACTAAAAAAGAAGAAAATGTCTGGTCATGATCAAAATTTAGGTATGTGGTCACTTTATTTGGATAGAGAATGATCCAATCAAGGAGCTAAGGCTGGTATTGTCCTCATTTATCCTAATAGTAATAAATATGTTACAACTTTAAGATTAAAATTTCCTTGTAATAAAAACATGACAAAGTATAAAGCTTTGTTCTTGGGTCTATAGTTTGCAATTAGGTATTAAGTCCATCAATTAAGAGTCTTCAATGATTCTAAATTTTTTTTCAGCCAAGTGTGTAATAATTTTTAATGCAATTTTTCATATTTAAATAAATTTAAACATTAGGATTTGGACTTGATTGAATCTTTTAATGTTTTTAACATTTTAGTCATCCCTAGAGTTGTAAATGCAATGGTTGAATCATTAGTTGTCTCAGCTACTAATCTCACACCATTATATAATATTGACTTGCAAAAGTTTTTAGCAAAATTGATCTATTATCCTTCTATACCTTATAATGTTAAAGATTTCCAAGTTTTCAATTATGATAAAAAAATTCCTATTTTTTTGTCTAATTCCAATGATTTGTATGCATAGGTGATTGATTAAGAATAAATACCTAATTTTGAATAACAAAAATATAATTATGATAAACTACTTCAACTGAAAGATAACCATATTCTAAAAAAATATGTTGTCACTTGATAGATTGTATGACCTAGAAAGCATAGTAGCTAAATCAATAAAGGAGTTTTAGCTGAGTCAAAAGTCACAAATTCTCAACTTGGGAGCTTTACACAAGCCTAAAAACATAGAGGTTGGAATTTAATGTATCAATGAAGAGATTCAAATGTTGAAGAAGATGCTTCTAGGCTATCAATATATCATAGCATAGATTTACAAAGACTTGAAGTTATTCGACCCTCAAGTTATGACACATAACATTTCCATGAAACCTAATCAAATACCCTTTAGGTAATGTTAAAGGTCACTCAAAATAGTCCTAGAACCACTCATTCTAAAAGAATCATAGAAGATGTTATTGGTTGGCATTATCTTCTTGATGCACAATTTAACATAGGTGGCAAAACTAGTACCTATGAGGAAGAGAAATGGAGAGATCTACCTTTTTGTAGATTGTAAACTTAATTTTGCATTAGATGAAGACAACTAGCCCTTTCCTTCAATTGATGAATTAATTCAATAGGTCAGTAGTTCAAAGATGTCCTTTTTGGAAAGATTCTTGAGATACAACCAAATCTTAATGTATAGGGTAGATAGAGCCTAAATAGAATTTATCACTAAATGGGGTACCTACATATACAAATAAGTTCCATTTTGTTTTATTAATTGTTAGTGCCACCTTACAGTGAGTGATATACACTACTTTAAAAGTCCTAATTAGTAAGTGCATACTAGCATACATGGATGACTTGACTGTATTCTCCAAACACAAATCAGATCATTTTAGTCATTTAGAGGTGGTCTTCAAACACTGTAGAAGGTTTGGAATATCTCTTAATCTAAAAAAAATGATCTTTTTGTGAAACTCAAAGTAAGATTCTAGGTCAAATTATCACTAAATAAGGTATATCAATTGACCTAGAATGAGCTAGTGATATTTCAAAATATCAACTACCAAATAGTAGGAAATAGTTACAATTATTTTTTTGCAATATCAATTTTATATGAAAGTTTATTTTTGGCTATGCTGAAATCACTAAACCTATGAATGATATGTTAAAATTGAAATCTAAGATATACTGGGATACTTTTTTGAAGAATACATTTCAAGGTATCAAGGATGTAATTATGCAAGTTCTTGTATTGGTCAGCCCAGATTATGCTAAAGATTTATCTATTTATTCTTTCACTTCTAATCACATGATTACATCAATGTTGACACAAAGATTATAATATGGATAGCACCCCATATATTTTATGAGCACATGTTTGAAAGACTATGAAATGAAATACTCTATTTTGGATAAATAAGCCTATACATTGGTGAAGGCAATCAAAACATTTTGTCATTATATATTGAGAAACAAAATACACATCATAGTTTTAGATCTTGTAGTCAAGTAAATGCTAGGACATAATGAGCTAGGTGAGAGAAGAGTACTATGGTTTTCTAAACTTAATGAATATGACATTTAACTTAAACCTTAAAAATTAGTATGTGATCAAGGTTTATCTAAACTAATTTCATAATTAGATCCTAACATATCCATTTTAGAATTAGATCAATCTAAAGTTCAATTTGGTTTGTGGTATGATTAAATTGTTCAATATTTACTTTATGGAATCCACTAACCCATTTTGATAGAACAAAGAGAAGAGTACTAAGACTAAAGGTTGTATGACACATGTTGAAAAAAGGAATTATGCACCACAATAATCATGAAGGGATTTATTTGGAATGCCTATATAAGGATGAATCACAATCCTTTATTTTTTTATTTTTTATTTATTTATTTATTTTTTATTTTTTTGGGAAGAGAATGCCATTTATTGGTTTTCATTCTCTTCCCTTTATTTTGGATATTTTCATCTAATTATTTGATCATTTTGGAAGAAATGGGTTCTTCCATATGATCAAATTCTTTGTTTGCTTTAATCTACTTCAGGAATTCATCCTTATTCATGATAAGTTGGGAAGTGGTCATCCTTTGAGTAATGTCACAATATACATATTTCTCAGAGCTGACTACTATTGGCCAACATTATTTAAAGATGCTTATGCACATGACAAGACTTTTCATTCAAGTCATATCATTTCTAAGAGGGAGATTCATTCTCCTATGATGATGAAACTAGTAACTAAGGAACACCCCTTTCCCAATGGGAATTAGACTTCATTGGAGTTATTAATCCCAACTCATTAATTGGTCACAAGTTCATTCTCACTATAATGGACTATTATACAAGGTGGAATGAAGCTAAAGAGATAAGGACTAGTACAAACAAATAATTTATTAAATTTCCATAATAATACATTGTAGCTCAATTTGGGACTCCTCTATCACTTATATGTGACAATGGACCTACTTTTCAATTAGAAAAGATGACTAAGTAGGATTATCAGACTGGAATTACACTAAAATTCACTTCAAAATATTACCCCTAAAGAAATGGTTTGGTAGAGTCTACTAATAAGAATTTGTTAAATATCATGAAGAAATAAACTAATCAAAACATCTATAATTGGAATGTACTCCTTAAATATGCTCTATGGACTGCTAGAATAAGGCACAGACAAAGCTTGAACAAATTCCCTTTCTTCCTTGTCTACAAATTAGAGAAATTG